>JAFIRS010000383.1:0-600000 GCA_018342105.1 Gonioctena quinquepunctata | reverse complement strand
GCGCCAAATGAACAATCAACGAAGATCATTAAATTACTTCAAAAAAATTATCAGAATGTCACCGCGCAACTCGATGCCATCATTTCACGCCTTACCTAATTCATTTGCTTGTTTGTTTGGCGCCAACTCAAAATTAGTTACTTACATTAGTTTAGGAGCTTAGTTATTGAGACTAAGAAGGTTTATTTTATTTTTTACTTTTCAGTTCCGTATTTCGTCGGTTTAATTTTTTGTTAAAAAGTTTTATTGAGCAAGTGGTGCTAACTTTATAGGGATTATTGTTGGACCAGTATTTTTTAGGCATCTTTCGGATACTGGAAGATATTTACAAATGTTTCTATTAAATTATTTAGACAATATTCATAAGTCTTGATTCGAGATAGATACTAGATCGCCATATTTAACTCGTTTAAATTTTTTTGTGATATCTTAAACAAAAGGTATACCGAGGAAGACCCTTTCGGAATCACTTAGAGAATATAATCAGGTATTGTATTTCGCTTATACTGAGAAATGCTCAAAATTAAAAATCAACTATTTCAGATAATGCGATTTATATATTTTTTAAATCGATGATGTTTTTTTGAGTATAGGGGCATTTGAAGAGTATTTATCCATCAACAATGAAGAACACATTTTTCAACGAAATGTTTTTATTTTGTAAAGAATTCATAACCTTGTAAATATGAAGGTATAGTAGACATTCTTTCTAGCGGATGTTTATTTATTATAGTCCGATATTTCCCGCGACTGTTTATTACTGCTCACATTATTTTTGTTGGTGGAGGTGAAAGGTTAAATGGTACAGACGATGGAGATTTTTTTTTTAATAATATTAATTACCTATATTATGGACTTTCCTAAGTCAGTTGAAGTTAGACCATTATTTTGAAATACTTAGACGTTTAGGGGGATTTTTCCCTCAGTGATTTTTTTCGATGATATCCAATTTAAAATACAAAAATGTTCTCCGAAGGGAAGATAGCAAGCATATCGATATATATAAATATATATATATATATATATTCGGAAACGGAAAATAAATAAAATATCAATTGCAGGGACCGATAAGATACTTTAAAAAGTAAATATTTTGCATGGCAATTCAGTTTATGAGTGTTTTCCCATCGGTTATGTTATATTTATTGTCAAATATTGATGTAGATAATCTTGATATAACGTTAAACTAATTTAAAAACTATTTATTTTCTATGTCTTTTCCGCTGTACAGTTATCTTGGGCAGGAAATTGGGGAAATAGCTGTTATCGAAAAAACTACGCACGTGTCGGATAAACTATCATTTATGCCCACTATCTTCCGAAATAAAAAAAACTGAACCAATATATCCAGTGATTGAAACATGCCGCAATACATTCGATTTCATCATTGAGTTTTGAAATCATTTCTTCATTTTCATTTTTCACTCAGTTCGTTGAATCTAATATTCAATTCAAAACATGATGAATGTCCAAGGTTAGAGGGTCAACGTGTCGCTGGTAAACATTTATATCAATATTATTTTCCGAGTATGTGCAATAATGATATTTTTGTTTTTGTTTTGCGAAAAAATTTAATTCGAATAAAATGTTTTTGCTTCATAGTTTACTCTTACGTTAGATACCAAATTTATTGGAACGAAAACAAATATCTGGTATTTTTTTCCATTAATGATGATGTTTTTTTTGAGCTCCCAATCTATTTTATGACAAACATGTTCTCATACAATTTTTTTTTAAGTTCTAATTTTTGTCAAAAATTATTATTTGAATAATGACTGTTTTTTGAGCAAATAACGAATTCGAAAAATCAGAAGAAACATCCTTTATATATTTCTTCTTTTTTTTCAATAATTTTAGATATGAATGGAACGAGTACACATCCTACCGACCCGTTTTACTGGGAACCCCAACCCAGATAACGATTCCAGGTAAATTTGGGTTTCCATTTTATTCGAGTAGATTAGATATCTCGGAAAAACCGGTGGTTGAACCTAATATAAACATTGGTATTAGCAAAAGGAGATATGTTCGTTAACCTAGTTCATTAAGTTCATTTTTCTGGTCTAAATTCAGTATCAAATAATTACTATTTTCTTATAGGAGTCGAAGAAGTATACAGGGTGTGCAGAAGTCTTAATAAGAAACCTTGCCCTACAAAAGGTGGGGTAGAAATGATATCAATAACAACATATTGCCTGACAAGCAGGGTTTGGTGCATTCAAGTCATAATATTTATATAAAATAGGGTTCGTTGAATTCGTGTGTATGTAATAATAAACTAATAATACATTTATTATTTATCAACAGTAGTATACGATAGGAGAAATATAGATGTATAAGCATTAGGATAATTAATAGGAGATCTGTTAGGCCAATTCTTCCACAGCTTCCTCGACTATATATAAATATATGAAACATCACTTGCTCAAAAATCGATGAAACCTAGGCCCAGGGTTGAAACGATTTAAATCAATTGAAGGAAATAAATGATTTTTTTCAATTTAAATCATGATTAAAATAAAAGTTATAATTATGAGAAAAAAAAAAAGAGTTTTAATGAATGGTTATTTATATTAAAACAAAATTACCACTGTAATTTTAGTTATTTTAGTTAATTGTAGTTAGTGTTTGTACAAAAACAATGATTTTGCAGCTTTTTCCGTTCCTAATCGATTTCTGAGTTGGAATGGACTAAACCAAATGTTGAGAAAATTCTCTCGACTGATGCGGAAGAAGCAGCAGCACAAAATAAATGTCTAATTATGAAGAACTCTTTTCGAATAATGGGTATATTTTAATTTGTTGAAAATATGAACAGGATGTTCATAAAAAAACAATTAAGAATGTTTCCCTTTTCAACGGGTATATTTTGTTGTGACTTCCACCAATTTATGGGTTTTACATTCTGAAAAATATCATTACGGAAGATAATATCAGTGAAAGGTTCTGATCTGGCAAGAAACTTGATTATGAGTAGTAGTAAACCACTATTTGTATATAATTCTTTAACAGCTTTTAAATATTTTTTTTTCATTATCTTTGTGTTTGCTGAGTTTTAGTTGGGTCAAGAAGATATGCCAACAAATTATACGGGGTTATACACTGTTCATAACGCTGTAAAATTTTTGCAGATGTTTTAAAGTTATGTCAGTTTTGCCAAAATGGGTTTCTAATATTTTAAATTCTTCCACAACATCTAAAGGACTGGCACTGGTTTTTTGAAGTCTATCTATTGCGATAAAGATAGGCTTAAGTATTGTTAGGTAATCTTCGACTAATATTTTTAAGTTAATATACTATTGTCAATTTTGTTCTCCTCAGCAATTTTGAAAAGTATGGGCCATGACTCGAAACCTTCTAAACAGTCGGCAAGCGACTTCCATCTGGCATCATTTGGCAAAACTAGTTTTTTGCCTCCTACTTTGGCATATGCTGCAGAGGCAAAATGGTTGTTACGGAAGTATTTGGCAATGTAAACAACATGTTCTTTAATATTAGCGATTTCCAAATCCTTACATAGTAAATTTAAAATATGTGCAGCACAACTAAATTAAAATTCTTTATTTTCCTCAAAATGACAAAAAATTGTATAGAAATAGTCACTATCACTAACTTACTAACTACTACTACAAATAATCTCATCAAATTAGGTAATCATAATCTCCGACCCCCTTTTAAAACCAACAAAACTCGGCCGCCATTTTAAAGCCGCCATCTTGAATTTTTTCAATTTTCACAAAAGAATCATAATATTCGACCCCAAATACCCCCACATACCAATTTTGAATACAATCAGACCATAATCACAAACTCGTCCACCATTTTGGAGCCGCCATCTTGAATTTTTCAATTTTGACAAAAGAATCATAATCTCCGACCACGAAAACCCTCAGATACCAATTTGGAAGCGAATCGGACCATAATCACAAAACTCGTACGCCATATTTGAGCCGCCATTTTGTTTTTTTTTTCCACACAAAAATTTCTCAATGCATTGCCACCGGAATTATGTACACCTGCCAAATTTCAGATCATTCGGACGTCTGGAAGTGGGTCAAAATCGCGCCCAAAGGAGTCGGTTACAGACAAACAAACAAACAAACATACAAGTGAAGCTAATATAAAGCGTGTAAAAAAGATATACATGTAACAAATTACAGTCGGGCAGATGAAAACAATTATCCAACAAAAACTCTTTCAGGCGTTTTTTGAATACCATTAGGTTTTCGCTTATCTTGATGCTGGAATGCAAAAAAAAATTTGGGTCCGTTGTTGTTTGGAGCATTTTAAGTAATATTACATCTAGGTGATTTTGTAAATCATTTGCTTTTGTCGCGTATTTTTCTTATGGATATCCTCATTAAGACTGAAATTGTTTTTGTTGGAGAATACATAGACTGCTAAATCGAATATGAATAAGCTAGTTAGTGTTAAAATTTTATATTTCAAGAAAAGGGTTCTGCAAGAACTTCGTCTGGAAGTATTGAACATACAACGTACAATAGCTTTTTGTTGAATAAAAATGCCTGCTCTTTGTTGAGTTACTCCACAAGAAAACACCGTAAAATAGCCTTACTTCCACTTGAGCATAATAAATGCTCATAATTTTGCGCTCATTAAGAACAACTCTCAAGTGTCTGAAGAGATATGTTAATGAGCTCAGTTTTGATACTAATTGGTCACAATGAGCATTCCAATTGAGATGTTCGTCAATTTGCATACCTAAGAATTTAACTGGATTATGGGTACTATGTATATCGGTGTTATTGATTTTCAATTGGGATGGTTCAATTTTGTTCTGCTAATTATGGAAACGAATTACCTGAGTTTTATTTGCAAAAAAAATAAATCTTTCCTATTGAAATTAGTGGAAGTACGATGCAAAATATTTTCACAATTTCTGATTAAGCTGTCTGTTTATTAGAAAACAAACTGATATCGTCTGCATATGCTATAAATGAAAAGTGTGATATTTTTCTATCTATATCATTTATATAAGGTAGAAAGAGAACTGGGCCCAGGATAGATCCCTGGGGCACGCCCATCTGGACCACTCTCATACAAATGTTCAGTTAAATTACAATACATCATGTAATTTTCAAGTCAGAGATTTAAAATACTAAAAATATTTGTATATTTTTAATTACTTCAGAGAAATTTCAGTTTTAATATCATTTTTGCAACTTTGCAAAAAATTGTAGTAAATAATGTTTGTAAATTTTCAAAACTCTTTATTGGAAACAGTTCGGTAAAATTACAATACGTGTAGGATTACTACATGAAGATTGTAAAATTACGACTCATCTTAGTAGGTTTCCTCACATGCCTCGGTATATTACTCGAATTGTATTATATTTTGTATTAGCAATACATTGATTTGTAATTTTACTGATATGTTGTATTGTAAAACAATTGTAATGTCACAAAAAAATTGTTTTTTCACGAAATTTGGTGGAAACTCTTTTTTTTTTGTCCCAAACACACTGTAATTTTTTTGACTTAAAATATTTATGTTTTCACCTTATTTTGACTTAATATCGAAAAAGCATCCTAATTTTCAATCGAAAATTCTCGCGTCAAAATATCAGCTTTTTTAGAAAAGTCGGTAGGCTTTTTGTTCGTTGAAATCTCTACTTTCTGATGGTATAAAAAAATATATATATTACTATGGTAAATGTTCTCAGAAAATGCAGAAAAACGAAAAAAACTCGAATCCGAAATATTTTTTTAATCATTATATACAATTTTGAGCTATTTATTAAATTTTACAGTTTAATTACTCGAAAAACGTAAGATTCCATGTTACATTGATAAACAAAAAAATTGCAAATCGAAATATACTACTATAATTAACAACCAAATGAGTTAATAAAGTTAATATTTAATAAGACATCTACAATATTTTGAGAAAGTTGTAGAATCTTCTTCAAATTATATGCGTAGATGCCTATTTATTGCTATTTTAAGATAACTTATATACCTGAGTGACCTACGGAAAATTTTAGCCCATCAAAAGGTATTTCATACAGAAGGGGCTAGGAGGGTCTGGGCCTTACTACCTGTTATTTCTTTGCATTTTCTGAGAACATTTACCATGGTCATGTATTTTTTTTACACCATCAGAAAGTAGAGATTTTAACGAACAAAAAGCTCACCGAATTTTAAAAAAAAGCTGATATTTTGACGGGAGAATTTTCGATTGAAAATTAGGGTGCTTTTTCGATATTAAGTCAAAATAAGGTGAAAAAATAAATATTTTAAATCAAAAAAATTACAGTGTGTTTGGGACATAAAAAGGTAAATTTTCACCAAATTATATGAATTTTTTTTTTGTAAAAGATAAAAATAAAAAACCAAAAACTTGGTTATTTGAATTTTCCACATAATATTTGAGGTTATGTGAAAAAAGTGTAAATACCAACTTTTTTCCATAGGACTTGTAGTTTTGCCGGAAATCGAGATAAACCGTTTTTTACCCTTAAAAACTCACCCCCTTCCACTTTCCGACCTCAGATCGCCCGTAAATTATTTTTCCTTTCATTTTTGTTATATTTTCTTCCTTTTCCATTGGGTTTCATCCTACTATTTTTTTTTGTTTAAAAAATTATCGACCCTGGTCTATTAGTGTCTGTTTATTATGTTGAATGTATTTATTCCCTATAAAAAAACCGAAAGATTGACAAATTTTTTGTATTCACGACGATTATTATTCGGCAAATATTGGCCTATGTTCTATAGATTTTGAGCAAGTGGTTTTGCTAACTTTAACCTAACCTAACATTGTAAATATTATGAGAAAAAGACTGGTTATAAATTTGCTTCTTATTTGGGATTATTATCATATTTTGATGGCGCAAATTAAGATTATGTTCATCATTAACCCAAAATCTGTCAAATATCCCTAGTAGTCTAATCAACAAGTTCAAAAACGTGTTAAATAGATAAAAAGGTTCCAAAAATATGAGCGATAGCTCATTCGATTCGGAATGACGTCTAGAAAAATGTTTTTTAAGGGTTTATTAGCACGTAAAAAATTGCGATTGTTATTAACAAAGTAAGATTAAAAAAGAAGGTATTTCGTTTTTCGTTAATAATTTCTAAAATAATGATATTTAAGGAACTATGAAAACAGATCCTGAAAGAGGAGGAAATTTCCCGGAACTCTATCTCTATTATTTATATTTTTTTTTTAACGCTGAAAATAGGGCTCTTCGAAATCGTTACGGCATAGGTGCACCGTCTAAAAAGCCGTTATATCACCTAAAATAATTTTTGTATAGTATTAAATAACAATTTAAAAATTTGAATAAATTATGGTGTAATCTAGACACTTGAACGAAAAAAACCTCGGTAAAAAAAAATTCATGTCGATTTTTCAAAAAGTTACACCATTGTTAATTAACTAATTTTTTTCCAATCTCTGTTTTTATAAATTTTCGCTTCGTGGAGCTCTTTTCATTTAGGTACTTAATAAAGCAATGAAAAAAAAAATTATTAAAGTTTATTATTTTGTTAATTATAATTTTTTTAAATTAATAAAAATAAAATAATTTAAAAAATATACTTGAAAAAAATATAAAAATTAGAAAATAAATTCAATTATTATTTTAGTAAATATTATTTCAGTAAATATTATTTTAGTAAATAAATAATTAAACTTTACCAGAATATTAATAATTCTAGTGATAAATGAATGAAAATGATCAATAGCAGAATGTAAATTAGGTAAGTATAAATTTAAACTAGTATATTATTTAAACAAAAATCTATATTGCTATAATTTATACGTAATTAGAAAGATATTTTATTATAGAACAAAAAAGTTTTTAAGTCCGTAGCTGTTATAAGCTATGAAATTTCAAAAAAGATAAAAAAAATCTAAAATTTTTATAAACAAATGCTTATAACAACTGATAAACAATGGTTACAGAATCGATTTTGAATTCATTTTAAAGATAAATAAATCTTTTATAAAAATGACCTGAATGTCCTTTATCGTATCTCTTATAGTTCAAAAGTTATAACAATTTATAACTTGACAAATCATGGAACGGCTGTAATTTCATTATCATATAATATGTAACAATGCTGTAGAAAATACAAAAAAAAATTTTTGTTAATAGTTTTTTTGTTATTTTTGAAGTTTTCGAAAAAAATATAACGGTTAATATTATTTTTTATAACAAATTGTTAAGTTAATAAAAATGAAATTATTTATAAAAAAAAATATTTCCTGTTATTTCATTGAAAAAGGTCAATGATGATTTTTAAGAATAAAATAATTCCTTAACTAATTATTTAAACAATTGAAATATAAAAAAACGATTATAAACAATAAAAAAAATTGATTTGTTGAAATTATAAACAGGATGTTAAAAGGAATTTTTAAAAATTTTAAACAATTTCTTAACAAATGACGTAAATTTTTTTTAAAATAAACAAATAATATTTAAAAAAAATTTTATTGATATTTTTTAGAAATTTCATTTTTTGTTAATTTAAAAAAAATTATTATTAACAAAATAATAAACTTTAATAATTTTTTTTTGCATTGCTTTATTAAGTACCTAAATGAAAAGAGCTCCACGAAGCGAAAATTTTATAGACCAATTATTTCAACTTTTATGTCGTAATTTATAAAAACAGAGATTGGAAAAAAATTTGTTGATTAACAATGGTGTAACTTTTTGAAAATTCGACATGAAAATTTTTTTATACCGAAGTTTTTTTCCTTCAAGTGTCTAGATTACACCATAATTTATTCAAATTTTGAATTGTTATTTAATACTATAAAAAAATTATTTTAGGTGATATAACGGCTTTTTAGACGGTGCGCCTATGCCGTAACGACCTCGCGGAGCCCTATTTTCAGCGTTAAAAAAAATTATAAATAATAGAGATAGAGAATATTAACGAAAAACGAAATACCTTCTTTTTTTAATCTTATTTTGTTAATAACAATCGCAATTTTTTACGTGCTAATAAACCCTTAAAAAACATTTTTCTAGACGTCATTCCGAATCGAATGAGCTATCGCTCATATTTTTAGGAGCTTTATATCTATTTAACACGTTTTTGAACTTGTTGATTAGACTATAGAGGATCACAAAGTTTCAGTCGAATCGAATTGCGTCATCGTAAAGGCCTTATAGTTAACTGCACCTAAACGTTTCATCGGCACTTGAAATCCTTAATTTTCATTTCAGACGAGGCATCACACCCCCGCACCGAGTGAAATCCATCTCCATGGCCACATTCACCAACGAAGAAATAGATCTGTTACGTAATCGAGGCAACGAGTACTGTCGAAAGGTGTGGCTCGCGCTGTACGAGGGTGCGCCGCCTATTAATACCGACGAGAATTCGATCAAAGACTTTATGGTATCGAAATACGAAAAGCGCCAGTATTACCTCGATCCGGTCCATTCGAAACCGACAGAAACGATGGCGCCTTCGCCTCTGTCCAATTCGCGAACGGACCTCGTGAAATCGGCCAAAGTCAACGGGGCTCAGATCCAGTCGGCGCACAGGACGAGACCCGAAGTGAATAGGAATAACAACGTATGTAGTGCCGGTTTCGCTGTGGATTTCGATCGGGCGGATATATTCAGCGCGGGAACCACCACCACCATGACGAACGGTAATGGCAAGGAGTTTCAGGGGCAACAGAATGGCTTCGCTAATTTCGACAATAATCCAGTTTTTAGTAATTCCAATTCGGGTAATACGACAGGTGAGTTATGTTGGTTGTTATGGTGCTTGTCTGTAGTATATCACAAAAAATATTTTTTTTATAATATTTAATATTAATTAAAATATTTGAAAAAATTATGGTGTCATCAGAACACTTGAAAGAATAAAGCCCCGGTGGAAAAAAAATTATGTCGATTTTTCAAAAAGTTATACGATTGTTAATTAACTAATTTTTATCCATTTTTTTCAAATGAAATCCCTATGGGCCACCTACCTGTCTCTCTAGAACATTCATTAAGGAAAAAAATTACATATAATTTTTGTATTTCGGTGCAGTAACAAATTGTATACATTCAAAAATCTACAACTAGTTCATGAGTTTCCTTGCAGTTCGAATAATTTTTCAACTTAGTAAGCTGTGGAAAACAACATTTCTGAATCTTGTCAACTAATTGTGTTTCGTTGTCATCTTTCATCTCAACTCTCGAAAATTAGTTAACTTCCGAGAATTTGTTTAGTAGAAGTGTAAAATCAAAATTATAGGTTTACAAGAAGTGAACTGGTTGATATGTTATTAATTTACGGAGAATGTCTTAAAAACAGTGTCGCCGCTTGTCAGTTATACGCTGAACGATACCCACACAGAAGACACCCACAAAGAACCTTTTTCAAAAATGTGGAGAACCCAATAATGGAGAAGATGATCGTAAGTGAGGATGCAGAAATGAACGTTTTGCTTATATGTTGATTTTGATCCAACCGCTTCGACGCGGGAATTGGAATACCAATGCAATGAAAGTCGAGAAAACTCTAGAAGAATTTTAAAAAAACCCTATTATCGTGCTTATAAGTATAACTTACACAATTAGTTGACAAGATTCAGAAATGTTGTTTTCCACAGCTTACTAAGTTGAAAAATTATTCGAACTGCAAGGAAACTCATGAACTAGTCGTAGATTTTGGAATTTATACAATTTGTTACTGCACCGAAATACAAAAAAGATATGTAATTTTTTCCTTAATGTATGTTC
This sequence comes from Gonioctena quinquepunctata, assembly GCA_018342105.1. Taxonomy (NCBI): domain Eukaryota; kingdom Metazoa; phylum Arthropoda; class Insecta; order Coleoptera; family Chrysomelidae; genus Gonioctena; species Gonioctena quinquepunctata. Next base: position 589,276 of record JAFIRS010000383.1, on the reverse strand, counting down.
TAGAGAGACAGGTAGGTGGCCCATAGGGGTTCCAATTGAAAAAAATGAATTTTTGATCAAAATGTGATGTGACTGAATTGATTAACCAGTAAGGGCGGGTTGTAACACCTCTGGTCATCTTTGGTTTTGCTAACTGAAGGTTCTCTCTCTTTTTATTGCCATGATCTAGAAAGAGAGAAACCCCGTAGTTAACCTTTACCAAAGGATGACCAGATGTGTTACAACACACCCTGAGTGACACAAAAAATAATTTTTCAGAAAAAATTAAGTTTTTCTGTTATTTGCGTCTCATTGTTCATAGCTTCGACCAAATCTCATTTATCCACTAGGTAAAATAAAAAAACAATTTTAATTTAAATTGTAAAAAAAATCACATTTGACATAAGGTTTGGACTTGTTTTGACCTGTTGAACTTGAATATGTAAAAATATACAGGGTGTTCCATTTGAAAAAACAAAGTTACGGCATTCCAGAAAAACCGGAAGTCCGCCATATTGGATTGTAATGTGATCAAATCCGAAATGGTTGCTTATATAACTGTACCAAATTTCAGAAAAATCCGTTCACGAATGCAGAAGTTACAGGGGTGGCCCGATATCCTGTGTCCCCCGGTATACATACTTAACAAGATCACGTGATAAAAGTTCATTTAAGTTTTATATTTTGTTTGTTATAATTTTTTTAAATGAACAAAAAATGAAATATTAAAAAAAAAAAAACATTTTTGTTGACAAATGTTATTATACAGCTGTTTTTGCATCTAACAATGGCATTAATTAAGGTAGGAAATAAAAATTTCACGTCATTTGTTAAGAAACTGTTTATAAACAAAAAGACAAGTATAATATTAGAAAAAAATATTTCCTACCATTTTATTGTCAAGACAAAATGATGATTTGAAAAACCTTTAAATAAATTTTTCAATTGTTCATAATAGTTTTTTTATATTTCGTTTGTTTAAATAATGAATTAAGAAATTGTTTCATTTAAAAAAAATCATAACTGCATTTCTCTATAGGTTTTTTATCAATAATTTCATTGTTTATTAAGTTAACAATTTGTTATGAACAATTTGTGACTCTTGGTTTATTTTTTTCAGGAAGTAAAAAATATTACATAAACAGCCATATATTATATAACAAAGTACTGAAAAAAAATGTCTTTTTAATTTTTTATAATATTTTTAAATATTACACGATACCGAAATCTTAATTGAAATATGCATGCATGTAACAGCTGATTAGCAATAGTTATAGTTTTCCCAATATCAATTGCAGAAGCATAAAAAAGTCTTGCGGCGAAATCCTGTGAGCAGCAGTGGCGGAGATAACTAATTTTATTAAGATATTTTAAGATTTAAAAAATACTTCATAAATAATGAAAAATGAAAAAAAATTAAAGACAAGCTTTTATTAATCAAATACATTAAGAAAGAAAAATAATTTCATTTATTGTTTGATGTAGGTTATTATTATATCCTAAAACGTATTTCGATCGGCACACACCAAGACCACAGACGCTACTGGTTTTTAATCTTTCAGAGCTATTAAAACACAAATATAACGCGTGATTCATGACCTCCCATCGTATAGACACACCCTCAAGCATTCGATTCGATTCGATTGGCCCAGACGAATCGGTGACAGCAGTCACTCAGGTCCACGTTGACTATCGGCTCTTATGATCTTCCCTTCGCCGGCGGCGAATGTTTACGAGTAGTACACATTATTTTTCGTTCCGTTTCTTCGCATATACGCTCGTGTTAGCGAAGTGAGTTTTTATTTGCTCCCTATAGAAACATCTACTGCAATTGATATTGGATGGACTATACAAACTTTTTCTATCCATTTCAAAGATTGATTAATCGTTTACAAAAATGTCCTGAAAGTCCATTATCGTATCTCTTATAATTTAAAAGTTATATATATATATATATATATATATATAAAACTTTTAAATTATATAAATATATATATGTATATATATAACTTTTAAATTATAATTATTATTTTACTTTCAGGAAAAAAATAAACCTACGGTCACAAATTGTTTATAACTTAATAAGCAATGAAATTATTGACAATTTTTTTAAAGTTTTTGTTAATTTATAGAGAAATGCCAATTATGATTTTTAAAGAGAAAACAAATATTTAAGGTTTTTTTTAAATCTTTATTTTGTCTTGACAATAAAATGGTAAGAATTTTTTTTTTATATTATACCTAGTAGATGCAAAAACAGCTGTATACTAACATTTGTCAACAAAATTTTTTTAAACATAATTTTTTAATATTTCATTTTTTTTTCCTTTAAAAAAATTAAAACAAACAAAATATAAAACTTTTATCACGTGATCTTGTTAAGTATATATATAAGAAGGGCTCCAAGAAGCAAAAATGTATAGGTCAATTATTTAAAGTTTTATGTCGACTTTTGTAAAAACAGATTGGATAAAAATTAGTTAATTAACAATCGTATAACTTTTTGAAAAATCGACATAAAATTTGTTTTCCAACTGGGCTTCATTCTTTCAAGTGATCTGACGACACCATAATTTTTTAAAATTTTTAAATTAATGTTTAATAAATTTATTTTGTGTGATATACTGTCTCCAACGGTGTTGCGCTCATGCCATAACGGCCGCGCGGAAACCTATTTTAGGCGTTGACTAAAAATTATAAATAATGAAGATAGAATTCCGGGAGTCCGGACTTTTTTATTGGAAATTTCCTCCTCTCAAAAGTTCTTAAATATCAATAGTTTTTGAGTTATTAACGAAAAACTGAATATCTTATTTTGTTTATAACAATTGCATTTTTTTATGTTATTTTGTTAATAACAATTGCAATTTTTCATGTGCTAATAAATGCTCGAGATTCCATTTTTTTAGACGTCATTCCGAATCGAATGAGCTATCGCACATATTTTTAGGACCGGGAACAAGAATTAACCCGTTTTTCAACTTGTTAATCAGACTATAATAGACCGGGTGGCGAGCGAGCAAAAATTGCAAGCATTTTCTAAAGGCAATTTTTTTTAATATTACGTCACATTGGTGGAGTAGAGAAATAGCCTGCCGTCAGTCATCCGTTTTCGTTAGCGTTTGGCGTGGGGGCGGATTTAATTTTGTAAAAAACTATATACCTCGCAACTACTTTCTAAAACCTGAAGATTAATTTGCGAGCAGTACATTAATTAAAAATAAGCTTTACGATCGTCAGTCATGCAAATTTGTAACGGGGCGCGTCAGTCATGCGTTAAACCCTTATTACACTATGCCTTTTTCGTGCCTATTTGTCTGCCTGACTGCCCGTGGCTGAAATTTTAAACAAATACGCATGCGCGCGTGGCTATTTTGTTGATTGTTTCAGGCGTGAACATAAATAGGACTGGTTCTATTTTTTCCGCCTGAATCGAGGGGATTTCAAGGACGTTTGTGGAAATGTCAGGTTTGCCAAAACAGGACTTGACATAACCAACAAATAGATGAAATTAATAGCATAGTTTTCGTTTTGTTCAGTGTGACAGAAAAGAAGAAAAAATCGTGTGCCAGGTGAAGCAAAAGTTGAAACAAATAGTCCAGGTATACTAAATTACTTAATCATTTAAGGTAAATGTCAATTTTCCTTAGGTTTGCAGCTCTGAAATTAGCGCCTGAAACAATCATCAAAAAGGCACGGTGTAATAGTGCCAGTTATTTGGGGAAATTCAGCCAACAAATAGCCATGAAAATAAGCACAAAAATAGGCACGAAAAAGGCATAGTGTAATAAGGGTTTTAAAGTTGTAAAAATTCGGTACACCGTGCAAAGTACTTTCTAAAATCTAAAATATAGTTTACATGTGAAGAATATTATTAAAATCACAAAAAATATAGTCAATGAGTATATTATATATTAAAATATATAATATTAAAATTAAATAATAATATTAATGAATTCATATACTGATATTGGCATTTACATTAAAAATCCATATAAAAATAATATTTTAATCTGAGTCGCTACTGTAGTTGTGAATTCAGCCCGGCTCATCATCTTCTGTATCAGTTAAATCTGACGACTCATCATCTGCAAATTAATATAAGCGCAATATTAATTTCAAAATAATTAATTAAGGCCCGGTATTTTCACCTCCGGTTAAACTAGGAATAAATTAACACATGGTTAGAATGTGCTTTTGTTTATCACGTATAATCTATTTATGGGGTTAGTGGCTCAGTGGTACGAGCGTTAGTATTGTACCCACTGTTTCCACCACTCGCGAGTTCGATCCTCGCAGCCGGTGAAAAAAATTTCAAAGCCCCAAGAGTAGTTTCGGAACCCACTATAAAAGGTAGGGCCCCCGTGATCTTAACTCGTACAAGTTTTCATTAACTTCTGAGGGTTGGTCCAACAACTGAGAAAGCTGTTAAAATAAAAACAAATAAAAACTTTTTAACAAAAAATTAAACCGACGAAATACGGAACTGAAAAATAAAAAATATAATAAACCTTCTTAGTCTCAATAACTAAGCTCCCAAACTAATTTTGAGTCGGCGCCAAACAAACAAGCAAATGAATTAGGTAAGGCGTAAAATGATGGCATCGAGTTGAGCGGTGACATTCTGATAATTTTTTGAAGTCATTTAATGATCTTCGTTGATTGTTCGTTTGGCGCCGACTCAAAACTAGTTTAGGAGCTTAGTTATTGAGACTAAGAAGGTTTATTTTATTTTTTACATTTCAGTTCCGTATTTCGTCGGTTTAATTTTTTGTTAAAAAGTTTTTATTTTTCAATTTTTTGTGGTTGAAATCTACTAATTACTACCTACTTGTTTTTGATTACTTCTATAATACTTACTTACCCACCTTACTTCAACTATTACCAGTTAAATAATATGATTATCTACTTTTACTATTTGTTGTAATATAAATTATTTTTGTTGTTCTGGTTAGTTTATTTCATTACTTTGTATATCATTCGATCCTCTCATAGAATATAATGATTGTGACGGATGTAGGAGAACAAAAATAATGACAATAGCGATCTGTCATTGTCAACTACATATGTGTGCCAATGTTCACAAGTGAAAAATCAATTATCCCCTATTTTTCTACCCGTAAGGGTGGATAATTCCATTCAAAATCCGAATATGATCAACTATGAGGTATACCCTATCTAATAAAAAGGAATAATGCAAATCGAAGAACCCAGTACAAAGTTATGCCTGATAGAATCGGTTAACGGACCAGAATTCAGAGGGTGAGTGATTAATATTTTCCATTTTGCTACCCTTAGGGGTCGATTTCATCTTTTTAAATTCAAATGGGACCAACTTCGAAGTACACCCTATCCACTGAAAAAAGAATTATCGGAATCGGACGTCTCAGTAAAAAGTTATGTGTGGTCAGTCATACATGAAAAAAAAATACGCGTCGGCTAGAGAACCTCCTCTTTTTTGGTTTCATCGGTTAAAAAACAATTTTACCCGAAACATCATTTTCGTCAATGACAACGTCTTTCACGAATATTGGAATTGTTGCCCTTCAAACCAATCGAACTCATATCGCCCGACTATTTCCTGCCAACCATTTTCCACGGCCACCTTTGTGGTTGGTATTTTTTTATGTGCCTTCATCCAAATACTTGATATGTATGCACTGCGATCGAGTGCTTAATAAGCTCAGATCTACAGCGCGGAAGATTTGATGGGTCGTAACTTTTTGCATGTATCTTAAAAGTTTCGTCGTTATCTTTAAATTTTCACGTCTTTGAAAAAATTGCAAAACGAGCTTCATTAACAGTTTAAATTTTTTTTTTACTGTTCATTTCTGGAATTACATCTAACGATTCTCGTCATTCAATGCGCTTAAATTCGCAAAGGCTGTTTGAAAGTCTTCGGACTGAATCGGTAAATTATATGGACGCTTTTTTCCTTTTCTGAAAAATTTCTGGTTTTGATCGCAGCCAGTGAAGGCGTGCTGAGCTGGAAGAGCAGAACAAGAAGTAGTTGCGAGGTATATAGTTTTTTTACAAAATTAAAGCCGCCCCTACGCCAAACGCTAACGAGACCAGATCACTGACGGCAGGCTATTTCTCTACTCCACCAATGTGACGTAATATTAAAAAAAATAGCCTTTAGAAAATGCTTGGTACTATAAGTATTCTCGGTGTATCGCAAATATTCAAGATATGATATTTGGTTGGTTTACTATACAGTGCTTCTCAAAAGTCCCCTCCCCCCCTCTTATTTTTGGAACGATTATACATAAACAAGTGAAATTTGGAAACTGAATATTAAAGGTTGTAAACTTCCCTACTAGTGATGATAGATGACGAAATCGTCAAAGATGACGTCACAAGGCCATTGTGATCAATAATTTTAAATAGAACCCTACGGCAAGCGACACCTCTTTTAAAAGGTATCGAAAAAACCTATTCAATGATACTAATTTTGTTTGTGTTTATGGCAGTTTTAATGGCTCATTAGTAAACATTAAAATTTAAATTCCATTCAGTATGTTACTAATTACAGATTTAAGAATCAGTATATACTTAGAGAAATTGCTCGAAGTGACCTCCATTCACTTCCTGGCAGTGAAATATCCTATTTTTTAACTCTTCTCGTACTTTTGCAAATGTGTCTGCGGAAACAGCCTCACATTCTGCAACAATACGTTGTTTTAAAACGTCAATATTGTCAGGTTCAGTGGCGTAAACCTTCGATTTAAGGTACTCCCACAGAAAAAAAATCCAAAGGTGTGAGGTCCGGTGATCGAGCTGGCCATTCCGTTGAACCTCGTCGTCCAATCCATCTACCACGATACTCCTCATCCAAATACCGTCTTACTGCACCGCAATAGTGTGGAGGAGCACCATCCTGTTGGAATGTTATTTCCAAATTGCCGAATTCATCTGGATTATCTTCCAAAATTTCAAGGATTAACGGTTCTACAGCTCCAGATAAACCTCACCAGTTAAATTAGTATTTAAAAAAAGAGGCCCAACGATGTGGTTTCCCAGGATACCTGCCCAAACATTCACCGTCTGGGGAAATTGGGTATGTGTTTCACGAAACAGGTGAGGATTTGCGTCACTCCAATACCTCACATTCTGTGTAGTTACATTTCCATTTAGATAGAAAGTACTTTCGTCACTAAAACAAATTGTTTTGACATAGTCTGGCTGTTGGTTGATTTTAGTTTCCATATTTTCACAAAATTCTAGTCTTCGGTCTGGGTCGTCGTCTGAGAGTTGATGAACCATTTTTAATTTGTATGGATAAAATTTGTTTTTTTTCAACACCCTGTGTACTGTACTTCGACTGACTTCACAGGTAGATGCAACGTGAGTTGTTGAAGAAGTAGGATTAACTATTACTTCTGCCAGTATATAAATTTTTTTCTCATCAGAAATTTGTGGTCTGCCAAATCGTTTCGCATCATTAATACTACCCGTTGTTTCAAACTTACGAAGAAGCTCCCTCAAATAAGTCCTCGAAACGGGGCGATCGGGAAACCTCTCATTAAAAATGCGTTCTGCTGCATGAATATTTTGTCCAGTTTCACCAAGAATTAGGATCGCTGCTACTTTATCACCTAAAGCACGTACCATTTCGCTTCTTGAAGCACTTAAACGTTCGGCTCACAACAGTTTAACAAATTATTGAAATGTACAAAAATATTAAAAGTACCAAAAGCTGCTAAAACAGTTAAACGTTCGATCAACAATACACAAATTATTAAATGTACAAAAACTTGGACAATTACAAAAACGTCGAATTAAGGAGACCAACAAAAACGTCAGCTTATTTGACAACTATCCAGAGGCGGAGCTTGAATTTGGAATTTTAGTATTAACTGATTTAATTCATCACAGCTTTGCGTTTTTTAAAAGCGAATTGCCAAAACTGCCATAAACACAAACAAAATTAGTATAATTGAATAGGTTTTTTCGATACCTTTTAAAAGAGGTGTCGCTTGCCGTAGGGTTCCATTCAAAATTATTGGTCACAATGGCCTTGTGACGTCATCTTTGACGATTTCGTCATCTATCATCACTAGTAGGGAAGTTTACAACCTTTAATATTCAGTTTCCAAATTTCACTTGTTTATGTATAATCGTTCCAAAAATAAGAGGGGGGGAGGAGACTTTTGAGAAGCACTGTATGAACATTATTGAAATAAGTAGTTGAGCTCGAAGATTTGAAAACAACGCATATTACTTGCATAATTAATATGCGGGAGTTACCTGATTAACAAAACACGTGCGCTTTATGAATTATGCATTCCCATTAAGTTCTCGAAAACAATCAGGTATCAAATGAGTGCACAGAAGTAAGGTATGTAGCCATGATTTGGTAAATGCTGTTTGTACAAGAAGTTATTAGGTACGACCATAGGGAAAAGTGTGGTCATCGTAAAAAAATCGAAATTGAAATTAATTGAACAACTTTCTTTCTTATCCAACTAATGTATAGGAAGATGATGCTTTCCTGGCAGGCTCAAGATTACTAAAATAATACCAATCTTTAAAAAAGCGTACCAGAAGTCTGTGAACAATTATCAGTAGTTCCAATTTTTTAAGTAATCCTGAACAACGGGCTCACAAATTATCTTACTTTGAATAGTATGTTCGATTCATTGCAATATTGTTTTGTATCCAAAAGATCCACAATGTGTACCTCTCCAAGGCTTTTGTAGGTTTCTCCCTCAACCTTCTACTTACAAAAATGGAATTCTATGGAGCTAAACTCTTCCAATCTTATTGGAGCTACATGCTTCAAGCAGTCAGTGTGGATGGAGAACTGTCACCTCTCAAACAATTAAGACAAGGAGTTCTGCAGGGCTCTGTCCTGGGGCCACTAATGTACATTATATATGTTATCCATTTCAGCAACTTTACATCTACACATCTAAATTTGCTGACGACACTACGTTGATTTCTCCCTACAACAGTATTGGCCATCTCAATCAAATCTGTGAAGTTGCTGAAGATGTGGTTCTCAATGAATAACCTCAAACTGAATGAGTATAAAACAAAAAACTTTTTCCCCTGATAATAAGAAAATTCATCTGCGAATTTGCCCAATTTCTTACTTCTTTTTAAATTTTGAAAATGGGAGAACAAAAAAATCCAACTTGTCAGTAACGTATTGTGAACAAAAAACGTTGGTAACTTTTACATAGCTTCTAAAAACGTCTAGATACTATCCTCTAAACAATATATCTGGAATTTTGTCATCGAAACGTTTTAGAGTAGGTATTGATTTTTCTGAATACTATAGCAATTATTCCGATACAGGACCATTATGAAACATATTTTGTCCATTCTCTTTCAACGATAACATAGCGGAACATCTAAATTTGACTATTCAAGTAGCTGAACTGTATAACAAAAGAAAACAAGTAGTAAACATTGCGCTTGGGACAGACACTTTCGGAATAATAGTTGTGATAATCGTATAAAAAGGCGGCTATTATTCGCAAGGTCTGTTTCCGTTCTATTTTTGATAGCTAATCCTATCGGGGTCAGGTAGATGAATTGAAACAATATATGCAAGTGAGATTGTGGATTGTTGAGAAGGATATTTTAATTATTTATAAGTTTGATTCAACGAGAACTAAAAGTGTTGAGTAGAGTTGAGTTTTTCATGATAGCTGGGAAGGATCATTTCGTTAAAATATCCGTCATTTATTCTCTGTAATGATAAAAATTCTGTTCGATACATCTCATCTTCAGTGTTGTTTATTAGCACAGAATGTACGAAGATAAAAATAGCAGTGGTATATTTTCAAACAGTTAGTATTAAGTACTTGCAGAACCAAAGCTTATTATCGGATCTGAATACTTCAAGTAGGGTATATAAAAACCCACAATTTCGTTTATAATTATTAACATCTACCTGTTATCACTCACCCAAGTAGCCATTTTTATTTATCTCGCATGAGTTGAAGGTAGAATTGAAAGAGTATGTACAAATTCATATGGTTAATGAGATGCATGCCAATCCACAACAAACAATGACGTAATTGGCGAATATATGCGATGTATCACACTCTACTGGTCGTAAAACTATGAAGAAATAAAAATTGCATTTTTACAAACTGTTAATGCTACACCAATTAACAGAAGACGATTCAGATAGGCATTAGATAATATTAAAAAAAATACGTGGGGGACCTTGACATATGTTTTAGTGACCATGGGTGCCTGGAGGGGGGTGTAAGGGGTTCACTTACACCTCCTTTCTTGGAAGAAAACTCACAGGAAAAGATGAAGAAGAAATAAAAATCATTAAGTTATTAAAAAATAATTAGTTTGGTGTTAACTTTAGGAAAAAAATACTAGGTGAATAGAAACTTGAGGCTTCTAGGTTGTTGTCCGAAAATTGTTCATCACATTGTCAATGAATTCAATGTCATCCCTTATCCTTTTTCAATGAACACTAATGCTAATTTTATCTAAGTACCTACCTTTAATTATAAGAATGCATTAGTATTAACTGTAGATAAAGTATGGAAACGCTCGATTAACTTACGGCCACGTCGTTTTTAAATTTTAGTTTTCTACTTTTTTTAAGAAAAAAAATATTTTTACCCCCACTACCTTACAAAATATGACGTCATGGATATTTTTTTTTAAATGGGAAGGGTATATTTTTATATAAAAATTTAAAGCTCATATTTGTCTGAGTTCAACCATGCCACATACGTCATATGAAACATTTTAAGTTACAGTATACTAAGTACCTATAAAGGAAACAGGTGCTCATATTTATTGATATTTATTTTATCATTTATTTTGCAATGAATACCTACCTGAAAATCACTCAGTAGTTAGTTCAAGTCACAGACCTCATAAAAGAAGTAGATACCACATGCAGAGATCAAAATGGAACCCTATAGGGCGCCGTCATTAGACTCCCATACCAGAGTTGGTCTCTCTTTAATTTTGGCCCATCATTCATTTTCATTTATATTCATCATTCAATCGCCATTTTGCTTTTTGCTACTCTTCAACGTATGAGCCTGAATACGATACATTGTGAATATTCTTGACAGTTTTGATGTAATTTCCCTGAATACACGTAGAGTTTTTGTTACTATTTCTTTTCTTCATAATTTGACGCACAATAATATTCTTTGTTCCTTGCTCTTACAAAAAATTAATTACCCCATACCACGTCTGAATTCCAGATATGAAATAATATTCTATTGCGAGGCTTCTCGAACCAATGTGATGCGTAGATCGCCTGTGTCTTTGATGTGCTGGAATTTTAATCTGATTTGTGACCTGTGTGCTTAAATAGCAGTTCTCTCGAGCATATTTTTTCCTGTATAATTGATAGAACACAAAATGAATGATTGTTATCTGGATAATATAATTTAATTTAATTTGATTTTTGTTATTTTAAGAATTTTTACTACTACTAACATGATTTAATTTAATTTGTTTTTTGTTATTTTAAGAATGTTCACTACTTTTCCTGTAATTGGGTGTATACCTGTTGGAAATAAAGATATATCTATCTATCTAGCAGTTTAGTGCTTCTAAATAATGAACTCGCACATCAATGAAAAATGGAAAACCTGCCCTGAACTCTGAAAGGCAATCAAGTCTTGACACCGTTTTATGTCAAATCGTTTCATTCCTTCTATTAGAAAGGTACAGACAACTAAAAATCAGGGGCACCAATTTGAAGTGGAGTCTCATGTCAGCCATGGCAAAGGGGCTATTTTGTAATTATTGGAAGAGCGGCCAAGTTATATCTACTTCTTTCATGAGGCCTGTGGTTCGAGTATATTTCCAAACCTCAAGTAGGCTATGAAAACATCTGAAAGCCCTTAGCAACCAGACAATAAGTTCTTAGTTACCATTGCATAGGTCACTATTAAATTGAGTTGTTGTGTAGCATTTCGATTTATAAGTCTTCAATATCTTTCTGAAAAATATTACCCTAAAAGAAATAATTTGAAATTACGATATGTACTGTCAGAAAAACAGCGAATAGAAGTTTTGATGATCTTAGTTTACGGCAATCGTAAAAGAAGTATGGCGCAAGTATGCGACACCTTTAATGAAAAAAATAACCTGATCGAGAACCAATAAGCAAATCGACATTAAGCAAAATATTGCATAAATTTAATGAAATTGGCAATGTTGAGAATAAGCCTAAAAGTGGCAGACCTTCCGTTATCTATGACATTCAATTAAATGTATTACTTGGAATTAAAAAAACCTTATCGTTTAATTACAACTTTATCTGGCAACAATGAGATCTGTCGCCAAATTACATCCATATAAAGTTGAACTTACACATGCACTTAATGAAGACGACTTCGATAGACGCATGAAGTTTTGTAAAAATATACAAGAAGTGTGTAACCAAAATAATGGACTTGAATGTAATGTCTTATTTTCTGAGAAATCAACTTTTTGTATGAACGGTACTGTGCATACGCAAATTTGTCGTTACTGGCAAGAGAAAATCCCATTCGGACGATGGAAGCTTATACCCAATCCCAATACCCTCCTAAAGTAATTGTGTGGGCTGGGATTCTTAGGAATACCATCATTGTAGGACCACATTTTTTTTACGGTACTGTGACAAGTTAAAATATAGCAAACTGATGTAGTTCCATATTTAACTGCTATATTTCCAGACATTAATCATCCTGGTCAAATAGATTGTACTATTTGGTCCACATTATGCTCTAGTGGTTAGATATTTTCTGATTGAAATCTTTCCCAATCGCTGGTTTGGACGATGCGGTCACATTGAATGGCCTGCTAGGTCCCCAGATTTAACTCCTATGGATTTTTTGTCTGGGGTTACTTGAAAACAGACCTATCAATTCGAAAGAGCTTAAAGAGAGACTTCGAACTGCAAACGTCGAACTGTCAAACGTAACCCAAGAATTCATCAGATATTGTCAACTAACTCCAGAAGCTCAATTCGAGCATTTGTTGTGAATATGTTATTTGTTCATTTTTACGAGGTACTGACTACTTATAATATTTTCGTAGCAAAATATAGTATATTAAAGTATAAGTGGATAAAAAGGGCAATAGAGCAAGTGTTTTTAAGACCAGTTATCCACGAATACTTTAAGCTATTTTTTTTATTGGTGCACTTTGAAATCATATATACTGGTATTATTACTACAAAAAATAGAAATAAGAACTAATAATGCAAAAAACTTTTTAACAAAAAATTAAACCGACGAAAAAATCAACTGAAAAGCAAAAAATAAAATAAACCTTTTTAGTCTAAATGATAATTGAGCTCCTAAACTAATGTAAGTAACTGATTTTGAGTCGGCGCCAAACAAACAATTATCGAAGATCATTATCTATGAAAGAAGTCATCAAAACGCAGCAGTGGATCTCGCTGCCCTCATTTTACGCTTCACCTAATTCAATTGCTAGTTTGTTTGGCGCCGACTCAAAATCAGTTACTTACATTAGTTTAGGAGCTGAATTATCATTTAGACTAAGAAGGTTTATTTTATTTTTTGCTTTTCAGTTGATTTTTCGTCGGTTTAATTTTTTGTTAAAAAGTTTTTATTTTTTACTTTTCAGTTCCGTATTTTGTCGGTTTAATTTTTTGTTAAAAAGTTTTTATTTTTCCCAATTTTTTGTGGCTAAAATCTTCCAATTACTACCTACTTGTTTTTTGATTAGTTCCAAAATACTTACCCACCTTACTTCAACTATTACCAGTTAAATAATATGATTATCTACTTTTACTATTTGTTGTAATATAAATTATTTTCGTTGTTCTGGTTAGTTTATTTCATTACACTGTATATCATTCCATCCTCTCATAAAATATACTGATTTTGAGGGAACAAGAATAATGCCAGTAGCGATCTGTTATTGTCAACTACGTATGTGTGTGCTAATGTTCACTAGTGAAAAATCAATTATCCCCTATTTTTCTACCCGTAAGGGTGGCTAATTCCTTTCGAAATCCAAATATAAGGTATACCCAATCTATTCCTTTTATCCTTAGGGTGGATTTCATCTTTTAAATTCAAATGGGACCAAAGTCGAAGTACACCCTATCCACTGAAATCGGAATCGGACGCCTCAGTAAAAAGTTATGCGTGATCATACATAAAAAAATATGATGGAAAAAAAAATACGGGTCGAATGGAGAACCTCCTCCTTTTGGGTTTCGTCGGTTAAAAAAAAAATATACGGGTCGAATAGAGAACCTCCTCCTTTTTGGTTTCGTCGGTTAAAAATGGTTGAATTCGTGATGTGACATCAGTATACCTTTCATTGTCATGGAAATGAGAAAAACATATTCATTTGCAATTTGTTATCAAAGAACAATATTTGTTGTCACCAGAGCTCAAAAATGAATTATTCTAATATAGATTTTTTGAATAGTGAGGCAGAATTGCGGTTAATACCGTGAAAATCCAGTGATATACATAAAAAAGAATATGAAAAGTTCATCAAATGGATGGAGGAGCAAGAGGTATCACATATAAATGAACGAGTTGTTAGTAATATTTTATTTGACGGTACAAGGTACTCCTGTCAGATCAATAATCAAAAATTTGTCATTTAGACTTCATTTCATTTAGACATCGGTTTTCTCAGAAAAGACATTTCTTTCTGATGATTTTAGATATTTTTTCCAAAGAATCGGCTAATTTTTCCTTAGCTTCCATCTTCTGCTGTTTGTTGCCGGTACTGGTGACCTAATAATACCTTTCTTTATATATCCTTAAAATCAAAAAATTTGCACACTTCACCACTCTTACTACACTGTGTAGTTAACCTACTGATGATGATAACTTAGTTATCGAAATGCGCATTTAGGTGTGAAGTGAGTAAGTGTGGTGAAGGGGTTACTTGTGCAATTTTTTGATTGTGTGACAACACATCATCTAGCCAGTCTTCATGTCCTTAAAATAAAAAAAACATTGTTTGCAATCTTGTTTTACGAATATACGAATAGTGATAGATATAAGATATAATTATTCTGGCTATGTTTTTTCAATGTTTAAACAGCAGAACAGCAAATTGATTATAATTATATACATAACATTTTTCTGTTTTCGAAAAGATTCAAAAAATCAAACTCGTTAATATCAGTGTTGCATAGGTACCTACATATCATTTTTTACTATAGTGGGCCGTTGAAAACAAAACAGCGGCTCTGTAGGTAGACAGAACCGAATTATATAAAAATGCTCGGACACGTCAACTACATTTTCGAGGGGGACATCGTTCGCGATGAAATTCACCCGAAATACATTCCATCCCTCGGAGCTGGGACCACCACCCCTAAATTTTTAAATGGCAACATATGGCAAGTGGTACCTCATTTGAAAGGTATTTTCCTTCTTAATATCAAATAACAAAAATAAATTAATTCTATCGATTCGTTTTCGAGATATAGGAACTTGAAGTTGGGAAATAACTTTTTATTCACTCAATCAATAAAAACAATATCTGATAAAGCAACTGTCGCAATAATTATTATTGTCAATGAACTAAATGTTCAAACTGTCTACCCATTTCCATACAATAGTACAAGTTCTGTTCAAAACGAGACCTCACATTTCGTAGCATTTCCGACGTTATTCGACGGCATTCTTCAATAATTCTCCTTCGTAAATCTTCCAGAGATTCTGGTTCGGTTGCAAAGATTTCGTTTTTCAAGTGACCCCACAGGAAAAAGTCGAGTGGGGTTAAATCTGGAGATCTGGATGGCCACTCTATAGAGCCTCTTCTTCCAATCCAACTTCCAGGAAACATTCTATCAAAAAACGCCCTAACAGGCTGTGCATAATGTGGAGAAGCCCCGTCTTGTTGAAATATCAAGTGGTCTTCATGGTAACGATCTACTAATTGTGGATAAACAAATTCATTCAATAATTCCAAATAAGTTTCTCCTGTCAGGTTACCGTCGAGAAATACTGGTCCAATCAAACGGTCCCCGAAAATACCGGCCCAGTCATTGAGTTTTTGGGGAGTTTGAGTATGGACTTGTGGATGGGCATCTGACCAATAACGACAATTATGACGATTCACAGTCGAATTCAAAAATAAAGTAGACTCATCAGAAAAGCAGATGTTGAAAAGGAAATTCTCGTAGTCATAATTTCACAAAATTCCTGTCGCCTATCAAAATCATCTTCATTCAATTGGTGTACCAAATGTATTTTGTAGGGGTTGAATTTATGATGTTTCAGGATTCGGCGGATAATGGTTCTACTGATATTGGTAACACTAGCCAATTTCCTTGTGCTCAATGTTGGGTCTGCATGAACTTGTCCTAAAAGTGCAACTTAAACAGCTTCATTTCACAACGGAAATTCGCCTTCTGGGTCTCGTTTCTTGTTGGCTACTGATCCAGTTTGACGAAATTTTTGCACTAATTCTAGAACATATTTTCTAGCAACAAGTTTATCTGGATGCGTTTCATTGAACAAATTAGCTGTACGGTTATCGCACTCATCATTTAAAAAAAAATTGTTATTATTTCATCTCTTTCCGCAATCGTATACATCATTATTGCGGAAAGATATTCAGCAGCTTTAGTCAAGTAATTCACTCTAATGTCGTTCAATCAAAGATCAGTTTCACACTGAAAGACGTCCACAATTTCGATTTGGCGAAAAAAATTATCTCATACATGTTTTTGTTGTACTCGCATTTGAGTCGAATTCGAGAAAACGTCTTTTTGTCGATTCTTAAGAACCTTAAATTTTTTTTCGATCAAGTAAATGAGGATGAAATAATTTTTTTTAACGGAATTGCATGTTATTTGTTGGTAAACAGTTAGATCATTTAATTCCTTGACAATGATAATTATCTTTAAACAGTTGTATTGTTAGATGTAATTTTTATTGATTGAGTGACTAAAAAGTGATTTCCCAACTTCAAGTTCTTATATCTCGAAAACGAATCGATAGAATTAATTAATTTTTGTTGTTTGATATTAAGAAGAAATATACCTTTTAAATGAGGTATCACTTGCCATATGTTGCCATTGTTGCGGTCACAGCTCCGAGGGATGGAATGTATTTCGGGTGAATTTCATCGCAAACGATGTCCCCCTCGAAAATGTAGTTGACGTGTCCAAGCGTTTTTATATAATTCGGTTCTGCCGACCTACAGAGCCGCTGTTAGGTTTTCAATGGCCCACTCTGTATATTCACTTTCACTTTTAGATTACTGATCACTGTTTCTACTGAAAGATGTATGTCCGATTTCCGACAAAAGACAACTAACTATGTTTCTATTTACTCTCTTTGTTTTTGATTCTTAGTGCTCACCGCTTACCTTCGAAATTTCTACGATAAGTCCTCAATAAACCACAAAAAAAAATGTACCACACACCAAAACTTCGCTGTTTCGCGGTTCCCAAAATTTGGACGAATTTGACAAATTTGCAAATTTTTAATCACTGGAATTTGTTATAAAATGGCATTATACCCCCGTCATTCACAGGTGTGCAAGAAGTTAGATTCCACCCAGTATATAGCCGTCGGGCACCCGGCCGAATATTCCAAGAAGGGTCGGTAAACTTTCGAGAATGTACTCGATGAGTCACAGCTACCTGCATCGGGTTGTTTACACCCCAATAGCTTTGTCGGCGGCGTGGGATTACGGCAGTGGCGTAGTGTATTCGTAACTAATATTTCTTTCATCGACGTTTGCGCTTTTTCTCAGCGAATGAAAGCATCCCTTCTTGTTAGGATCCATCTTACAACTAGAAGGCTGACACTAGACCTTACCACATTGCGACTGTCGACAATTTAGCAGGGAGACTACGCTGCAATGAGAAACATGCACGCCTCGAAAACTATGTGAAGAATGTAGATGTAGATAACGTTTCGCAAAATAAAAAATATCTGTTACTGCATACGCGTGGTAAAGTCGCGTTATATTCGGTGACAACATCTTATGCCGATGACATACGTATGTTATTGAGGAAGAGGACTTCGCTCCTGCCTGTAATTGACTAGAAACATGATGGTACATATAAAAAACATCAATCATGAATGACAAGTGGCCCTGAAAAAAGTAACTTCGTCAAAAGCATAATGTTTTTCGGAAAGTACGAAAAAAGTAATTACATTTTCCAGGTTTATAGAAGGTTATTGGAACGGAGTTCTTGCATGCGGCTTGCGGTAGGTGTTGACTGGTAGAAATCGTCACTTAAGAAAAAAACGTTATGCCCCCTCCATGCGACTTTCTCTCTCTCTCTCTCTCTCTTCTCTTCTCTCTCTCTCTCTGTCTCTCTTCTTCTCTCTGTCTCTCTCTCTGTCTCTCTCTGTCTCTCTCTCTGTCTCTCTCTTCTCTCTCTCTGTCTCTCTCTCTCTCTCTCTCTCTCTTCTCTCTCTCTCTCTCTCTCTCTCTGTCTCTTTCTATTATATGCGAGTATGTGTGACAGGCGTCTAGCCCTTGCATACGATTAAGAAGGTGTACGAAACCATCCGAACGAATATTCTGCTTGCGGGAAATTTAAAATGATACATGAGCGGTTGGATTACAACTAGGATATTATCGTTCAGTGGTAATACGTGGAAGATATTTTTGTTTCTTTTATATTTCTATATTACGTGTGTTTAGATGAGTATATCCTTTTTTGACATAATTTCTTATGTTTTTTGTATGCTGAAGTTGGATTAATGGTTTACATTGATATAATATAACGAATATTATTATACGGAATAAAATACCTTTAACTGTGGCAGAGGGGTTTGGAAAAAGGATGTTTAGATATATGTATGGTGTAATGAAAATCAAATGTTATGTAATAGAAAACGTCAACTTTCAAAGGGAAAAATATCGAGAAAAAAGAAACACAAAATGATTTATTGGATTGTTTGGAACCATGGAGGAAGCATAACGCATTTTCCTTACGTGACGAAAATATACAAATATAAACAATACCATATCGAAGAAAAAGCGTAAGGAACTTCGTCCCGACCGCACACGATTTTTTATTATTTTCAAAACAAATGAGAACAATTAGGAAGCTCTGATTAATCGTGATTCAAAACTATATATAAATATCCCCGTGACTCTGTAGAGCCTAAAAGCCAGAAAAAGGTATATTTTTTAGGCAGAAATTGAAAAGAAATATTAAAAATGAAAAACGTCTTGTTCCTCAAAAGAGAGAAATGGGTTAAGAATAAAACAAAGACGCAAATGTATGTTTCCTGTAAACATTTTTGCATCGGTATATTTTTAAATAATTGGAAAAAGTTAGGAAAAGTGCTTTTTCGCATTCTTAATGGAAAAGAGCATACTTTATTGAAAGAAAATCGTGAAGAAAAGTACTAGTTTTATGGTTAGCAACACTTTTATTATAATCGCCCCTCGTATACGACATCCGTCAGATGGACATCTGTCAGATAGACAATTCTAACCATATAAAAACTTTTTAACAAAAAATTAAACCGACGAAAAAATCAACTGAAAAGCAAAAAATAAAATAAACCCTGCCAAACAAACTAGCAATTGAATTAGGTGAAGCGTAAAATGATGGCAGCGAGATGCACGGCTGCGTTTTGATGACTTCTTTCATAGATAATGATCTACGACTCAAAATCAGTTACTTACATTAGTTTAGGAGCTCAATTATCATTTAGACTAAGAAGGTTTATTTTATTTTTTGCTTTTCAGTTGATTTTTTTGTCGGTTTAATTTTTTGTTAAAAAGTTTTTATTTTTTACTTTTTAGTTCCGTATTTCGTCGGTTTAATTTTTTGTTAAAAAGTTTTTATTTTTCAATTTTTTGTGGCTAAAATCTACCAATCACTACCTACTTGTTTTTGATTACTTCCAAAATACTTACTTACCCACCTTACTTCAACTATTACCAGTTAAATAATATGATTATCTACTTTTACTATTTGTTGTAATATAAATTATTTTCGTTGTTCTGGTTAGTTTATTTTATTACTTTGTATATCATTCCATCCTCTCATAAAATATACTGATTTTGACGGAACAAGAATAATGTCAGTAGCGATCCGTCATTGTCAACTACGTATGTGTGTGCTAATGTTCACTAGTGAAAAATCAATTATCCCCTATTTTTCTACCCGTAAGGGTAGCTAATTCCTTCCGAAATCCAAATATAAGGTATACCCTATCTATTAAAAAAAGAATCATCCAAATCGAAGAACCCAGTACAAAGTTATGCCTGATAGAATCGGTTAACGGACCAGAATTCAGAGGGTGAGTGATCAATATCCTTCATTTCGCTACCCTTAGGGGTGGATTTCATCTTTTAAATTCAAATGGGACCAAAGTCGAAGTACACCCTATCCACTGAAAAAAGAATTATCGGAATCGGACGCCTCAGTAAAAAGTTATGCGTGATCATACATAAAAAAATATGATGGAAAAACATAAAATATACGGGTCGAATAGAGAACCTCCTCCTTTTTGGTTTCGTGAGTTAAAAAATAACTTGTAACATTGTTCGTATTTTTCTTTTGACTTGGATAGTAATAGATTTGGTGTAGCTTCAAAAACTACCTTTAAAATATCATAAAAAAACTTTTTAACAAAAATGTATACCGACGAAAAAAGAAACTGAAAAGCAAAAAATAAAATGAACCTTTTTAGTCTCAATAACTAAGCTCCTAAACTAATGTAAGTTACTAATTTTGAGTCGGCGCCAAATAAACAAGCACATTAATTACGTAAAACGTAAATTGATTGCAGCAGGGTGCGCGGCGGCGGCGCATCCCTTCGCCGGAAATTACCGAGCGTTCTTGAAGTCAATATCAGTGAGACAGCTACCCGAATGGGAACACACGTGAGGGTATACGTCGTAGCGAGTGGTTGGGCGGAGAGCGCATTTTTTGAATGATATTGTTTATCGCTGGAGATTTCACGTTGCATTTTTATGTTATTTTGTTTTGATCATTTCTTTAAAGTAAATTAATGATCTTCGTCGATTGTTTGTTTGGCGTCGACTCAAAATTAGTTGATTACATTAGTTTAGGAGCTTAGTTATTAGGAATAAAAAGATTCATTTAATTTTTTTTGATTTTCAGTTTCTTTTTTTGTCGGTTTAGTTTTATGTTTCTCAGTTTCTTTTTTCGTCGGTTTAGTTTTATGTTAAAAAGTTTTTATTTTTTGTTTTTTGTAGCTAAAATCTACTAATTGCTACCTACTTAATTTGTATTACTTTTAAAATACCTACCCACCTTCACTTCACTTTTAACTGGTATATACTATAACTAGCTGGTACCAGCAACTTCGTCTGTTTTGAACTTTGTTTTTTTTTGTGGAGACTATTACAAATTCACTCACCTCTTTAGGAACGGACTTTCAAAAAGTATTGAAACACGTATTTCTCTATCTTATATCTTTAAACGAGCAATATATATATATATATATATATATATATATATATATATATATATTTATATATATATATATATATATATATGGAGGGTGTTTTTTATAACGACAATTTTTTTTGCTCCCAACCGAACATTTTGATGGAAATGTTCAAAAAAAACTTTTCTGAAAATTTGAGCTCTTAATATTAACATTAAGTACTTTCCCAGAGCGTGGAAATATTTCACATTTAAAATACACGTAATCTTTGTTTTTTTTTCAAATATATATATAACTCAGCGGCATTTTATGCTATCTTATTGTACCAAAGCGCGATTCACTCAGGATTACATGCTATACAAAAGTGCCTATTGGGACGTAGCTGTAATCTGCACCTGCAAGATTATACGGGTCACTAAATCTGATTTTTGTCGAAAATTCTTATTTTTTTTGGCGTTACTTCATAAATGACTGGATTTATGGAAAAAATGTGAATGACAAACTTGTCGGAAATTTAATTTCATACAAAAAAAGTCCTATAAACCGAATCGCTAAGATTGATGTTTCTCGAGATATAAAGCGTTAATTTTGTCGTCATATGAAAAGTTTGATTCGATAATTCTCAAAAATTTCATATTACGGCAAAGTTAACGCTTTATATCTCGAGAAATATCTTAGTGATTCGGTTTATAGGACTTTTTTTCTAGGAAATCAAATGTCCTGCAAGTTTGTGTCATTTAAATTTTTTTCTTTAATTCTGTAATTTATGAAGTAACGTCAAAAAAATGAGAATTTTCCACAAAAATCAGATTTAGTGACCCGTACAATCTTACAGGTGCAGATTACAGCCACGTCGCAATAGGCACTTTTGTAGAGCATCCTGAGTAAATCGCGCTTTGGTACGATAATATAGCATGAAATGCCGCTGAGTTATAGATATTTGAAAAAATAGCAAAGTTTACGTGGCTCTGGGAAAGTACTTAATGTTAATATTGAGAGCTCAAATTGGATGTTGGTCTACTGGTACCTCTAAACTTTGTGAGATGGCGCTATATGAAATTATCCGAATTCAATGTTAGATATGTTTTTCTTTGGTTAGTCCAAGAAACTCATACGGTTTATTTCTAGCCAGGTAAGATTGCACTAGGTAAGATTGCAATGCAATTGTATGTAATAAGTATGTGATTCGTATCTCCGAAAAAACACGATTTTACAGAAAAAAACACCGAGCCATGCTCGGTCGCCCAGGTACTTTGTAACAAAGACTTCAAATACCAATTTTTATGACCCTAACTTCAATACTAACGGAACCCTTACACAAACTTTCACCCCCCTAGGAGTTGTATTTATAAAAACACAAACATGTATTTCTTTATCCCTTAAAAAGCGTCAAACACTAATTTTTATTACCCTAACTTGAAAACGATCGGAACCCCCATTACAAACTTTCACCCCCATTTCACCCCTTTAGGGGTTGAATTTCTAAAAACACTGAAATACATATTTCTTCTATTTGTAACGAAGACTTCAAATACAAATTTTCATTATCGTAACTTTAAAACTAACTATACAGACTTGCAACCCCCATTTTACCCCTTTAGGGTTGAATTTTCGAAAACCCTGAAACATATTTATCTTTATTTGCGAAGAAGGACACAAATACTAATTTCCATGACTCTAACTTCAAAACCAACTGTAATTTCACTTCTGACCCAACCTTTTCACCCCTTTAGGGATGGAATATCAAAAAAATATGCTGTCAAAATTTTAGCTCTTGGGACCAGCGGTTTAGTCTGGGCGTTGATTGTATACCAGTTAATCAGTGAGTCAGTTAGTCAAGACATGTAATTATATATGTACATATTACCCCAAACACGAGATAGCTGCTGTGAACCGTTGAGGAGATAAATTAATTAATCAGCCCCTATTTTTCTACCCTTGGGGGTATATTTTTTTTCAAATTCAAATGGGACCAACTTCCAAGCATACCCTATACAATAAAAAAGAATAATTTAAATCGGATAACCCAGTACAAAGATATGCGTGGTAGAACTGGTTAGGATGTAGAAATTCAGTGGGTGAACCAACAATCATCCCACATTTTCCTACCCTTAGATGTGTTTTTTTTTCGAATCCAAACGGGACCAACTTTGAGGTATAGGTACCCTATCCATTAAAAAAAATTATCAAAATCGGACTTCTCTGTAAAAAGTTAGGCGTGGTCATACATACAAAAAAATATACGCGTCTACTGAAGAACCTCCTCCTTCTTTTTTCGTCGGTTAAAAATTGTCTTCTACCTGATGCATTTTGCCAAATGAAAAAATAATTGTTTGTTTACTCGTCATTATGTTTTGTTGTTAACAACGTAAAATTTACATTTAATGTCACATGCACTTCCATACTTGTTTAAACGGTTGGTGGCCGCGAGCGTAGAGGCGCTGGCTGATGCCCAGATGGTCCGGGTTCGATTCCTGGCACGGCTACTGAAATAAAAATGTATTTCTGTAGTTTCGTTGAGCGGGAGGAGATAGTTGACCAACCGAACATTCCTTCAGATTGTCCACGTGCTTCGGATAACACTTAAAAAGCTAAGCTCCCCGACTTCTTAACTCACGCAAGTCTCTGATTTCCGAGGGTTGCATTGCAACTAAGTTGGCGGTCAAAAACCTTTTAAACTGTTCAATTCATTTATCTATCTGACATATGTCTATTTGACGGATGTGGTATACGAGGGGCGACTATACTGATCTATGATGATTTTTATTTTATTAATTAATGCTTTTCCATAAAAAATACGGAAAAAACAGCGTATTCATTGCGTAAGAAAAGTGAGTTTTCTATCTCGTATCTCTTCTAATAAAATTTTCGATCGATAATGAAATAGAAAAAGAAATGGATGTCATCGAGTGGAACTAATATATTGGTATCCGAAAATATATTTAGCAAAGAAATTTCCTGGAGTTATCTAAGGAAATTGTTCTATTACCATAAATTACCACGTCAATAAATAAAATATTGCATTACATAAAACGAAATTTTTCTTGTTGAAACATTACGAAACGCATTACTCAAATTTTTAAGTTAGATATAGTGCCAACGTTTCGGCGACATTTTCTCATTCATCAGGGCTGAAACAAAAAGTATGCATGATTACTAAATCATCAACTTACAGACTTATACAACTTATAATTGATTGCATTGGGGAAATTGTATAAATAAAATTGTTTGGGATAAAATGTTGAATTTATGAAATACTGGAGAACCCAAACATACGTCAGAATCATTTCAAATGTGACAATTTATCTACTCACATCAAGTGTTATTTAAGTAATGATATTGAAATTATCAAATTGTCGAATTTTTCGAAAAGAGGAGTACAGTTGGAATTAATAATTTTATTAATCATATAATACTGGATCAATACACAGAATTCTTGTTTGATATTATATCCTAACGACTAGTTCGGTATAAAGATTTTTTTTTTCCGAGTAACAGGGCCGGTTTTGTTCTACCAAAAGTTGGTTTTATCTGTGATCAAAATGTTTCTATAAATACTGTCCAAATTGTTGCAATTGGTCTTCAAGTTGACCTTATTATCATTACTTGCAATATGGGCCATTTCAAGAAATAATCTTGGCCGTTTTCAAAATGATGGGAACTCAGTACTGTTTTATTATTTTCGTTTTTATTTTTCTAAGCACAGTCATAATTATGTTGTTTTATTCATTGTTTCAAGTACCGTTTCGTTTGCCCAAAACACACCAAGTCACAGTCCGTACAAGGTATTTGATAAATTGTATTGAAATTTTCAATCAAATGTGTCTTATCTTTTGAGTTTGAAAAGTTAAGTTCACTCTGTGCTAGAAAGTTAATGAAACTCTTTACATTCTGATGTTTTTCGTGGACGAACTCCACCAATGCACAATGAATTTAGGAATTATTAGGACTCAACATCGGAATTTTATTTTGCGAGTTTGGCGAAGGCAATAAATCAATTTGATCAATAAATACCAGTAGATATCAAGTTCCATACAGTGACTGAAACCTGATGAAGTAGAGAGTTTGACGAGCGTGTAGGTACACGGTAACTGGTTATTTGTTTTTTTTTGTGCAGAACTAGGTTCTTTAACCGAGTGACCTCTATATGAATTGTCGGACCTTGACCTCGGTAATCGGTTTTCATTACCGTATAATTTTATTATTTTTATTTCTCCTTTTCTTTTGTTACCTGGTACAGTCATTTGTTTTTGTAGGCGTACGTGCGCAGCTAGAGAACGAAGCGAAACGCGAATAGTTCCCAATAGAGGATATAGTACGGTCAAACCTTATGGAATTTTTAGTAAGAGTTCATTCAACTCCAATTTGTATCATTTTCTCATTCAACAGAGAAATATTGACCAAAACTAGTTCACTCATGGCATCGCATACAGCTCCTTATGCTAATAATTTTTTTTTTCAAACCGGAGGCATTTCAAGAATTTAAATTCTCAGCTGCAGCAGTAGTACGTTGAGAAAACAATTAAAGTGAAGTGGTCTTCACCATTTCGAAATAAGGACCTAAGATACTTCTTACCATTAGAAGACTCCACACGTAAAAGGAATCGAAACTATTATTGTCAAGTTATGAAACCGCTAGAAGGCACTATACAGGGTGTAACTGAATAAGTGTAAAACATTTAAGGAGGTGATTCCTCATCGAAAAAAAGATAGGATCTTTCATATAAAGAAACTTCATTGGAGCATCCCTTGTTAAGATACAGCCCCTTAAAGGGGGTACATAAAATTTGTATAACAATTTTTTTCACAAGCACTGAAAAAGTTACAATATTGAAATTAACCTGACGTTTTGTACTACCAAAAGACACTTAGCCAGTAATTTATTTGGTTTACCCCATGGTTGTAAGGGGTGAAAAACTTAACCCCTAAAATTTATTTCCAATGTAACTTTTTGTCTTATTATTTGTTTACCATTTAAAAATTTATTTCCGATAGCCTGTTTCATTCTAAACAAAAAATGTCTCTTGGGTTTTTTGCCCAAAATAAACCAGTAAGCAGCAAAACATTATTTTACGAACAACTACAGAGATACATCGTCATAAATGCGAACTGGATTTATTGTTATTTTGTAGTTAGTACCTGCATTAAACGATTAAAGGGTAATAAACAAAACTAAGTTATTAATAACAAAACACACAACATGTAGAAATCATAGTGAATGTTCAATATGTCTACCTTCAAACATTACGCATGCGTCTAGACGTCGGCGCATTGAGCCACGTATTCGCTCAAATATTCCTGGAGTCTCTCTGATTACCCTGCACGCATCGATGATGCGGTTTCTTAAGTCCTCTACATCGCGAACAGGATTACGATATACCAAATGCTGTGAATGGCCCCAAATAGAGAAATCGAGAGGATTGAGATCCGGGGATCGAGCGGGCCATTTATGTGGTCCTCCTCGACCTATCCACCGATTTGCATATGTTTCAGTTAAATGCTGACGTGCTACTTGACTAAAATGGGCGGGAGCCCCATCATGCAATAAAAACATATCCCTTCTGACGCCCAAAGGAACTTCCTCCAGCAGTACTGGATGCACTTCTCTTAAAATTGAACGTATGCCTCACCATTTAATCGAGGAGGTAGAAAATGAGGCCCAATTAAATCATCCCCAATAACTCCGAGCCACACGTTAAGAGAAACTGTTCTTGATGGCTAGTTTCGACAATAGCGTGAGGGTTTTCATCAGCCCATATGTGGTAATTATGAAAATTAATAATCTTGTCCCGAGAAAAACTACATTCGTCTGTGAATTCTATCGTCTTCAGAAAGTCACAATTTCTTCTAATCATTTCCAGTATCCAATTGCAAAATTCAAGACGGTTCGGAAAGTCTCGCGGTAACAGTGCCTGTACTCGTTGCAGATGGTAAGGGTATAAGAGTTGTTCCTTTAAAATTCGAAATACCGTCATATGATCAACATTTAGCTGGAAAGCAATCTTTCTAGTACTGGTAGTAGGTTGTTCTTCAATCAAATTAAGTACTGCTTCCTCAAGCTGTGGTGTTCGTATTTCTCGATGGCGACCACAATCCTGCGTTCTTTTGTCGAATGAACCATATTCTCGTAATCGTTGATGAAGTCGAGCAAATATTCTATGTGAAGGATGCTGCCGTTGAGGATACATTTCAGCATATCTTCTAGAAGCTTTCATTTAAAACTATAATATTAATAATATTTATATTAATAATTTCTTTTATATTATTATTCATAGATAATTTCTATTATTCATTTTTATAACCCATTCCCCTGCGACAGACCGTAAACGTAATGCATATCAGCCATTTCCTCATTTGTGTATGCCATTTTATTAACAAGTGAATTATTAAAGTAACAAATTAAGAACAGAACAACAACACACAATTAGTATTAATTCAATTTCGAAAATTCCCAAACTGACAGCGTCATACCAATTTAATTGTCACTATCGCTAATAGCGACCTACTAGATAGATTAGTTTCGTATTTTCGCATTTATGACGATGTATCTCTGTAGTTGTTCGTAAAATAATGTTTTGCTGCTTACTGGTTTATTTTGGGCAAAAAACCCAAGAGACAAATAATAAGACAAAAAGTTACATTGGAAATAAATTTTAGGGGTTGCGTTTTTCACCCCTTACAACCATGGGGTAAACCAAATAAATTACTGGCTAAGTGTCTTTTTGGTAGTACAAAACGTCAGGTTAATTTCAATATTGTAACTTTTTCAGTGCTTGTGAAAAAAATTGTTATACAAATTTTATGTACCCCCTTTAAGGGGCTGTATCTTAACAAGGGATGCTCCAATGAAGTTTCTTTATATGAAAGATCCTATCTTTTTTTCGATGAGGAATCGCCTCCTTAAATGTTTTACACTTATTCAGTTACACCCTGTATATCTTTACCAGGGGGGAAAGGCATAATATGAGTTTCAAATATGAGAAAAACGTCATAAACATTTTAATTTTTTATTTATTTATTTATTTAGCATTGCTAATACAATATCGTTTTATCACAAAGATACAGAGATGGGGTAGGTTAGTATAGATAAAATACAATAGATAAGAGACATCAATAAACAAACATTAGTAGAAACTTAAAACGCTAATTGTTAATTAATTAGCATCAGCATCATGATATAACATAGTTTTAAAAAGTACAGAGAAATTCCTATACCTAAACAATTCTGAGAACAAGAATAGCCTAGATTGCACTATAGAATGCGACGTTTAATTAGTGAAATTGATCGTTTAATATATATTGACGGATACTACTTTTAAAAATATTGATATTACGAGACAGTTTAATAAAATCGGGTAGGTTATTATAGATTACGATTCCAGCATCCAAGATACTTTTTTTCGTGCACATCAGATTGGTTTGACGAACGTTTATGTGTTTTTTTTGCGTGTATTATATGAATGTAATGTTTGTAAATAAAAATCATTGTACGAACCTTAATTGAATTTTTAATAATAATAATAATTTTTCACAAATTAATTTGTACATCAACTGTGAAAATAAAAATAAAAAATAGAAAAACGTCAATAAAGTCAAGCCATAGTCGAAAAGAGACAATCTAAAATCTCTGGATGTATATAGGAACATCACATACACGTCACAAACAATAATAAGAAATAATATTAAATATAAATATAAAAATATAACAATAACAAACTATAGAGAAAACGTTCACGTTACAAAACAAGTTACGACAGAAATTCCTCAACAGTGTAGCAGTTTTTTGACAATAAGAGCTGCTTAACTTTTGCCTTGAAAATATGTACATTTCCTGAAGCTTTAATGTCATCGGGAAGTTTGTTGTACAGTTTGCATCCCTGATATTCAAAGCTTTTTTGGTAGAGTGCAGTGCGATGTTGACTGGGTAGGAATAAGTGTGCATTTCATGTCAAATGGGTATGTGGTGGTCTGTTGGTAGCCAATATGTTTTTGTTGCGGTATACATATGTGCACGCCTCAAGTATATATAGTCCTGCAACTGTTAATATTTTTGAGTTCTGGAATGCTCCCCTACAGGAATCCCTAAAACCCAACTTAGCAATGATCCTTATTGCATATTTCTGTATTATGAACACTCGACCCACAGAGGAACTTGTGCTATACCTGAGATGAGAATTGAAATTCGCATAGTAAAGCGTAAGTAGAATCTCTTGACTGCAGTGATTGGAGAGAAACCTAAGAGAGTAGCAGGAATTTCTGAGTTTTTTGCACAAATTATCTACTTGTGGCTTCCATTGTAAATTGTTGTCGAAGACAACTCCTAAGATGTTGGTTGTTGTTGTGGAATCCAATGATAATTCAGTATTCTGAAACAGACTCACCTCATGGTGTTGTCGTCTTATCATGAATTGAAGCATTTTGGTTTTTGTTTTATTCATTTCTAAATTATTTTTCTCAGACCGAGTGATAACTCTACTGAAAGTGCTTTCAGCTGTATTTTTAAGGGAGTTTAGGTCATCCTCAATAACTAGTATATTAGTGTCATCAGCATAACATACACAGTGAGTGGAAGAATTTCCATTCAGATACACCAATAAATCATTAGCAAAAACTAAATATAATAGAGGCCCCAAAATGGATCCCTGAGGCACACCGTCGGCAATATGTTTTTCGGAGCTTGTATTCTCCCCAATTTTTACTATTTGTCTCCTATTTTTTAGGTAGGAGGTCAATAAATTGAGTGGCAATCCTCTAACCCCATATCTCGAGAGTTTTTCCAGCAAAAGACTGTGATTCACGCAATCAAACGCACGTGAAAAATCAATAAACAATCCAAGCACACACTTTTTTTGGTCCAAGGCCGTTATTATTCGACTGTGAAAATCGCAAAGAGCTGTATTAGTGCCTTTATTAGTTGTGAAACCATGTTGTGATGGTGATAATAATTCCATCGCAGTAAAATAAGCATTTAACTGCTCTTTTAAATTGACAGCCAATTTAGCTTTATTTGCATTTTGTTTACATTTCCATATCTGTTGGTATTTAGTAAGAATCTCATACATCTATTTTGCAGAATCTGTAGCTTATGAATATCTGATTCATTGCACATAAAGAGTATAGAAGAACAGTAATCGAAATGGGGCTTTATTATACTATTATATATCAATTGTTTAGTGTATTGAGTTACTGTTTTGCTAATCCTATATGCAAATCCTATTTTTTTAGATATTTTCTTTGAAAGATAATCAATGTGCTCACTAAAGGTAAGTTTTTCATCAATAATTATACCTAGATATTTAATATGACTCACACGTTCTAGATCTCTTCCGTCAAATTGAACATTGCAATCAATTACTTCTTGCATTTTTCGTTTGTTGTTGATTATCATGTATTTACATTTATTTACGTTGACAACGATCTTATTATTATTAAACCAGCCGTGAATTTTTTTAAGGTCTTGGTGTAGTTTTTCTATTAAGTTTTTAATATTATCACCCATAATGTAGACGATGGTATCATCTGCGAATAGGTGTGTTTTACATTCGCCCAAATCCAGATCTAATATGTCATTAATAAAACATATGAAAAGTATGGCGCCCAATACACTTCCTTGTAGTACTCCAGTTAAAACAGTTCTTTTTTGTGATATTTTATTATTGATTTTAGTTTTTTGATACCTCGGTTCTAAATACGATTCAAACCATTTATTTGAGGATTCATTTACTCCAAAGTAATATTTAAGTTTTTTTTATAAGATTGTTCTATCTATAACTTCGAATGCACGACGTAAATCTAAGAACACCGCTACAATACATTTACCTTCGTCCATAGCATATTTAAAGTCATTCCCTACTTTTTGCAATGCTTTTTCACACGAGAAACCTCTTCGAAAGCCTGACTGGTTTTGGTTTTTGAATATGGCGGTGAGATTCTAGCGAAAGCTTGTTTAACGAATTCACGAACACGGTTTGATACATTTCCAAATTTAATGCCACAATTCAAATTAATTTGGTACTAGCTGACCCGACAGACTTTGTGTTGTCCAAATTTCTATACTTCCTATTTTTTTCCTGAAAACTTTCGTTCACGGAGAATTTGTTTTTTCCTACGTTTTTCTTTGTGTTGTTCCAGCTAGGTTATACTTGTCTGTCGCTTCCCTTTTTCCTGTTTTTCCGTTATCCCATTATCCCATTAAACCGTTATGGATAGCGCGAATATACTTCAAATATCTATGTATACCAATTTTCATGGCGATTGCTGCAGCGCCGTCTACTGGCGAGTTATAGTAAAATGGATAGCATAAAAACCTTATCCATGGAAAAACACTTACTTCAAAAAAAGAATCAACCAAATATATCGGTCCTATCGTCAGTTATCATCGAGAGAGCATACAAAAATTATTAATTTTGCAGTTTGTCGAATTTTTCGGATTTTCCTTTGTAATTGTCCCCAAAACTTTTCCACAACCATAACGAACAAAACAAAAAAGAATTACTTATGTCCTCGTTCGAATAGTGAATTATGGCCTTGAGTTCATACAAAAATCCCATAGAAAAAAGCACTTTCCCAAATTTTCCAATTTTCCTGGCAACTTTTCCAATTTTCCTGGCAACTTTTCCAATTTTTTTCCCTAAAAACCTTCCTCGGACTATTACGAACATTTAAAAAAAAAATTGCCAAATTGGTACAGTAGTTCTCAAGTAATGCGCTCACCAAGAAATTTCGACGTTCATTTTTATTATACTATAGGTAGATGAAGTAGTCAACAACCGGACGAAATATCAGATGTTTTGGACTTTTTGAATCCGTGCTCCATCGAATGCATCATTTCGCAAGAATTGAATGCTGCCAGTTGCTTCTGAATCAAAACATTTTAGAAGGTTACAAGCATTATAAAAAGATTGAATAGTTGAATATTACCGCTATCTTCTAACAATGCTAAACACACACAAAATGGGGTGAATAATTTTTATTCTATCGCGGATGGTAAACTAACTAATTTTATCGAGGGTAATATGTGCTAGAAGTTTTATCGCTCTTTTTTTTTCGAGAAAACATTTTGCCTGGAAATTTTAATGAGTGCGATTTGCGGTCTATTATCTGATTAAACCACGAAAGCGAAGTGTGAGTGGTTTAATCTTTTATAATAAGGCCACAAATTGCACGAGTTTCCTAGGGGCAAAATGCTTGAGTGAAAATTAAAAAAAAATGGCGATAAAATCCTTTATCACGAATGATATTTGATAAAAATATTTCCCGAATCACATTTGAAACTAGATAAAATTACCAGAATTCATGTTATATGTATTTGAATTTTCAACGGGTAAAATCACAACAATTCTTCCCGTTCCAAAATTGAAGAAATCGTGTCCGTTTCTGAATGCTTCGTTTTACAGATTAATTCATTTACAGTAGCATTCACTGCTCTTAAACTCGCCCAAAAACCTAAAATATATATAAATTTTCCACTATCAAATCAAATATGTTTGTATCTGAAGCCGATTAAAAAAAAGCTCCTTGAAATGGAATCAAACCCGAGCCTCTGGAGTGAGAGACTGACGCTCTAATCACTACTCCACGAGAACTGTTCTTGATATTAAGAAAATAATGGTATTCAATTATTCATTGCCATACTTGAAAACCTGAGGCTTTTAACATGCTGAAAAAGGTATATTTCAATTAAAATATCAAATCACTGTAATAGTGAGTTAATAGTTCCATCTAGTTGGTTCTCTGTTTGAAATTTCGGCCATTTGATTGGCTCAAAAATAATGAGGGAAATAGTCGACTCAAAACTCATAGTAACAGTTTATTTAAAATAGTGAAATCAAACTATTTTTACCCACTCTGATGTCGATTGAGTGGGTATCATATGTCAATTTTTACCCACTCAAACTCAATACATTGCTTATTTCGGCAAATTTAAAATATATTACCTTAAAAAAAAGGTGTCATCCGAAGCTTCTTTCAGAAAACGAAGAATACCTTCTCGTTCAAATACCTTCGACTTCTTTGGCTTGTACCCATTAGTTGTTCTTTTAAGTAATTATACTAGTCTGGAATATCTGTTATTATAATTAGCAACTTAGTAATACATGAAATAAAGACCTACTTTGAAATGTCACAATTCTCTTTCACCAGAAGCGTTGCCTTGGGAGTAGTAAGACCATAAAGATGATTTGCTTTTCTTTGAAGGCCAAGAGTACCTTTTCAGGCACTCCAAAAACATTGTTTAAGGTCTTCCATCTTTGAAACGGCATACATTCTTTTTCATACTTCATACGCGATTTCTGCGGCAAGAAACTGTTCACCGCATCTTCAACTTCAATTTCTACATTTTCTGGCAAAACATCTTCATCGCTATTTTCGTTTTCTTCATTCAATATGCACATTTTTTAGGATAATTTCAACCGAAAGTCATTAATATCGACTATTTTTGAGCCAATCAAATGGCTGAAATTTCAAACAGAACCAATCAGATCAGTTCTATAGTGATAAAACGTCTTCTCGCTGTTTTATACTGATAAAACCATTACTAGATTCGATATTGTTTTTCGATAACATGCCCTGTCATCTGTCATTATATGTCAACGCATTCAATTCATATATTATATTAATTCAATTCCTGTAAGGAAACAGGAAATGCAAAATGGATAAAATAAGGGGTTTTGAGCTCACTACATAAAGTGATTTGATATTGGAATTCAAATATATACATTTTTCAGACTGTTAAATGAGCCAAGTAAGGCTGTGAATCATATAACTACCATATTCTCATACAATCAATGGGTGTTGTGGAGTAGTGGATAGGTAAACAGGAGAATTATTTCATGAAGAATTGTAAACCACTAACAACTTCATAAAAATCTCAAAATAGCACAAACCACACAAAACTCAATTAGTATATGCATAAACTCAACAAGCCATCAAAATTATACTCCTACAAAGCCGAGATGTCCTAGTTAGCTAAGGAGCAGTCCACGAAAAAAGCGACCGGGGTTCGAATCCGACCACCGTCAAGAACTTTTTTATTTCTCGATTCCGTATCCAGGAGCTTTTTTTTTAATCGGTTTCAGTTAAAAACATATTTGATAGTGAAAAATGTATATATATTTTAGGTTTTTGGGCAAGTTTACGAGCAGTGAATGATCATTGTAAATGAATGAATCTGTAAACGTAGCATTTAGAAACGGACACACGATTCCTCCAATTTTGTAACGAGAATTGTTGTAATTTTCCCCGTTGAAAATTCAAATATAACATGAATTCTGGTAATTTTATCCAGTTTCAAATGTGATTCGGGAAATATTTCATCAAATGCATTCGTGCTAGAGGATTTTATCGCAAAATTTTTGAAATTTTCTCAAGCATTTTGCCTCTAGGAAATTTAACTTTGCAATTTGCGGCCTTATTATCAAAGATTAAACCACGAAAGCGAAGCTTGATATAATAAGACCACAATCGCACTCAGTAAAATTTCCAGGCAAAATGCTTACTCGAAAATTTCAAAAAATTTTGAGCGATAAAACCCCTAGCACATATGTTATTACCCTCGATTAATACACCAATGAGATTTCTTTAATTTCTTAAAATCGACCAATTAACAGTCAATTTTAATGATTAAAAGCTACCTAGCTTTCCCAATAACTGATAAATATATGCACCAATTCAAAATTAGATACCAGCGCCAGAGTGTCAAAAATTTAGACCAGACATACGTACATTGTTAGTCAGTTTTCTCAGAGGTTATAAACTTTGGAGTTTTTCTTAAAATATTTCCATTGGGTATTATTTTCCAGTTTTTTTGTGTAGTGTTATTAATTTCAAGACTCTAGTGAAGTGGTATATTTAAATTTAATACAATATCATTTGCGATAACTCACTTTGAAGGAGACAAAGTATGTTCTAAATTGCTTGCAAATAAAATCTTTTTCGAAGTTTCTGGACAGCTTAGTGAAGTACTCGGGAATTATTGTTATGAATTATTTTGAAGAAATGTTACACATTATTATTTGTAAATGTTCGAACTGAAAATAAAACTAACAAAAACATTTTTTTTTATTTCATCTAAAACAAACAAGATGGTGTGAAAATGTGTCCTTATCACCCGGACATACATATAAAGTCACTTTTTTCCATAAATAATCTTCGGTATGTTGAATAATATCTCTCTTTTATCTCCTTAACTCTCTTTTTTCTTCTTCTCAACTCTCTTTGAAGGTTCTCTTTTTCACTTTTGTTCTTGGTCACACAGGAACATTTTGGGAAGGAGCTGTATTCTTCTTCACGATCCCAAGAGCCTACGTCCGTGTATGGACTCACTCAATCCTAGATTAGTCTGCACCAGTATGTTACAGTGATTTTCTCATGGAAAATGATAAAAACAATACATTTAGAATGACTTCTGTCAAAGGAACGAAAATTGTTCATTTGCAACTGTGTAAGAAGGATGATTTTTTCGATGAAAACGACGATATTTTGTGCAAAGTTGTGCCGAAAATGAGTGATTAAGGGTGTATTGTTTATGCTGGTATAAAGAAGGAGGCATTTTGAGTGATTTTTGTGCGAGAAAACGGTGCTTGAAAATAAGGTTAGTGCTGTAACTCGGGAACGGTATGAGACCGACGTGATTTTTCTTCCGGATTCGTGTTCAGGGGGCAAAAACACGTTAGAAAAGTATTTTCCCCATATTCAGAGTGCATGTGTGATGTAACTAGATATTTACCAATTTGTGGAACGAAGATTGTCCAGAAGGACTTCAAAAAAAGCTTTATCATATAATGGCACTCGAACTAGCCTGGAGAGGGGAAGAAGCAGCAAGATGCAAAGTGCACTTTTTCAAAGAGGAAAAGAAATCTAATGGTAACCCAACTGGAAGAATTGAATACAACCCGATTTTTTCCAAAACATGGCAGGGTGGAGCTCAAAAATTATCAGACAGTAAGTGGTTAGTGCCTAATCACAATAATCTTCATGTGTGCCCGGTGAGGTTATTTAAAAAACTTATGTCTAAACGCACTACTAGAATTACGTCAGACCGTCTATTTCTGACTGTAAATCCTTACTGGAATAAAACCATTTCTGGATTTTATAAAAATATGCCTATTGGGATAAATGAGATTGGAAAATGGACAATCTGCGGAAAAAATAGGGCTTGATACTGTTACAAACAAGTCACAAATTACTCAAATCGATCAAGGGCTGTATCAAATCTTGCTAAGTCAGGTGTCCTGGAAAAACAGCTCTTCAAAATGACTGTACATGCAAATGCTAAGTCATTAGGCCCCTATTTACAGTTAGACGAGGAACATCATGCTAATTTAATCAACAACCTGAGACCTAAACCTTCTGGGATCCAAACTACAAGAGATATAAACATTATACAAGAAAAACTACTACGGAAAACATTAATGATATAAAAAAAACTGGTCATAATATAACATATAACTATTGCACATTCAATGTTCATAATATGTATGTTACTGAAGATCAGTAAAACTCTAAATAATTTGTGAATATTTTAATGTTTTCTATTAATTTGAAATGTTTATTGTTAATTTGAAATTCTTACTTCTCAATTGAATTTTTTGTTTCAAACTAAATTGTCTTTATAATGTAGTTGTGTATTAATCTCCTTAAAATACATTCAATACATTTTTTATAGATAAATACAGTTCAAATCGTATTCAAATTTTATTGTCATTTGGCAAAAAATCTCGAATCAAAGGAAGTAGGAAAAAGGATTTTTTTACACCATTGATTCTCGATTGTTTGCCATGACAATAAAACTTTTAAAATTAAACATGTATTTATCGATAAAAAAATTATTTCCTATGCATTTACCCCCAATAAAACCCCTAGCACATATGATATTACCCTCGATAAAAGTCAAAACAAAATCTATAACAACCGTAATCAGTACTGCGATGAAGCCAATTTGACTCCCAATAGTGATTCAAACTGCTTCCTTTTTATCAATTTTTGTTAAATATTTTTTTCCAAAAATAAAATTAAATATTTCAAACGACAAAAAGCTTTACCTGCTCGTGGAAATAATCAACATTTTCCACTCACGGGTAAAGCATCTTTTTGCCGTTTTATATAATAAATAACTCATCATTTTATACTTGGCAGTACAAAATCCGCAATCATTTGGAAACATGTTTCATTAATACCGCGGATAGAGATACATACCAAGACAGCAATAGGACCAATTCCATTATTGATTTTTGTGTGTTCATTATTTTTATGTGTATAACATGGCCTAAAGCACCACGTGTTTAGGTGTTTTTTTTTCATTTATTGCCTGAACTATTGCAATATAAACAATTTGAGGTTTGCTCCTTTCGACTTGTCGCCTTCTGTCGACTAATTTTACAGTCTGACGCACATACTGCTGCCGAATATTTCCTTTCAGTCGCAACCTTCTGATTGCGAGAACCGTTGCAGAACCACTTTTTGTGTGTTCCGGAGGGTGCATTCTGAACGTCCGCAGACTTATAGGGCGAAACTTATAGAAATAATTTTGATAGATGCAGGCTCGCTAGACGACCATAGTAGAAGGTAATTTCGAAAAAAAAAAATCGTCGCTTTCGGAGGACGCTTCGTTACGCTCTTTCTTCAACTCCGAATGTAATTCGATATGGAGATTTATCATCACGTAAGGAAAAAGCGTGTGCAAATATATTTTTTATCATACCTGCATCATAATCCTTGTATTATGAACTAAAAGGCGTGCGAAATCTCAGGATTGAAACACGCCGGTTTTAAACGATGCTAGGTAACAAAAACAAGTCCAACTTTCATATCAATCATAATATGAACTGTCAAATAAGCTTGTAAACAACAATTGCCTATAACCATGTCAACAAGACGTGACATCAGATGTCCATTACATACCTGATTAGATGTATTAAAATATAAATAAGGAACATCATCCTGATCTAAAATTCATTTCCAGCATTGTTATTGAAGTTATGATGGAGGTATAATAAAAAATAGCCCATGATACACGTGTATAAGTGCATTTAAATCACTTGCAACGTTGCGGAAAAGTTTGAATTCTGAAAGAGCACGTCGAAATCTATTAAAATATCAATTTTCAAAACTCCCGGAAAACTTTCCAGGAGCTCCAAATGACTGAAGTATATGTCATTTTGTTTGTTATATCTTACGTGATTACCTCAGTGTGATAAACATGTTCCCTGAGCTTTGCTCCGAAATCTTGCGCAATAGAAATATTCAATTCCACCACGCTCATGTGCTACAAATACACGAATAATTTCAAAGACCAAACGGAGCTGCCGTAAAACGAGGGACTACCAAGTCAGAGGTCGTGTTCAATCCTCAACACGACCCTATATTTTTTTATGCACTGTGTCCGTAAAGTATGGAACAAATTCATTTTTAGCTAAACAGGTCATTTTAAGAAATAATCCTGAAACACGTCGATTTTTGATGTTAATTTACCGTATTTCAAAATAATAATCTAATATACAGGGTGAATTACGTTCGAGTAATGACGTCACCGTCATTTTTTTTAAATGGAACCCCCCCATTTTGTCTCAATTTTCGGATTACTCTAGCTGAGCTGATTCCAAAAATGTATCACATGTTGATTCCAATTGGTACAGGGTGGACAAAAATACAATAGTTTTGTGTGTGCTCATAAAGTAACGCGTAACATTCTTTATTAGGTAAATTAACAATATTATCAAAAATACTTATTGTCTAGCAGCAATTGGTTTAAATGTAACACCCCGTACATGTTTAGAGTAATAAAAATGAGCTGTTTCCAAACATGTTTGGTACTTGTGGTCTAGCAGACAGAATATGACAAAAAATATTTCTTATCTATTTATAAAAAACATAGTCGTCTACTTTTTTGGGAAATGTCATTATTTGTTTAGTAATTTATTGATGTTCAGTGACAGTTTAGTACTACAATATTTTTGGTATTCGTGAATATTCGAATGGTTGCTCAGATTTAATTGGAAGTAGAAATGGAGTTAAGTGTAAAACAAAGAATTGAAATACTTATGATGATTGGGTATGGAGACAGATCGCGAACTCAGATGGAAGTGTGCAATTTGTTTAATGATAAATATCCAGGAAGACCTATAACGCGTTCAAACAGTCAGTAAGATTGAAACGAAATTTCGAGAAATTGGTAATGTTGAAAATGTACGCAAATCAGGTCGTCCCCCTGCCAATGCTGATACAGCATTAGATGTTTTACTGAGTTTTGAAGAAGATGCGCACCCTTCTGTTCGTAAAGTTAGTCGCTATATCGGTGTTAGCAAAACAACAGTACACAAACTATTGAAGCTTGAAAAATGGCATCCTTATAAAATCAAACTTGTGCAAGAATTAAACGAAGATGATCCCGATAGAAGACTCCAATTTTGCGAAGAAATGATGGATAAATGTCACCGAGACCCTCTCTTGATACAAAACATTATTTTTTCTGATGAGTCCACTTTCATGTTAAATGGTGAGGTTAACCGTCAGAATTGTAGATACTGGGCAAAAGAAAACCCCCACTGGATGCGTGAGCATCATACACAATACCCTCAAAAGGTAAATGTATGGGCTGGAATTGTACGAAATCGAATCATCGGACTCCTACTTTTTCGAAGGTAATTTAAACGGGGCAACGTACCTTGAGTTTTTAAGGGGGTATCTCGTACCTACTTTACGTAATTTGTTTCCCAGCAGACGTAATCCTTGAGGTTTTGATGAAAGTTTATGGTTTCAACAGGATGGTGCACCTCCACATTATGCTGTAGATGTTAGAAGGTACCTAGATGAAATTTTTCCAAACAGGTGGATTGGTAGACGTGGACCCACTGAATGGCCAGCGAGGTCACCAGATTTAAATCCTTTGGATTATTTTCTGTGGGGCCATCTGAAGAATGTTATTTATAAAACGAAACCAGCAAATATTGCAGATGTACAAGAGAAAATTCGAACAGAAATAAACAATATTACGCAAGAAACCATACACAAGGTTCAACAAGAATTTGTACACCGTTTGGGTTACTGTCAAATACAGCAAGGGCTGCAGTTCGAACATTTATAAAGTCATGTATTCCAGCATATTCTGTCCGCTAGACAATAAGTATTTTTGATAATATTGTTAATTTACCTAATAAAGAATGTTACGCGTTACTTTATGAGCACACACAAAACTATTGTATTTTTGTCCACCCTGTACCAATTGGAATCAACATGTGATACTTTTTTGGAATCAGCTCAACTAGAGTAATCCGAAAATTGAGACAAAATGGGGGTGTTCCATTTAAAAAAAATGCCGGTGACGTCATTACTCGAACGTAATTCACCCTGTATATTAGATTATTATTTTAAAATGCGGTAAATTAACATCAAAAATCGACGTGTTTCAGGATTATTTCTTAAAATGACCTGTTTAGCTAAAAATGAATTTGTTCCATACTTTACGGACACAGTGTATGTATCTATATTTTATGTTTGCTGTGAGTACTAACATTTTAAACACATTTCATTCGGTTACTCGATTGGCCAGGTTTTCTTCAACTTCGAATGTAATTCGATATAGAGATTTAGATTGTTTATAATTGTATATTTTCGTCACTTAAGGAAAAAGCGTTACCTCCATGGCTCGAAATGATCCAATATAATATATTAATATTGAGCTAGCAGAATATGTTGCCATCAATCTCATGTATCCACCATTTTGTTTCTTTTTTTCTCAATATTTTTCCCTTTGAAAGTTGACGTTTTCTATTCCATCACATTTAATTGTCATTATACCTATACAGTGCGGTCCATAGGAATGTAATAAATTCATTTTTAGCGTTATTATGTATTTGTTTAAAAAAACCTGGAACAGGTCGATTTTTATTGTCAATTTGACAATTTACAGTATGAAAATATTACCCCCTTCTTGCACCCCTCTGAATTATGAGCACCCCCTCAAAATTTGTTAATGAGAAGGAGGTTGTGTGGCACCTTGTTTGAAAGGGATTTTCATTCTCTGTTCACCAATATTAAGTTTTTCAAATTTGGTGCAATCATAACTGAGAAAATTTATTTTGAAAATGTAAAATTTTTATACTTTACGTACAATGAAGAAAATAATGTCACATAATGTTCAGAAAGTATTTTGGAATCTTGGAATTCTAGTACAACATTTTGTAGGACCTCAGGGGTATGTTGTTAATTTCTTCCGTTATCCTAACTTTTAAATCTACAATATTGTCTGGTCTATTGAAATATACTTTTGATTTTAAATAACCCCATAAGAAATAATGAGGTATTTCCTTATCTGTTTTGCTAAACGTCAAGAAAAAGTCGTTCAAGTCACCAAAAAATTATTCACAAAACCCACATAAACAATGTAATGTCAATCTAGTAAACTACTGTTATTTTGATATTTATAAGTTGCTGACACACGTCAATGTATTGAAAAATATTTGTGTGTGTATTTGATTTAACTATGGCTCATTTATCCGAAACTCAAAGAATATACATTTCAATTATGATTGGATGCGGTAATAAAACAAGAACTCAAAAGGATGTTTGTGAAATGAATACCCTGGTCAACACGTCTCGAAATCTACAGTTAGCAAAATAGAAACAAAATTTCGTGAAACTGGATAGAAGGCAATAATTCTGTGAACT
The DNA here is from genome assembly GCA_018342105.1 of Gonioctena quinquepunctata. NCBI lineage: Eukaryota > Metazoa > Arthropoda > Insecta > Coleoptera > Chrysomelidae > Gonioctena > Gonioctena quinquepunctata. The sequence continues at coordinate 547,298 of JAFIRS010000383.1, read as the reverse complement.
GTTGATGCAGTTCATAAACAAACTTGTTTTTTTCTGATGATGCTACTTTTCATTTAAATGGAACGGTTAATAGACAAAACTGTAGATATTGGAGCAGATAAAATCCTCATTGGATGTGTGAGTGAGTTAACGTTTGGGCTGGTATCATTAACAACGAAATTATTGGCCCTTATTTTTTTGAAGGCAATGGTGAGGTTTATTCAGATTTTTTTTTGAACTTTTTACAGCCTATATTAAAAAGACTCTTTCATGATGTTAATGATCCAAATGCAATAGATATATCTATTTGGTACCAACAAGACGGAGCTCCACCGCATTACGAACGTATTGTTAGAGATTATTTGAACCAAAAGGTGGATTGGAAGACGTGGAACGATTGAATCGCTGCCTAGATCCCCCGATTTGACTTTTCTCGATTACTTCTTATGGGGTTATTCAAAATCAAAGGTATTTTTCAATAGACCAGATACTATTGCAGATGTAAAAGTTAGGATAACGGAAGAAATTAACAACATAACCCCTGAGGTCCTACAAAATGTTGTACGAGAATTCCAAGATCGAATTGCTTATTGTCAAGAAGTGAATGGTGGTCATTTTGAACATTTAATTGAATTGTAAAATAAATTGAAAAATACTTCCTAAGCATTATGTGACATTATTTCCTTCATTATACGTAAAGTATGAAAATTTAACATTTTCAAAATTAATTTTCTCGGTTATGATTGCACCAAATTTGAAAAACATAATACTGCTGAGCAGATAATAAAAATTTCTTTCGAACAAGGTGCCACACGACCCCCGTTCTCATTAAAATTTTTTGAGGGGGTGCTCTTAATTCAGAGAGGGTGCAAGAAGGGGGAAATATTTTCATACTGTAAATTGTCAAATTGACAATAGAAATAGTTTTTTTTTTTAACAAATACATAATAACGCTACAAATGAATTTATTCCATACCTATGGACCGCACTGTATATCCTTTTTCCAAACTCCTCCGCCACAGTAAAAGGTATTTTATTCCTGATAATACTATTCGTTATATTATATCAAATTGACGTGCCACATTTTCAATGTAAACCATTAATCCAACTTCGGCTTACAAAAAACAAGAAATTATTTCCAAAAAAAGGATATAATCAGCTTAACACACGTTATATAGAAATATAAAAGAAACAAAAATATCTTCCACGTATTACCACTCAACAATAATATCCGACTTGTATTCGCATAGATATCCTGCCGCTCATGTATCATTTTAAATTTCCCGCAAGCAGAACAGCAGTTCGGATGGTTTCGCACACCTTCGAAATCATATGAGCAAGGGCTAGACGCTTGTCACACAGACTCATATATAATAGAAAGAGACAAAGAGAGAGAAAGTCGCATGGAGGGAGCATAACACTTTTTTCTCACGTGACGATTTCTACCAGCCAACACCTACCGCAAGCCGCGTAAAGGAACTTCGTTACAACAATTAGTATTTTTTTTTTAATTTGTTATATTTAGAATATATTTCCTATTCATTTTCATCTATCAGAGGAGCTAAAGAAATATAAATAAATAACGTTTTTTATATTTTCAAGTACATCTCGCAATATTGTGGAAATGGAAAGAAGTGTACATGAATGATATTCACCTGAAAATTCAACGTTCTGTGTGGTATTTGCTAGGAAAGTAGTTGTTTTTCGCCTGTGGTCTACCAATTTTGGTTCAATTTATATTGAATCTTCTGTGAAGATGACTTTGTACACTTTATTCTTATTTTATTCCACTTCACTTGGCTTTTTTCTTTTACATATATGCTAGTCGGGCTTGCCACTCCTACTGAGAAGGAATCTTTTATTTAGAATCCTATCGAGGTAGGAGAGATGTATGGAGTGTTTCTTTCTGTCACTAGGTACCGCCGGTTAAAAGTTATCTTTTCCGGAGTATTTAAAGATTGAAAAGGGAAACATTCTCAATTGAATATTGATAGAAAGATTTTTCTGTGAATTGAAAAATCCACGATTAAAATGAAGTTATTTTTTGTGAATGTCTAACAGAAAACAACTACTTCCCCGGCTAAAGCCACGCTGGACATTGAACTACATCTGATAGATATTCTGAAAAGGCCCTAACTCAAAAAAAACTGAAATTGAAAATTTGCATTTCATTCAGATAGTTATTTGATTTTCTATTCCAGTCTTAATTAGGAACTCATAAAGATGAATGAGGCAAAGAAGAATGTTTTCCAAAGAGATACTCACCAGAAATCATTCGTAACATTGACGCAGGGAGACATCGCATTCACTAGGTCTTCAATACATTTTTGTCGACGAAAATCTATTTCACGCTTCCACGATCATCAGGAAGACCGGAAGAAATGGGAAATACATTTTCAAGAAGCAATCTCACTTTGCAAAGATGGAAAAAGTTAGAATAATTTCTTTTGGAGAGACACTTTGAAATTCGTGTTTTCTGACATTAAAACCTGTCATGGGATATGATAGATTGATTTGTTGAAAATATAAACAGGATGTTTATATTTTCAATTTTGAACAACAGATTGATTTGTTGAAAATATAAACAAGATGTTTATATTTTCAACAAATCAATCTATCATATCCCATGACAGGTTTTAATGTCAGAAAACACGAATTTGAAAGTGTCTCTCCAAAAGAAATTATTTTAACTTTTTCCATCTTTGCAAAGTGAGATTGCTTCTTGAAAATGTATTTCCATTTCTTCGGTCTTCCTGATGATCTGAAGCGTGAAATAGATTTTCGTCGACAAAATGTATTGAAGACCTAGTAATGCGATTCTTTCCTGCGTCAATGTATGAATGATTTCTGGTAAAACTTCTTGGAAAACATTCTTCTTTGCCTCATTCATCTTTATGAGTTCTTAATTAAGACTGGAATAAAAATCAAATAACTATCTGAATGAAAGTGCAAATTTTCAATTTCAGTTTTGTTTGAGTTAGGCCTTTCAGAATATCTATCAGATGTAGTTCAATGTCGAGCGTGGCTTTAGCCGGGAAGAGTTGTTTCTGTTAGACATTCACAAAAAATAACTTCATTTTAATCGTGGATTTTTCAATTCACAAAAAAATCTTTCTATCAATATTCAATTGAGAATGTTTCCCTTTTCAACATGAATACCCCACAAGAGGTTATCTTGACGATGGAAGATAGTGACTAAGGTTTATCTTTCAGTCGCAGATGATTCCACATCTGATTTTATGAACATCCAACAAATCTATTTAAAGATGTTATAGACTTGATGGTGATTTTGTTTATGTTGTGTCTCGCTTCGGCCAGAGCTCTCCGGATCTCTAGCTGGTGACTACTCCGTAATGATGAGGGCCAAAAAGCCTGAAACCGGATTGTTAGGCGGACCCGACATAAATTAAACATAATCGAGCTTATCAGAAAGAAACATTTGCAATCAATTTCCATTTATATGGAAGTTTGCATGGATTTTCAGGTGAATATCATTCAACGTTTTGCGTGGTATTTGCTAGGAAAGTAGTTGTTTTTCGCCTATGGTCTACCAATTTTGGTTCAATTTATATTGAATCTTTTGTGAAGATGACTTTGTACACTTTATTTCTTATGTAATATAATTTAATGAATCAATTCATGGAATTCGCATGAGACATTCTTCGAACGGAGATTAAGAGATTAAGTTGCTCTTATAATATTTAGGCTAGTTGAATCTTCATTTTCAGATCATCCAAATCAGTAGTGAAAACAGTATTTTTTAAATAACAACATGGAAAAATCAAGTGGTGATGAATCTGGGGAACTAGCCGGCCACCGAATTGAATCCTTATTACCAATCCATCTATTTGGATACGGTCTGATATTCAGATATGTGAGAAAAAGTTGTTTTCATTCAGTAGGATTTTCGCTTCAATTTTATGAAAGATACAGACAGGATTCTTGTATGAATGATCAAAAAATGTTTTTTTGAACCTTACATTTATAGAAAAAGTGCAATAATTCAACAACGTCGTAACCGAATTTCAAAAACTATGCATGAAATGATATTAAAATTTCAACGTGGAATCTGAATGTGATGATATACAGGGTGTTCTATTGAAAAAAAAAAGTTCTGGTTACGAAACATCCTGAATATTTGTGAATATACCAAAATGTATCTCTCATGAATTGCCGAAACTTTTGTGGAAAATATCTCTTCCAACAACCCAGTTATTGCCTGTCTCATTTAATTTGGGACACCCGGTATATATTTGTGTCTAAAAATAAACAAACAAAATAAACATATGGATTAATGTATGTATACCAAATTCCAAATTCAGAACCATCTAGAATTTCGGGGACGTAACCATACCTCTCTATAGTTTTTATGACCTGATATATAACTGATATTTGCAAATTTGTATTCGATGAATATTAAATTAATATAGGTGATTATTTTTTGATTTACGACTCCTGGGTTATCGACATCATTTGAACCCGTTATAAAACACTATTGTTATATTTTTTCATATTTGGTGGTTTATTTCTACTGATGATGGATTGTTTCTTGCAGACTTCAGCATATTCGACCTGAATTTTTCAGAAACACAGGGTCCCGTTTTAAAAGATGTGCCTCTATTTCCCAAGTGCAACACGAATCGTTGGAGTAAGTTGTGTTATTGGAAACGATTTGACATGTGTAGAGCTAGAAGCATCGTTGGTCTTGCAGTTTTCTATCTTTCTCTTATTTTCGCTATTCGCACTTACATACAGTGCTAGTCAAAAGTCCCCTCCCCCCCTCGTATCTTTTGAACGGGTATACTTGTAATAATGAAATTTGGAGGGTGGAAATAAACGGATGTAGGCTTCTCAACTGGTCATAACAGGTGACGCAATAGTCATAAATGACGTCACAAGGCCACTGTGACCAATAATTTTAAATGGGACCCTATGGCAAGTGACAGCTCGTTTGAAAGGTATTGAAAATACCTATTCAGTCATACCAATTTTGTTTGGGTTTCGGCTGATTTTGATTGATAAATTGAAGAAATACGAAAATTATAGTTTCGCATTTAATTAATAAAGATTTAAGAACCAGTTCTTATAATAAGTGTTCAAAATGTGCTCCATCTACTTCCTGGCAGTAATGCATCCTATTGCTAAACTCTTGTCGTACTCGTCCCAGTGTGTCAGCGGAAATTGCCTACATTCTTCAACAATTCGTTGTTTCAGAATGGCAATACTGTCAGGTGCTGTAGCGTAAACCTTAGATTTCAAGTACCCCATAGAAAAAATCTAATGGTGTAAGGTCCGGTGACCGAGCTGGCCATTCGATCGAACCTCGTCGTCCAATCCATCTACCACGATATTCTTCATCTAGGTAACGTCTTACTGCACCGTAATAGTGTGCAGGAGCACCATCTTGTTGAAACGTTATTTCCAAGTTGTCGAATTCATCTGGATTATCTTCTAGAATTTCAAGAATTAACGCCTCAATATCATTTTGTAACATCTCGAGATACAATTCACCGGTTAAGTTAGCATTGAGAAAAGAGGCCCAACTATGTGGTTTCCCAAAATACCTGCCCAAACATTAACTTTTTCTGGAAATTGAGTATGTTTTTCACGAAAGATGTGAGGATTTGTGTCACTCCAATACCTCACATTTTGAGTGTTAACATTCCATTGAGAAAGAAAGTACTTTCGTCACTAAAACAAATTGTCTGTATGTAGCCTGGTTGTTGGTTCATTTTATTGGACATAGTTTCACAGAATTCTAGTCTTCGGTCGGGTCATCATCTGAAAGTTGGTGCACCATTTTAATTTGTATGGATGATATTTGTTTTTAGCCAACACCCTATGTACTGTCCTTTTACTGACTTCACAGATAGACGTAACTTGGGCTGTGGAAGAAGTAGTGTTTACTACGATTTCTCCAATTATGTCAATTTTTTGTCATCACTAATTGTTGGTCGACCAGATCGTTTGGCATCTTGAACACTACCTGATGCTTCAAACTTCCGAAGAAGCTCCCTCAAATAAACCCTCGATATAGGGCGATCGGGGTACCTCTCATTAAACAGTCGTTCCGCTGCATGGAAATTGTTTCTACATTCACCAATTATCAAGATAGCTGCTACTTTGTCGGCTACAGTACGTACCATTTTGCCTATGTAAACACTTAAACGTCTCGTTAAACAATAGCTTAGGTAAATTTTCAAGGTATAAACACTTTTGACAAGTAGAGAATTCAAAAACGTCAACCTTTTTGACAATTAACCAGAGGCGTACTTTAAAATCTTTATTAATTAAATGCGAAACTATAATTTTCGTATTTCTTCAATTTATCAATCAAAATCAGCCGAAACCCAAACAAAATTGGTATGAATGAATAGGTATTTTCAATACCTTTCAAACGAGCTGTCACTTGCCATAGGGTCCCATTTAAAATTATTGGTCACAGTGGCCTTGTGACGTCATTTATGACTATTGCGTCACCTGTTATGACCAGTTGAGAAGCCTACATCCGTTTATTTCCACCCTCCAAATTTCCTTATTATAAGTATACCCGTTCAAAAGATACGAGGGGGGGAGGGGACTTTTGACTAGCACTGTATATTGCTTTGGTAGAAAGAAATGTTGGCATAGCTCTCGCTTGCTATATTTATTACAGCCGATTTCGCAGCTGAAGCAGCAAAATACGGATCTTGATGCCGTTGCATTTTGAATTGCATGGAGAATGTCGTTTGTTGTAGGACTTATACGAAGGATATTTTGAAACATTCAATTAGATCAAATTAATTCGAATTTAACCTTACAGAAGGTTTTTTATGACAAGCAAATTTGGTTGTTTGAATATGATGTGACAAAAAAAGTTAATTTTCTGTGAAAATCAATAGTTTGTTCTACTTTTCTAAAAATTGATTCTTGCAAGTACATAATAACTTTGATTTTCTCAACCATAAAGTACTTTAAATATACGGACAACTATTGATTTTGGTTAAAAGCATCTAATTCATTTGAAGAATTGGTTATCGATGTACTTTACTAGACAGGAAGTTGAATCATATCACAAACAAAATGAATGTAGTAACGTAACGTTCGATACTAATCACCACGGCTTCCTCTTCATATCACCACTGGCAGAGTAAAAATGAACTCGAAGCATGAGAAGAATTTACTGCGATCTCGAGAGCAAATATGACCACGGAAAATGTCTTATTTTCTTCAACCTGTTGAAATTTAACATTGGATTTGGAATGAATTGACCTTTTATTACCATCAACCCACAAGGCGGAGTGAATTCAAATGATATTTTGTCAGATTTTACTTTCTCACTACTCGAATTGACAGCCTATAGTGTCAATTATTTCATTTCATTACATTGCACTCCCATGCAAAAAATGCAACAAGTTAATTTTTGATAAAATTTGAGGTCTCATAATTTTTTTTATTTTTACTTCAATTTTCATAATTTTTTAAGCAAACTATAGATAAAATGGCTAATTTCCACTTGCGTATCCAGTCTTTCGTTAAATACTGGCGTTTTAGTCATTATAAAGGGTTAATGAAAAGGTTGTTGTATAACCCCAATTTTAAAACACAGAAATAATTTCGTAGCCAAATTCTTTCAAAATACCAATTTTTGTTTAAAACCATTTCTTTCATACATTTTGTTTTTTGATTTATGTCTTTAGGTACACTGGTTCATTTTTAAGAACGAAACCGTTTATTTTAAGAAATTTTATTTTTTGACGAGGTGGCTTTGCTCAGTGTTGCCCTAATGTCAGTTTGACAATTTTTTTTAAGCAAGACCTATACTCTTAGCATGGTTTTAAGTGCGGAAAAGAGCTAGAGACCGCAGTTATATGAGCTAGAGCGGCAGTTATAAGAGCTAGAGGCGATAATACAAAATATTAGGCTGAATTTGTTTTAAAAAGTACGTTTCTTTAGGTTAGTTACGTTAAAGTTTAATTGGTTTGTTTTGAAGTTTAATTTTGAAGTTGAATTGAAGTTTACATAAATACATTTTCTTATTTTCTTTCTTTTTGTGTAAGTTGCAATGATTGCTCATTGCTAGACTCAAACTAAGCTGACAAACTGACATTAGGGCAACAACGAGCAAAGCCACCTCGTCAAAAAATAACATTTCTTAAAAATAAACTGTTGGTGACAAGTTAATTTTTCTCTTAAAAATGAACCAGTGCACCTAAAAGCCTGAACCAAGAAACAAAATGTAGGAAAGGAATGGTTCTTGACAAAAATTGGTATTTTGAAAGAATTTGACTACGAAATTATTTCACAGAGTATTTTAAAATTAGGGTTGTACATCAACCTTCTAATTGAGCCTGTGCGTTTGCGAGATAACGCAGAGGCGCACTGAAGTTATTTTCGTAACAATATTACTCTACACTTTTTTTTCTCCCCACAATACAAAACAGAATCAAATTAGAATTCACTTCAACGTAAAATTTGAACCGATTGTGCTCAACCCCAAAAAAATTAATATCTCGAATTCCTTTTTTGGCAATAACGTGATATCGTGTTTCGCGTATATTGTCTACTGCAAAAAAAAACCATTTTGTACTCCACGGGATATTCTGCATCATATATTTGAAAACATTTGAAACATACGTCCACAGCTTGCAATGCATAATTGACACAAAAACTAGAATACACCCAGAAACTTCTTAGCACCTGCTTCTTAATTCTTGGAAACCTCTCGATGTTTCTGTTTGTTTCGGGAAGCAGGCCGTGATTTTAGCTAGCGTAGTGTATTAATTTTCGTAACAGTATTAATTCTTGTTGGTTTGCTTCCCAACATTCACGAACAGTAAAAAATCCTTCTTAAATTCTAATATGGACGGTCTTCAGATGATATTTTTAATTTTTCTAATATACAGGGTGTAATCTAACTTCTTGCACACCCGTAGATGACGGGTATATAATGCCATTTTATAATTAATCAGTGGTTAAAAATAAAAAAATTAAGGAAAAAATCTTTTTGGTAATTGATATATTTTTTTCTGGCGATATATTTTTTTCGTGACTTAACGTAAACATTTCAAAGGAAAACATATTTTTAATTTTTGGTGGACTTCCAACTGTCAGTGGTTGTGCAAGAAGTTAGATTACACCCTGTATATTCACAGGAAGAATATTGAGATTTCATCATTGCCCGACAATTTCTCATCGGGAAGCTTATATATTTCTACAGTTACTTTACATTTGCTCATAGAGTAATTTATTTCTCTTGAGAGGCCAGTTTTTCCCAAACAAGGCCTAGAAGTCAAATTCAATCTGAAAACAAGTTTTCTTTCAACTATCACAAAATATAAATAATGCATACGCACCAAAGTATATTCCAGATATATATATATATTTATATATATATATATTGTTATGAAAAACCAGTTATATATATTAAAAGGAAAAAACCCACAAAAAGAATAATTACTTAATAGCTATTAGTTTCAAGAGATTGTTTTTTTTACATATTTTGAAATTCTATTTCCTTTATTAAGCCTCTGTATAATATGAATAGATAAAAATATTCAAATACTATAATACAATCAATTTCATACACTGTCATAATGATTACAACCCATAATTATTCAAAAAACAACAAGAAAGGTCTAGATTTACAAAATCATCCTGAATAAAATGTGATAAACAAAATGATAAGCTTGAAACATACAGTATATGAAATTGTATGTAACTGAAAGTAGCCAATGGGAGAACAACAAACTTCTTGATGACAATAGCCAATCAGGGAACAGTATGGTCAAATGTAAGATTTGAAATTGTGAAAATAAAACGAAAAGTGTCAGAGACAATTATGATTTAATATTGTAAATAGTCTGTAAGAAAGGAAAAATAGATTCATTTATAAGTTTTGACAAATAACCCCAAACAGTGAAAATGTGAGAACATAGTGCGCGAATTCAAAAATTCAAATCAAGAGGAATGAGGAAAAATGGTATCCAAGTAACGAAAAACAAAGCCACGAGGAGATCGAAAAATAATGAAAAAACGAATGCCACGTTTTATTTGGGAGAAAGAAAAATTCAATAATTTCAACATTATTAGCAGAAAATCAACATTACCTTATTTGTACACCATATACAAATATTCCAAAGCTGATTGCTGAATTTGTATGGTTCCTTCTTTTGGTATTGGAGTTCCTGAGAGCATTGGATTGAGAGAGAATCCAAATTCTGGGTGTATATTGTACAGCTACAGTTCCAGCGACAGGTATAAACTTTCCTAGTGCACGTCACGAACTGAACAATTTCACTAATAACTCATATCCCATCAGAAGAACTTTATTTCACTTGATTTTGAACTATTAAGGAAATTTTCACTTTCAAGGTAAAAGTGAGGTTGTGTCTATTAATCCATAACCTGTTTCTCATGATTATCCATGAATATTTGTAGATTCACTTTAGAATAAGTTATCTATCGTAGGCCAGGTAACATAAGTTTTCCTGAATAAAGGAAATAATTGCTTTTTGATACTTTGTCGTTTTGTTTTCCACAATTATCAGCAATCATATTTATAAACACAGAAATTGACATCAAGACCAGAATAGTGGCTCTATTGCCTGAACCGGCTATCTGAGACGAGAGGCGTACCAACTGAGTTTAGTCGTGGTAAGAAAAATGATAAGAATTGGCAGCAACTTGACGAGAGAACATTGACGTTAGCTAGCAATTATTATTACATCACAAAACATATTATACAGGGCGAAAATACTTATCTATATCATAACAATTTGGCTCACAACGAAGAGCGGAAATTATTAGCAATCTTCATTTTATAACAACAATTTATATTTACAATTTATCAATACATAACAATTGGCACCCAAAACGTGGGGCGAAATAATAACAAAATCATTTGTTATATTATCATTATATAACAATTGGCGCAAAAATATAATAATAATAATAACAAAATTCAATTATAAAATTCATTTTATACAATCCATCATTAATAATATAACATATATATATATATATATATATATATATATATATATATATATAGCGATTAAATATGTTTAATATTTTTGCGATCGGTTCTTTCAGTTTACGTCTTTCCCTGCATGTGTTTTTTCACTTTTCCATCTTTTCCAACTATAGTCCATTTTAACCATTCAATGTACATTTCCTCAATATGGAACAGATCAAGCAAAACATTTCCTTTTTATTCCAGAATAAAAACTGATTAAGTGTGGTGTTTGAAATCCATATTATCTCACAGAAGCAGAAGAAACGCGATCCTTGAAGACAACTCGATTGATAGATTTATTTGACAACTTTACATTAACATATTTGCAGTAATAGCGTTACAAAAATATATGAAAAATTTACAATGATAACAAATATAAAATAGTTGAGAATTAAGGTACCATATATTTATTAAGTATCAATATTGATAACACTCTGTGAAAACAAAGTGAAGTCACGAAAATCAGTCTGTCCTTTTTCATGCGGACGCTTGAAAACTATTCGCATGCCCAACTTTTGGATTACGACTCATAACATAAATATTTAAGGTTAGGTTATTTATTTGAGATTTTGACCAGACTACCAAACGACACGTGAAAAAAATGTCACAATTTTGTGGTTATGCTACCATAATGAGAATTTGCAATAAATGACATAAGCTCCAACATTTTTTCACGTGAAATAATGACTACTAGAACGATATGGATGAAAAAAAATCGCGATTTTGATAAAAAACAAACTAGCAATTGAATTAGGTAACGCGTAAAATGATGGCAGCGGGATGCTGGCGTTTTTATATATTTTTTTAAATAAATTTAATAATCTTCGTTGATTGGCGCCGACTCAAAATTAGTTACTTACATTAGTTTGAGCTTAGTTATTAAGACTAAGGAGCGTTATTTTTTGCTTTTCAGTTTCTTTCTTCGTCGGTTTTATTTTTTGTTTAAAAGTTTTTGTTTATTAATTTTTTGTGGCAAATTACTATTTACTCAATTAACAATTAAGGTATCCATTATGTCGCAGTGTTATCAGAACTACATATGTGTGCCAAGTTTCAAGAGGATCGTTTCACACGTGGAAAATCAATCATTCCCCATTTTTCTATCCTTAGGGGTGGATAATTCTTGATCAAATTCAAATATGACCAACTTTGTGGTATATTCTATACAATAAAATAAGAATAATCTAAATCGCATAACCCAGTACAAAGCTATGCCTGATAGAATCGGTTAATGGGCCAAAATTCAGAGGGTGGACAATCAACATCCTCCATTTTGCTACCCTAGGGGTGGCATTTTTTTTCGATTTCAAATTGGACCAACTTCGAAGTACACCCTATCCAATAAAAACAGAATCATCGAAATCGGACTACTCTGTGAAAAGTTATGCGTGGTCATAAATAAAAAAAATATACGCGTCAACTAGACAATCTCCTCCTTTTTTATTTGGTCGGTTAAAAAATGCACCGATACGATGGGAAGCAGACATAAACCCCCGGAAGACTACGAATAATGGAAAGGGTTTTTGTGGCATACATAGAAGACGAGATCATTCTTGTAGTGGATCTGATAAGTAACTATGGATTTCTTTCGATGGTGAGCAGAAAACCATGAAATTTGGAGGAGATACATTTATTTTAACAGCACCTCTCCAAAGAGGGCGTTCTGTGAATCTGCGGATAGCCACAACTGTCAGAATGCCTAGTCCATATGAGAAGATTGTTAAGGCTCAATAAGAAGAAGACCCCGGGTGCTGCGTTGAAATAGTATTGCCATGTGAAGAATCTCTTAGCAAATTATCATTTCCACGAGTTCTCATTAGGACAGAATACTAATGTATTTCCTGGCAGAATAACAATCCGGAAAGGTGACATCATAGGAGTATGCGAGCCAGTTGAGTGGGTAGCAGACTGTAAAACGAGTGGATACCCAGATAAATGAGGCACAGCTGATGACATAATGAGAACCATGAATCAATTGTCACCGAAGGAATACGAAGCAACCATGAGATTCATTTTCAAAAAAGTAACGTATTTGAGTCCGCTGGATCACCAATGGGACAAACTAACCTGATCTAGCACAGGATCAAGCCCATCCGATTTGACAACTATTAAAAGATTACCATTTGCTGAACAACAGGAGGTGGCAAAGATGGCGTAATCGAAAAATCATCGAATCCAAGGTCCACCCCGGTGGTACTGGTTTCCAAGAAGGATATATCTACAAGATTCTGTGTGGACTATAGGAAACTTAATGACGTCACGAAGAAGCACTGCGCCACTGCTATCCATTACCTCGAATCGACGACACACTGATCACCTCAGTAGGTTCACAAATGGTTTTCGACGATGGACTTGAAGAGGGGCTACTTGGGAGTGGGTACACACGAAGACGATAAGGAAAAGACTGCGTTCACTACTGGTAGCGGAATGTACCAGTTTGTATCAGTTTATTGTTATGCTTTTTGGTCTTTGTAATGCTCCGGCGATCTTCGAGAGATTGATGGAGCTAATTTTGCGTGGACTCACTTGGAAAACTTACCAGGTGTATCTGGATGATGTTATGGTTATTAGACCAGGGTCGAAAATTTTTGAAACCAAAAAAAACAATAGTAGGATGAAACGTTTTGGAAAAGGAAGAGAATATAACAAAAGTGAAAGGAAAAATAATTTACGGGCGATCTGAGGTCGGGAAGTGGAAGGGGGTGAGTTTTTAAGGGTAAAAAACGGTTTATCTCGATTTCCGGCAAAACTACAAGTCCCTATGGCAAAGTTGTAGGTAATAAAAAGATCTACAACTTTTGTATCTACACTTTTTTCACATAACCTCAAAATTTATGTGAAAAATTGAAATAACCAAGATTTTGGTTTTTTATTTTTATCTTTAACAAAAAAAAAATTCCACGAACATTGGTGAAAACTTACTTTTTTATGTCCCAAACAAACTGTAATTTATTTGATTTGAAATATTTATTTTTTCACCTTATTTTGACTTAATATCGAAAGACCACCCTAATTTTCAACCGAAAATTCTCGCGTCAAAATATCAGCTTTTTTTAAAAAGTCGGTGGGCTTTTTATTCGTTAAAATCTCAACTTTTTGATGGTGAAAAGAAAAATATACACCACTATGGTAAATATTCTCAGAAAATACTAAGAAATAACAGGTAGTAAGGCCCAGACCGTCGTAGCCCCTTCCCCACTTCTCTATGAAATACCTATTGATGGGCAAAAATTTTCCGTAGGTCACTCAGGTATATAAGTTATCTCAAAATAGCAATAAATAGGCATATACGCATATAATTTAAAGAAGATTCTACAACTTTCTCAAAATATTGTAGATTTTCGGATTCGAGTTTTTTTCGTTTCTTTGCATTTTCTGAGAGAACATTTACCATAGTAATGTATATTTTTTTTCACCATCAGAAAGTAGAGATTGCAACGAATAAAAAGCCCAACGACTTTTTAAGAAAAGCTGATATTTTGACGCGAGAATTTTTGATTGAAAATTAGGGTGGTTTTTCGATATTAAGTCAAAATAAGGTGAAAAAAATAAATATATCAAATCAAATAAATTACAGTGTGTTTGGGACATAAAAAGGTAAGTTTTCACCAAATTTCGTGGAATTTTTTTTTTTGTAAAAGAAAAATAAAAAACCAAAATCTTGGTTATTTAAATTTTTTTACATGAATTTTTAGGTTATGTGGAAAAAGTGTGAATACAAAAGTTACCTACAACTTTTTTCCATATAGTCTAAGAGCCGGTGGGAGATCGACCTTCACCGATCTGATAACTCGATGAGACATATTTTTTATCAAATATAATTTATAAACAAATATGCCTATGATAACTTGCCTATCGAAAAGTGTTCAGAGCTATTTTTAATTGAATTAATTTTAATCAATTTTCTTTCATCACCTTCACTCTTTTGATAACCGAATGAGTTTCATCTCAACTGATAGTTTTTAACACTCAGAATATGCCTAGGTAGGCTTGCCTACTTATTTCTGTGCATGGCTACCTGGCAAGCAGATGTGAACAGGTAAGTCAATATAGAACCAAAAAATTAAAATTTAATTAAAAACCAAGTATAGGTTGCCGCAAAAAATCGTACATAAAATATTATTGCCAAGCTATATAGTCTTAGAAATTTAGCTATTTGATGGGTGTGAGAGAGAAAGTAGAGCGTCCGAGGTCTAGGTAACTACACCGATCTGTTAAATCAAAATTGATATCATAGGTAAGATAATTTAATTACAAAACCAATCGTATAGGCTTGCCTGCAAAAAATCGTACATAAAATATTATTGCCAAGCTATAAAGTCTTAGAAATTTACCTATTTGATAGGTGTGAGAGAGAAAGTAGGGCGTCCGAGGTCCGTGTGATAGAACAAGGCACAACAAGCAGCTGCACGCTACCTGACCGTTGAATGTATCCGAGTGCGCATGCTCGTGTACATGTGAGTGACAGTGATTTATTTACACTCGACAGTAATTTTGAACTCTAATTTATTATAACTCTAATTTCGATCACAATTTCTGTATTATTTCACACTATATATACTTACAGCTATGAAATAATCAAAATAAATAATTTAATATATTAATAAATAAAAAATAAATAAAAATTCATTTTTTTTTCATTTTAAAGCTAAATTATAAAATTTAAAAATGATAAAAAAATCTATATTTTTTATTTAAAATTAAATAAAGAATAATTTATTATTATTTAAAATCAAATAAATGCCGTAAAGCGGAAAGAATAAGTGTTACTTTTAAAATTTTAGTATAATAAATTGAAAAAATCATCAATATAGAAAAATAAAATTTAATACATTTATGTTGTTAAAAGCGTTTATTACAAAGCATATAAAAGAGTTCAAAATTACTGTAAAGTGTAAATAAATGCTGTTACTGTCACTCCATGTACACGAGCATGCGCACTCGGATACATTCAACGGTCGTAGCGTGCAGCTGCTATGTTGTGTCCTGTTCTATCACACGGACCTCGGACGCTCTACTTTCTCTCTCGCACCTATAAAATAGCTAAAATTCTAAAACTTTATAGCTTGGCAATAATATTTTATGTACGATTTTTTGCAGGCAAGCCTATACGATTGGTTTTGTAATTAAATTATCTTACCTATGATATCAATTTCGATTGGTTAACAGATCGGTGTAGTTACCTATATTGACTTACCTGTTCACATCTGCTTGCCAGGTAGCCATGCACAGAAATAAGTAGGCAAGCCTACCTAGGCATATTCTGTGTGTTAAAAACTATCAGTTGAGGTGAAACTCATTCGGTTATCAAAAGAGTGAGGATGATGAAAGAAAATTGATTAAAATTAATTCAATCAAAAATAGCTATGAACACTTTTCGATAGGCATGTTATCATGGGCATATTTGTTTATAAATTATATTTGATAAAAAATATGTCTCATCGAGTTATCAGATCGGTGAAGGTCGACCTCCCACGGTCTCCTCTACTTGTAGTTTTGCCGAAAATCGAAATTAACCGTTTTTACCCTTAAAAACTCACCCCTTTCCACTTCCCGACCTCAGATCTCCCGTAAATTATTTTTCCTTTCATTTTTGTTATATTCTCTTCCTTTTCCAATGGGTTTCATCCTACTATTATTTTATTTAACTTTTTACCATTTTTAAAGGTATGGGAAGTAATTTCGGGGAACATCTGGCCAACCTGCGTGTTTTCGTACGTTTAAGGAGTGCCAAGCTCAGATTGAATCTTTAGAAATGCTCCCAATTCCAGAAACAAAACATCAATCTCTTTGGCTATTTAACTAATAAAAGTTTATATGTCTCATTTCTTAGTCACTTTGAAATAAAATTGGTCCGCGCAAATTTCATGACGGTGAATGAAAGTTCATGCATATTCATTCATTGTTATAGGCGAAAGAGAAAACATCAACAATTATCGAAACCTTGAATCGCTCTAATTCACTTCTCGTGCAGGTCGTGTCATCGTAATTTCCATGTGTGACTAATTCGGTACTCTTTTCGGGCGTTTAACGATTCAGAAGCATAGAGGCAAAATATTTCAACGTTCTTCACATTTTCATGTGTCCATTTTGATTCATGATATTTTCTGCTTGGGAAATTCAATACTGAAAACACAGAGCCTTTCCCGATATTTTCCATGAAAATTTAAATTCGTCAGAATTAACTCATATGGTTCCACCCGTTTTTTCCTCAAATCTGAAATGCATTGCAATATACTAGGGTTCTTTTAAAAATCCATGAACAAGACAGAAAAATATATATTTAAAGAAAAACAAACAAAAGACACTCACTTCACTAAATTATGTCCACTAATCTGGGTTTACAAAACCACGACACGTGTTTCGCTATATATTAGCTTCTTCCGGTGGAGATAAAAAAAACACGATGTATCATGTTAAATTATCAAGGTAGTAGGTATACAGTATTTGCAGTGGCATATGGTATTTGTTACACTACCACCCGTCTAATATTTAGTGCCCCGATCAAAAGCTGCCATTTCAACATAATAGGGCTTCAATCTTTCAAAATGAACTTCTTCCATCAAAGGCCTGAGGCGGCGGTAAATTCTGTGAAGTATTCAGGTTGTCCCAGAAAAATTGAAGTAATCAATGTTTCGATTTCATTAATGGAATATCCTATATTTTATTACATAGTTCAATGAGGATTAGTTTGAACTTGGAGTTTCCCATATCCATGTTCATTATTTCAGAAAATCTAACAGTAAACCAGGTTGATTGAAACCACTCGAACTGATGACAAAATTAGCACCGATGAAAAAATGGTAGAAATATTCTTCAAATTATTTAAAATATTTATGTTTCGGTAAACTGAATCAAAACTGAAATTTTCGAAAATATCTGAATGTTTCCAAATGTAATCTCCGAAGTTCCTTTCCTATTATATATCACACTTGATATTTATTCGACCATCCATAAACTAATCAAGAATCTTATAGCTATTAATATAACGAGATTATTATGCGGTTTTTAATAGTCGAGGACATTGCTAGGTGACGAGGCGACAGCCGAGTCACCCGCAATGTTCGAGACGGTGTTAAATCGCTAATAATCGAGTTACATTCAGGCCCGATATTATAATGTCAGTTTAAACTCTTGAGTGACGTCATCGAGTTTAAACCTTAAACCCTACCTCAGGTATGGTTTAAAGGATTGAAAACGTTTAAGTAGGTTAGCCAACAGGACAAAAAATAACAAAAATTGTCATCTTAAAATCGAGTCTAACCTTGAAAATTTGTTTTAAAATAAGCTATACTTTGTAGTTGGAAATACTATAAAATATTTTTGAAGTGTTCGAAGAGGTAATGTCGGATAATGAAGAGGAAATCATTTATTTGGTGGATGTGCCAAGAACCGCTCGAAAATTTAGAATTAGGCCTAATCATTATGTAGAATGGAATGGCATAGAATTTCTAAATAGATTCAGATTGTCTAAGCAAACTGTTGACAATATATTGACTCAGATAGAGGGTAGATTACAGCACCCTACTAATCGGTAAATAAAATATTTCTCTTCAACAGCTTCAAGTGTTTTATTGAAGTCAACTTACTTTTCAGAAACCACGCAGTTGAGCCTTTGTTGCAGTTATTGATGGTGCTTAGATTTTATGCTACAGGGGATATGCTGAGCAGTGGGTGATTTTGGTGGAATACATGTATTAACAATGTCACGAATAGTCAAACGTGTATCCACAGCTATCCACATATTATGCATGTATCTTATCTTAAACCTAATATACCAACTCATCTGTCATTCTATTATTAATTATTAATTGTATTTATTTCATTAGCATTTGGAGGTTACCTCAAATATAAATGAAAAGTGATTTTGCTCACGTCACTTTTCACAAAACGAAACAGTCGTTACGATAAAACACCATAAGGCCAAGTGACAGATGACATTTATATACATGTAAAATAAAAATCTTAGGTGTTTTTATAAAATGACTTTTTCACCACCTTTGGTTTAAACTTGAAGATAAACTGGTTTAAGGTTTTCGGAGTTTAAACTGACATTATAATATCGGCCCTCAAAGCTTTATCGTATCATTGAGACGGCGATGCGAAAATAAAAGCAACAAGGTTTTATGTCATTTCATTTTGGCATTTCAAAAAGTCATCATTAAAATCATGCAAGATTTTGATATTCCTGACGATATATTAGCTGCAGCCAACACTATAAGGTTGAACTCGCTTCCGGACAAATCTAAAATCCATTATGAAAAAGAATATCGGCAGTTTTGTAACTCTCTGATGATCGTGGACGCTAAAGGCAAAGGTGTATCCATCAAATTTGGAAACTGTCAAAATATTGTTTTACATGTTCATGAAAACTAGTTCTAATATTATTTGGTATCTAACGTATTATGCTTTCGTAACTAACGTATTAAATTATGGTAACTAATGTATTATGAGTAACTAAGGTTTTATGTAGGTTTTGGTACGTTTATGATGTTAATAATTATCAATAAAGATTTCATTTAAAAATGTCTTAATCTTCAATGATACGATAAAGGATATTAAGGATAACCCAATAGGTAATTAATAGGACGGGGATTATATCCATTACCTGTTCAATCTTCAGTAAAACAAATTCAACAATGAAGAATTATTAAGTTTATCTGGTCATTAAAAAAATATTGGAACTTTTGCATTTATTAACTTCTAGAAGGTCGAGTTCAAAACTTTTCTTTTCTATATGTAATATCTCGAAATCGTTAACAAAACAATATTTTTCAGTAAAGAGATGGGTAGCAAAAGTTGAATATGTTTTTCCAATGACAAAACAGTTCCTGTGTTCTGATACTCGCTTTTTAAATGTTCTGCCTGTTTGGCCTATGTAAAAACTTGCAATACTCCAAATTTATCAGATTTCTCAGTTTTTTCTTTATTGCTCTTAATTAATGTACTTAAATTATTATCTGTTTTGTATACAATATTTAATGTTGTTTCTACGTTAGAAAGTATAGATTTTTTCGGTAGGATGATCTAAATATGTAATAACTTTGAAATTATGTTGTTCGTTTTGAGTAGGAAACACTTCTCATAAAGCTTTTTTTATAACATTGTCTCGAAAGAATATCCATCAGGTTTGAACTATAACCGTTATTAATAGTAATTTGTTTAATTATTTATATTCAATTCTTTATTGAATTTTTTTTTTAATTTGAGTCAGATTACATGAAAATATTAAAAGCGTTCAGAGAGATTTGAACCATTCTTCAATTTTTAACCGACGAAACCAAAAAGGAGGAGGTTCTCTAGTCGACGCGTATATTTTTTTTTATGTATGACCACGCATAACTTTTTACTGAGACGTCAGATTCCGATAATCTTTTTAAATTCAAATGGGACCACCTTCGAAGTACACCCTATCCACTGAAAAAAGAATTATCGAAATCGGGACGCCTCAGTAAAAAGTTATGCGTGATCATACATAAAAAAAATGATGGGAAAAAAATATAAGGGTCAACTAGAGAACCTCCTCCTTTTTGGTTTCGTCGGTTAAAAATGGAACTTATACTAAACTCTTTCAAAGCGATCTCCTCTAAGTCCTGCAACTTCAACCACATTTATACCGAAGAAGGCCTGAGTTCAGCTGTAATCAGTGAACACACTTGTGAATGCTACCAACTACTACACACTTGTAACGTCTACACTGGAGAGGTACATGCGTATCACAAGCAATACTGAAGGCGAGAGAGATCCCTGAAAACACTGTGCTATTCACAGATTCACTGAGTGCAATAGAAGGTTTCCGACAACTCTACCCTAGGCATCCTCTCTTGCAACAAATCAAAGTCAACCTTTGAAATAGTATGGGTCCCATCACACATGGGCATACCCGGGAACGAAAAGGCGGATAATATGGCTCGTAATACCTTTTCAAATCCAGCAACAAAAATAGTAAAAAAAACACCATATCGAGACTTATACAGCCAAATAAAAATCGATATAAACAATTTATGGAAAGAGAGATGGCAGACAATGACTACAAATAAATTGTTCAAAATAAACCCACACATGAAAAATCCAAACTACTCTGGATTCACACGAAAACACCAGACGATCCTAACACGCCTAAGAATTGGACACACCAAACTCACACACCAGCATATTTTGAAGATAGAGACACCAAGACGATGTGAACGATGTAACACACCACTATCTGTTGAGCACCTATTCGTCTGCCCACAATACCACCAGAAAAGGAACAACCTCAAGCTAACCAGGATATATCAGTGATTTTACACAGTGACTCGAAAAGTGTTTTCCAGTCCAGTATATCCAACAGATCAATGTACTGAACCTGATAAAAATAAAATTGTATGTCCATGTACCAACGCTAATGACCCTGCGAGGTCGATGCGAGTTGAATTTAAATAAATAAAAAAAAAATATCGACAATTTGTTGAAAATAATAAAATTCAGTTGCTAAATTATATTCCAAAAGAGTTAAAAGTTTCTGATCCCTTTTTCCAGGAAAGCCAACAAACAAGGTGTTTTCTTGAGGTATAACAAATAACGTAGGGTCACAGACAAAATCTGAATACGATCAGTTTGACCTATCATATATAGGGTGGCCCTGAAAAAAGTACATTCCTGTTTTAGGTACTGATAATATTGAATGAATGTGGTTTTTTGTGGAGGAACAACGTTTCTTGACATGATTTTCCTGATTATATTTTCATTTTCAGACTGTGGAAGGTTACCCAAAAATCATGTACTGATAATGTTGTATCTTCTATATAATAAAAATGAATCTCGATTTTTTGTAAGCGCAAAACGTGAGAACGGCTGGCTAATTTTTTAAATGTTCGTAATAGCCCGAGGATGGTTGATTCGGAAAAAAATTTAGGAAAGTTGTCGGAAATTCGAAAATTCGGGTATATAAGAAATTTGGCGAAGAAAAATACTATCGAGTCATTTATTACCAAAGAGGAAAGCTCAGTGGTTACACTGTCGCTTACCAAGCAGAAGATCACAGGAACGAATCCCGGTCAGGGTAATTTTTTTTTATATTATAAAAACAACGGCTGTGCCGATTTAGCTAATTGTTTTTTGAATGTTCGTAGTACTCCGAATAAGGTTTTTTTTAGGGTAAGAAAAAAAGTTATTGGAAACTTCTTTATCCTGGAAATGTTTTCAGGAATATATATTAAAAATGAATGTCTGTTTGTGTTGGTAAGCTCATAACTTGAGAACGACTGGACCGGGAAAATGGGATAACGGAAAAACGGCATAACTGGAAAATGGGATAACGGGATAACGGGATAACGGGAAGCGGGAAGAGTCAAAGGCATAACCTATATGGAACAACACAAAAAATCATAGGAAAAAAGAAACACTACGCGGACGAGTTTTCGGGAAATTTGGACAGGACAACGTCTGTCGGGTCAGCTAGTTATGAATATAAAGTACAGGTTCTCTGCTTCATTCCAGAAAAATGATTCAGGTAGTTATAATTTGCCTTCCTCAAATTTTAGTTCAATAGTTGATTCGGTTTGAGGATATTTTACCCAAATTTCGTTTAAGCCACGAATTTTGTTATTCCAGCTAAACAAACTGAAATAATCAGGACAAAAAAATAACCAGCGATCTCATCGTGTGTTACTATTTAAGTAAACTTTTACACGCTATATATGTATATCATTGGGTATATAAAGTTTTAAAGTAGGATAATGGTCCTGAAAATGGGCTGAGATAAAAATTGGGGAACGATATTGTCGGTGTTTATTCAATTTTACTGCTGCAGTGACCTCGAATTCCTTATGACAAAACGAGTTTAAAAGTAACGAACGACGGTCTTCTGTTATATCATTACCATTTGTCGTTAACGGTGGTTCAAAGCCCGTATGCGCAGTATTCATCTCCTATGGAGACGAATGTATTGAAAGATCGGGCATAGTAGAGTAGCTGAAGATTTATTTACTAGGTCACAGCTTCCCTATTTAAAAACGCGAATGAGAGTCGAGGTGACCCCAGTTTTCGAATTCAGTGCCATTCCACCTATTTCATTAGCGTAACGATTTTAGTGTGCCCCCTTCCGCGGGCGAAATATTTGTCGGGTTTCTTTGCAAAATATTTTTATCGGTCCTTCTAAATATTTTGCTCTCCTGAAAAAATATATATTAATTACAAATTAAAATGATATAGGTACAAATTACAAATATCGATGAAAAATTATTGCTGATTACTCTTCGAATGTTTCATGTTTCATGTTCATGTTTCATGTTTCATTTCAAAGATGAGCCAAATCGGTCTAGTAGTTTCAAAATGGCGGCTGTTAAAAGAATGAAAAAAATATATTTCATTTTCTTATCAATATTGGCAAACTATAGGTCTTTTGGTAGGATACCACAAAACATAGATGATTCTGGGATTATACCAGCCAACAATGGAAGAAATACCGCATATAGATTCCCCCCAGTGGCGTTTCTAGGAATTTTGCTTGGGAGGGGTAGTGACTCAAAAAACTTATATACAGTGCGCGTCAAAATTATGGAACAAATTCGATATTTCGCAAGCCATGTACTTTTGACAAAAATCTAAATAGGTCGATTTTTATTTTAAAATGCCGATTTTTTATGTATATTCTAAAGAGGTTATGTCACTGGTTTTGACATGGTGACGTAATCGGTAATTTTTTTAAATTGGAATTGATGTCTTGTGATACCTCATCTGAAAGACCTTTCAATACTGCATTCAATGATAATAATTAATTATATATTTTTTTACAGTGTGAACAAAAATTTGTATTTTATTTCAATAAGAGAATAATTTATATCCAACAAAATAGAACAGTTAAATAAGATGTTCGAAATGCCATCCACCAGTCTCTTGACAATAAGCAAATCTACGAACACATTCCTCTTGCACATTGCGAATAACTTCCGGAGTAATTCTGTTAATTTCGATCCTAATTCGATTTTTCAACTCTTGTAGATTTTGCGGCCTATCTAGATAGACCTTCGATTTCAAATAACCCCACAAAAAAAAATCCAGGGGCGTAAGATCTGGAGATCTTGGGGGCCACTCTATCGGTCCGCGTCTACCAATCCACCTCCTAGAAAAACAGTTATTCAAAAACTCACGAACTCACGTGCATAGTGCGGGGGTGCACCATCTTGTTGCAACCAAATACTTTCATTTGGTGAGTTAGGATTGTTGGCGTTTGGAAAAATATATTTTTATTATTATTACATTATGATTATGAAATTCTTGTATTGTCATCGGTCCTTGATATGTGTGACAAATTTCAGATTATTCGGAAGATTGGAAGTGGGTGAATATTTACTTCCAAGATTTTATTACATTGTGAGTTATTTAGTTACAAGTAAAGATAATAAAAGCGTGTTAAAAAATGCAAAATTTTACTTTTTTTGAGCCAAGGCTCTAATCCCTTAGACTGCCCTGGCAGACTAGTGAGTCAGTGCTCTACACACCAATGGATCCTTTCCCAATATTAATAGTTAGCTATTTCCTAGTCTAAAATGGAAACAAAAGACAATCACAAATTAATGCCATAATAGGCAAGTTAGTGTCAAATAAATGTCAGTTGAAATATCAACAAATATTCTTCACAAATTCTAAGTGAAAAGGTTCTAAAAGTAAACTATGGCTACTTTAAGTAAAACCCAACGCATAGAAATTTTAATTTTTATTGGATGCGGAGATAGAACCAGAACTCAGCAAGAGATATGCGACTTGTTCAATGCGAAGTATCCAAATAGACCTATCAGTCGTTCAACAGTCAGTAAGATTGAGAAAAATTTAGAGAAACTGGTCATGTCAAACATATTCCGAATGCTGGACGTCCTAAAATAGAAGAAAACGTGAAACTTGATGTTCTATTGGGTGTAGAGAATAATCCTCACAATACTTCACGACAAATTGCAGCAGACCTTGACATATCCCAAAGTTCTGTATTACGTATTCTAAAAGCAGAAAAGTACCATCCATACGAAGTACAGCTACATCAACAACTCGATGATGATGATCCCGATCGCCGTGTGAAGTTCTGTGAAATAATGAAGGATTTGTGTAACCGCAATCCACGTTTTATAAAACAAATTCTGTTTTCCGATGAGGCTACGTTTTGCCTAAATGGTTCAGTAAATCGTCAGAATTGCAGATATTGGAGTAGGGATAATCCTCACTGGATGATGGACGGGCATACTCAATACCCTCAGAAAGTCAATGTTTGGGCAGGGATAATAAACGACAGGATTATTGGCACGTATTTTTTCGAAGGAAATCTCACAGGGGAGCGTTACTTGGAATTTTCAAGAAATGAACTCATACCTAGCCTTGCCGATATTTTTCCAAACGCCAACAATCCTAACTCACCAAATGAAAGTATTTGGTTGCAACAAGATGGTGCACCCCCGCACTATGCACGTGAGTTCGTGAGTTTTTGAATAACTGTTTTCCTAGGAGGTGGATTGGTAGACGCGGACCGATAGAGTGGCCCCCAAGATCTCCAGATCTTACGCCCCTGGATTTTTTTTGTGGGGTTATTTGAAATCGAAGGTCTATGTAGATAGGCCGCAAAATCTACAAGAGTTGAAAAATCGAATTAGGATCGAAATTAACAGAATTACTCCGGAAGTTATTCGCAATGTGCAAGAGGAATGTGTCCGTAGATTTGCTTATTGTCAAGAGACTGGTGGATGGCATTTTGAACATCTTATTTAACTGTTCTATTTTGTTGGATATAAATTATTCTCTTATTGAAATAAAATATTAATTTTTGTTCACCCTGTAAAAAAATTAATTATTATCATTGAATGCAGTATTGAAAGGCCTTTCAGATGAGGTATCACAAGACATCAATTCCAATTTAAAAAAATTACCGATTACGTCATCATGTCAAAACCAGTGGCATAACCTCTTTGGAATATACATAAAAAAATCGGAATTTTAAAATAAAAATCGACCTATTTCAGGATTTTTGTCTAAAGTACATGGCTTGCGAAATATCGAATTTGTTCCATAATTTTGACGCGCACTGTATGTATAGTTTATCAATTGCAGAAGCATAAAAAACAAGTTTCCCAGTCTTGAAGCGGAATCCTTTGAGCAGCAGAGGCGGAGATAACTAATTTTATTTAAATATTTTAAAAATACGTTAAAATAAAAAATATGCCATAAACGAGGAAGTATGTATTAATAGGCAATCGGATCACATAATTTCATTTTCATGGTCGAAAAAAGCCATATTTTCCAACACATCATAACTCTAGAATATTTTAAAACCTATTTCGATCCCAGACCAGAGACGCTACTGGCTTTTATGTATTCAGACCTCCTGAAACACGTATATAACTGGTGATTTATTAGTCTCAACGTACAGGCACACCTACAAGCATTATCATTGGCTTGCGGTCCGTTTTAATTGGCTGCTGAAGAACTAGACAGCTGTCACTCAAACCCACGTTGACTATCGGCTCTTTTGATCTTCCCTTCGCCGACGGAGAATGTTTACGAGTAGTAAACATTATTTTTCGTTCCGATTCTTCGCATATACGCTCGTGTTCGTGAAGTGAGTTTTTGATTAGCTCCCTATAGAAACAGCTTCTGCAATTGAAAATGGCTAAACTACTCTACTTATAGGTACAAAAAACATAAGTATATTTTTTCATTCAAATTCAAACAACAATATAAGATGTAATAAAATAAAAAAATATATACATATACTTTTAGGTATAGGTATGGGGATGTTTTCAGGTCGCAGGGTACAATACTGATGGAAAGTTTGTAGGACATTTTCTTCAATTACAATAAACACCCCTTTTAATGTAATTTCTGGTCTGGTTGATACTGGCAACTAACTGGGAACCGGTGTCCTATGTACCCACATCATTTAAATTATCATCTCTTCTACACCCTCCACAGATGCCTAGCAGTGCCACTACCTGAAACCATAAAAATATCTATAAACATTTTTTATATATGATGATGCAAACTGTTGTCATGGCTTAGGAATCTAGTTTTTTTACCATGCTCACCGTGACTTAAAAAATCATGAATTGTTAGGGGAGTTGAAAAAACTTTTCTTTTTGCGAACAATTTGACATTAAAAATCATACTCATTAATTTTTAATTTTATCTGTAGAACATGTTTTTTAAATAATTATTAAAAAACAAAAAATCTTACCTTTACTAATTAAAATGACTCGGTTGGTGCTTTCTTCATAAATCAACGGAGAGTTTGCTTCTGAATGAAGCAAACTCTCCGTTGATTTCGACATATGTTAACAATTTCCATTCATATTATAACAAGAGGAATCCAAATATATGTAAATGTCCTTTTTAATATACATTTTATCACGACAAGGAACCTATTTTTCTTTGCCCTGAGGATGACTTTATAAAAGTTGAAACGTCGGCAACAGATCCATAGTGGTTTCAGCTAATTGACCTTTTCCCAACCAAACTCCAAGCTATAATAACCAGTGATGTCACAAAACACTATAAGAATAATTACACTGTTTTTTATTAAAAATAATTACACTTACCACATGTAACAAGTAGGCCAACATAATATTTTCATTCACTGTTTTCTCTACTTTGAAAGTTTTGCGCCATTCGTAGAACCTGTCGTGTTCTTTTTGGTATCTTCCTGAAGACTTGACAGGGATGAGTTTCTCAGTCGCTTTGGAGCTTTTTTGCAAAATCGACGCTAAACCGACAGAAACTCAACATTGAATACAAATTCTTCTGTTACTGTAAGCAACTGATTTAAAGATGACTAGATCACCACATTACATTGCCACGTTTGTGGGACCATCCTGACAATACTGACACCTGTTTAAAAGGGATCAAACATCTACTGCAATGTTACCAAAACAAGCAAAACATAAAAAAAGATACAGTTTGAAATAAAACTTAAATTACTATTTATTACCTAATGAGTCATTGAAATTCCCAATACGCCTTTTTAAATTCACTTCCAGTCCACAAACACGTTTTGAGATAAAAGAATAAATTCTATATCTCAAGCTAGACTCCAAATAAGTAAAGTATTCCTTAAGTAACTGTTGAATTTTAAGTACGTTTCCCAAATTTCTTAATAAATGACTAGCTGAGTTTAATACACAACCATCTGCTCATCATGTTTTTTCTTTAAATCTATGTCCCAATAATGTTTTGTTTTATTCGAATTGGAAAACGATGAATTTTGTATTAATAAACAATTGACACAATTAATCTCTTCAGAACGCCTCTGCTCGAGATTTTTGTAATATTTATTCTACACAATGAATATTTGTGATTTCCAATTTTGAAGGGAAATTCTTTGAGGTTATTGGATAAAAGATTTATAGGCAAAATGATATTAGACCTCCAAATAAATAGATAAAACGTAAAATCAAAAGAGACTATCTGTTGTTTATCTCAATATTCCACTAAATCTGTACCATTTCTTGCAGGTTTCCCAACTCCGGCCACATGTAACAACATGAACAACTGGTGCAATCTCCAAAACAACCAAGCCCCCCTCAACGGTTCCTCAAATGGTTCCTTGAACGGTACGTTAAATGGTACCCTGAACGGTACTTTGAATGGTACAGGGCCGGCATTTTCTGAAGATAAATATGCTGCCCTCAAAGATCTGGACATCGAAAGGAATTCGCAGAAATCCGGACAACTGGACTGGAGTTCGACGGGATCGAACAGTTCCCTCTACAGTTCCCCCACTCCTACAGGCTCCGTGTACAGTTCGCCTTCTCCGCAGAGTTCGATATTTGGTTCTCCTAGTCAAGGTATTGTAAAAGCTAAACACAGCAAGTTGAATGTGGCAATTTGCAATGGCATATTTTAAGGCTTGGCGCCTTTTGCTGCCTCATAAGTTAATGAAGAAAAAAGGAAAAAATATTTTGATGATGAAAAATGGCTAGGCAAAAGAATAAACAGTTACTCTTCAAACTCTGGGCACTCATATATTTAATGTTTGTAATTGAACTGAACTGGCAAACATTTAATTGCACATTCTTACTATCTTGAGGTTAAATTAAATTATTTCTCCAAAATATGATTTGGTATTAAATTCGAGTTATTTTTTTTACTAGAAACGTAGAAAAATACCCGAAAAGTGATACAGATAGCAGTAATCGTAGATACAACTAGTAGTAGTAGATAGTTGATTATAGTAAGCACATATGAAACTACCTTTTTGTCAATATACTCTGTTCATTATACAAATATCCACGAGGCTGATTGTATGACAACCCGAATTCCGTGTACATTTGATAACAAAGCCATGAATGCAAAAAACAATATTCGACCTTACTCCCAATTTTGCAAAACTAATTTATTGTGACTTGCACAGGTTGCAAAATGCTTTTTCTCCTAGTCGCAAATTGATTTTTCTCCTAGTTGCAAATTAATATATATCATTTTCCCAAATAAAAAAACACATGTGAAGATTTTCAAATCTGTAGATTGATCCTCAAGTGTCATTTTGAAATTGTGCTAAACCATCCAAACACTAAATTTCATAAGACCGTGAAATTCTAATCAATTGTATTAGAATGATTCATGAAAGAATATTGTTTCTACCATCTTAATTTTGGTTGGAAAAAGCATAGGCAATACAGCATAATGAATTTACCCAATAATAGTCAGCCTAACTGTTTTTGGTGAATTTCAGTGATTCAATAATTAATATTTCTAGGTCAGTTCATGAGTGCTTTCCCGCAAGAAAATGGCATATCGAATATTTCCAACCCCTTCAGCAATGGTGGAAGCAACACTGTCAACTGGGGAAATGTCAACGGTATGCATCAAACGCCCCAACAACAACAATCATTTGCAAATCCATTCCGGGATGCAGCCAAGACTAACGGATTTTCGCAGGTCTTCCAGCCTATAACTGCTTTTCCCGTAAATACAATGCCCATAGCTGTGAACGGTACGAACGGATGGACACCGAATCCATTCAAGGTGAGTTTGTTGCTCCCATCAGGTACTTAGTATTGTATATTTCATCTGGAGTAAAGGCAGTGCCTGCACTGAGTTCCAGCCTATGAGCATTACCTTACAACCCTCGAATACTATTGATTCACCTTATTTTGCTTCACATTGAAGATGTTTAGAAAGCTCAATTTTTTTATTTGTTTACTAGCTGACCCTACAGACGTTATCCTGTCCAAATTTCTATATTTCCTATATTTTTTTCCTGAAAACTCACGTTCGCGTAGTTTTTTTTTTTAACATATATTGGGTAGGTCATTTATATATATATTATAAATAATACTGGCTCCAGCACTGATCCCTGGGGAACTTCGTGTTTAACTTGGATAGTGCTGGAGATCTCGTTGTTAAATGATACATAATGATGTCTATCTTTGAAATATGTTTCGATTATAATATCGTGCGAAACGCTGTCAAAAGCTTTTGACAGATCACATAGGATTGCTCGTGTGTGTATTCCGCCGAGTCTATTTTTGGCTATTTGATGAACCAAATCTGTTACCACGTGTGTAGTTGATCTGAGGGATCTGAAGCCATATTTAAGATCATCTAGATTTTTGTTCTTCTCGAGAAAACTGATTAATATGTCTTTTATAGTGATTTCAATAATTTTATTTAGTTATTGTAATGAATCTGTAGTTGCCTTTCTTTAGAATTGGGATTGATCTGCCTAGGGAATATCCCGTTCGCAAGGCAAGTGTTCACCAGCTGTGTGAGGGGGAGACTCAGTGTTTCGGAGATGAGTTTTATTGTTTTGGCACTTATGTCATAGACATCCATGCTGGAGCTGCTTTTTAAGGATTGCATTCTTTCATTATTTCTATTTCATTAGTTGGCCGTAAAAATAGGGAGTCTTTAATGGTTTCCGTCAGGAGTTTTTGAAAAGGCCCTGTATTTCATGCCATTTTAGCCTTATTTTTGATATTTGAGAGGATATTGTCATACATCTTTTTTTTTGTTTTTTTTGTTTTTTTCTCTTTCCTCAATATACTTTTTGTGATTTATGGAATATACATTTAAGTTCAAGGTTACGTTTTTTTCTATAGTTTTGCGTATTTTGCTTAACCACTTGTCTCATGATATGCAATTCTTTGGTAAACCACTCGGGTTTTTGACTGTTCTGCTTTATATGTTTTAGGGGGCAAGCAAGTTTGGTGATATTTACGCTTACAAATTTTTATTGAAAGTCCGGGTTATCTGATGTACGGTAACCCCATTTTACAGTAGATTTATTGATTATAATACATCCATATAAGTTTAAATACATCAAAATTCATTAAGACTGATTGAAAGCAAAATAAAACCTAAAATAAGATGGTTGGTTGAAAGCTGACGAGCCAGAGACAGGGCTGGCACTTAGCTTCCCTTGACACTGCGACCAGCTGGGGTCTATTGTATCACTCTGCCGTCAGTGGTTCCTCATTCAAACAGGTTTGTGCCTTTGATTAGGTTCAGTAGCCTGTTAATAAGGTTCTTCGGATTCATGCCTGTTTCCGGGTTGATATCTCCAAAGGTTCTGTGTCGCCTTCTACTTAGGGCATCACAGTCGAAGATGATATGAGAGGCTGTTTCCTCCTCTTCATCGCATAGCCTACACTCCACGGTTTCCCTGCGTACTTCCATGGTGTTTAGGTGTTTTCTTAGGCCGCAGTGTCCAGTCAACAGACCTACTATTATACGTGCCTTCGTTCTGTTCAGGTTCAGAAGGTCAGCCGTCAGGGTCCGGTTTAGACTTTATCTGTATAGAGTTGAGTGCTTTGATAGCACTTTGACTGTCAGATAGATGTGTTTTTTCCTATAACCACTTTCTAGATTATTCTGAATGCATACCATAATAGCATGTGTTTCAGCTTGGAATATCGTAAAATAAGATAATATGTATAAGATAAGTACACCAGTTTTGGAATTATTGACTGATAACGTTAGTATTTGATTATGCACTCTTCAGTGAGATCTTTTGAGAGCGATTTTGAATCGACTCACTCTAACAGTTGTCAAACAACTGTGCGTCCAATATATTCCCTAGCTATTGTTGAGAGTGCTGCCATCTTCATGTTCAGGTCGCAAACTTTTCCGACTACCCTCATATGATTGTATCAAATATTAAAATTCTATGTGTTTGTTCTTTTTGACTAGTCTTATAAAAAGTAAACAATAAAATAAACCTTCTTAGTCTCAATAACTAAGCTCCTAAACTAATGTTAGTAACTAATTTTGAGTCGAACAAACAAGCAAATGAATTAGGTAAGGTGTAAAATGATGGCATGGAGTTGCGCGGTGACATTCTGATAATTTTTTTGAAGTAATTTAATGATCTTTGTTGATTGTTCGTTTGGCGCCGACTCAAAATTAGTTACTTACATTAGTTTAGGAGCTTAGTTATTGGACTAAAAAGGTTGATTTTATTTTTTACATTTCAGTTCCGTATTTCGTCGGTTTAATTTCTTGTTAAAAAGTTTTTATTTTTCAATTTTGTGGCAGAAATCTACTAATTACTACCTACTTGTTTTTTGATTACTTCCAAAATACTTACTTACCCACCTTACTTCAACTATTACCAGTTAAATAATATGATTATTTACTTTTACTATTTGTTGTAATATAAATTATTTTTGTTGTTCTGATTAGTTTATTTCATTACTTTATCTATCATTCCATCCTCTCATAGAATATAATGATTGTGACGGTTGTGGAACAGAAATAATGACGGATGTGGAACAGAAATCTGTCATTGTCAACTACATATGTGTGTGCCAATGTTCACAAGTGAAAAATCAATTATCCCCTATTCTTCCACCCGTAAGGGTGGATAATTTCATTCGAAATCCAAATATGAGGTATACCTATCTATTAAAAGAATCATCAAATCGAAGAACAGTACAAAGTTATGCCTGATAGGCTCGGTTAACGGACCAGAATTCAGAAGGTGAGTGATCAATATCCTTCATTTTGCTACCCTTAGGGGTGGATTTCATCCTTTAAATTCAAATGGGACCAACTTCGAAGTACACCCTATCCACTGAATAAAGAATTATCGGAATCGGACGTCTCAGTAGAAAGTTATGCGGGATCATACATTAAAAAAAAAAATACGCGTCGACTAGAGAACCTCCTTTTTTTTTAACCGACGAAACCAAAAAGGAGGAGGTTCTCTAGTCGACGCGTACATTTTTTTTTTTCATGTATGATCACGCATATCTTTTTACTGAGACGTCCGATTTCCGATAGTTTTTTTTTTCAGTGGATAGGGTGTACTTCAAAAGTGGTCCCATTTGAATTTAAAAGATGAAATCCACCCCTAAGGGTAGCAAAATGAAGGATATTGATAACTCACCCTCTGAATTCTGGTCCGTTAACCGATTCTATCAGGCATAACTTTGTACTGGGTTCTTCGATTTGGATGATTCTTTTTTTAATAGATAGGGTATACCTTATATTTGGATTTCGAATGAAATTATCCACCCTTACGGGTAGAAAAATAGGGGATAATTGATTTTTCACCTGTGAATATTGGCACACACATACGTAGTTGACAATGACAGATCGCTACTGACATTATTTTTGTTCCACATCCGCCAAAATCATTATATTCTATTAGAGGATGGAATGATATACAAAGTAATGAAATAAACTAACCAGAACAACAAAAATAATTTATATTACAACAAATAGTAAAAGTAGATAATCATATTATTTAACTGTGGGTAAGTAAGTATTTCGGAAGTAATCAAAAAACTAGTAGGTAGTAATTAGTAGATTTCTGCCACAAAAAATTGAAAAATAAAATCTTTTTAACAAAAAATTTAAGCGACGAAATACGGAACTGAAAAATAAAAAATAAAATAAACCTTCTTAGTCCCAGTAACTAAGCTCCTAAAATAATGTTAGTAACTAATTTTGAGTCGGCGTTAAACGAACAATCAACGAACATCATTAAATTACTTCAAAAAAATTTATCAGAATGTCACCGCGCAACTCGATGCCATCATTTTACGCCTTACCTAATTCATTTGCTTGTTTGGCGCCGACTCAAAATTAGTTACTTACATTAGTTTAGGAGCTTAGTTATTGAGACTAAGAAGGTTTATTTTATTTTTTACTTTTCAGTTCCGTATTTCGTCGGTTTAATTTTTTGTTAAAAAGTTTTTATGGTTTCGTCGGTTAAAAATACATTTGCCTTTGGTCTTGATTGATTATATATGTATGTTTCCGTGATGAATAAACTGATTTGATTGAACTGTTTTGCAGACCAATATTAAATGAAAGCAACATTGTTTGTGTAGAGTCATCTTATCAGCAAAGAGGTGCTCTATTGCTTATTCATGCGAAATTGGTTTGAAATTGAAGATATTCATCAAGATGAAAATTTAGAGCCCTGTAAATTATTTGCATTATCAGGGCCTGAAGCTTTGTACATTTGTTCATTTGAAATGTTTTCAAAATTATCTTTTGAGAACTGCATTGTGATACCATTTTTTGCAGGTGGGTGGCACATCAACCATGAACTCCAACAACCCCTTCTTATGAGAAATCAGCATCCACCGGTAGCCTTCGCCAGTGTGCCCTACGAGTATATCCAAGTTTGAAGCTCACATGTTAACTCATTATAACACAACTGCATAATATATAAATATATCCTCTCTATTCACCTCTCTAATTCCAACAGACGAAAGAAGAAAATGCAAGACAAACGATCGTCTGGTCAACAAGCTTTATTCCTAATTTATTTCTCCGTTGTGGTGTATATTTATTTATTGGTCCGCCGCGTGACAGTCTGGCGGGAACTTGTATCAAAGTTATGCCAAAAATGCTTTC
This sequence comes from Gonioctena quinquepunctata, assembly GCA_018342105.1. Taxonomy (NCBI): domain Eukaryota; kingdom Metazoa; phylum Arthropoda; class Insecta; order Coleoptera; family Chrysomelidae; genus Gonioctena; species Gonioctena quinquepunctata. The sequence continues at coordinate 512,494 of JAFIRS010000383.1, read as the reverse complement.
GTCTATATTATGAATATATAAAATTGTTATAGTTAGGTTAGGTTAAGGTATTCTGTAGGTAGATTTTAAAATACGCTTATGCAAAGAAAACAATAATGGTTGCCTTTACTATCGGTGGTTTTCAGGAAGTCTCACGATCAAAAGCTCAGAACAAATTGAAGTATTGTTAGCTGTGTTTACAAGGTCTTCAACTTGACAATAGAATATAATAAGTGTGAAAAGAAAAATGTTCACAAACAAAATGCAATGGTAAAATATATTTTTATTGCACTGGGAAAAATACAAAAACCGAACTAATATTGTATAATTTCATTGGTCGCAAGAATCAACAATATGTATTTGGGTTGAGACATTTTTGAGCTCACGTTTTTCTGTTACGATTTTTCGAGCGTTAATCAATTGACAACAAATTCTGTGATAAAAATGCTGAGAGTAACGTCTCTTTCACTAAACGATAGATTTAAATGCAGTAGTGAAGTATTTTTTGGTGTTTTTAAAAGGAGATTAACCATATTGAAAAAACAGCGTGACTATTTTTCCGTCCTGGACACTAACATAGGTATCTTATTGCAAGCACAATTTATTATGTATATTCCTGAATCATGTCAGAAAGGTTGTGTAAATAAAATGTAACGCCAAATTGTGGTTTAATTTCTATATCCCCCCATCGAAACCCTTATAAAAATATCCTGGCAGGAGGTATCAATGTACTCTTGGTACAAAACAGAAGGAAATTGTAGTCTTAGGTGATTTGCTTGAATCATTTGATTTTCAGAAAATGATTGCTGATCCTACAAGGGGAGACAATGAGGAATTTGCATACTGTTCTAATATGCGTGAAATTTCTCAAGGATAAAGTTTATACTGATCGAAACATAATCCGCACAATAAAATGTCTACAAAATACCACAAATTTAAGTAAATAAGTTTAAAATATTGTTAAATCGCCGTAACCGCCATGTTTTTTTAAACGCTCCGCGATTGGGCGTAGACGTGATGTCACAAGTTATGGTTTTAGAAATCTCCGTTTCACGATTACTATGATGCCCCATAATTACAGAAAAACGTTCATTCCTAAGAAACAACACGATATTCCTTAATATGAACGTTACAGCCAGAAAGTTCAATAGGAATAGGTTCAAAAGTCAAATGCGCGAATAAAAACTGATATGGTACATGCCCATTGAAAATACTTCATCATCTGAAGATAAGTAAAGGCACTTAAGGAATTCCTATAAAAAATTACCCTTTTACACATAAGTCATAAATAACTCATCAAGTCCGCTGATCACCATATCTAGTAAAATTAACGAGTAAACAAGAGTATAAATTCAGAGTTTTTTTTTAGAGCTCTCTTAATCGCATTGCGATATGAGATATCATAAAACTGTTTTAATGTACTCCGTACGACAGAAAAACGCTATAAATTTATAGATTATGACAGCCCATTAAAGTTACTCGAAAGTCGAAAGGCATACATTTTTGTTTTATATATTTTTGATGACAGGACAAAGCCATTAATTATTGAGCCGCTGACAAGTTGAAGATAATTATAATATCAGACATTTTTCCCCGTGACTAGCCCAACTATCACGTGATCCGGTAACGGGTTATAAAAATGCGCGATTATTCAGATCAACAATCACTCTGTGTTCAGCAGTCAAACAAAGAACAAGTATGTTCAAAATGAGGTTGGCATTTCATTCGATCACGACATAGTGAAATTAAGATGAGAAGAGTACGAATATAGTTGTCAAGCAGTGAACTTAAGTAGCCATTAATAGAAATTATATTCAATTTAATCCGAGTATCCAAGTGAATTAAACAGTAAACCAGTATTTTTTCCAAAAATTACCTTATTGATCAACGCTTCCAGAACGTGAATAAGTCAACGAAAAACCTCTAATCGATAGTTCATGATCTCATAGAAAACCATATCCATACACGCTATACTAATATACAGTGCGAGTGAAATTAAAATAACAATTTCCTCGGAATAAATCAAACTAATAATAAAATTAAAACTAATTGTCGTTTAAAAGCCATCTTCAGTGTATAAGTGTTGACTCAGCTGATGTATCGTAAGTTATATATGTTTTCTGTATTTATGGGTTGGCAAATTGAATCATTTATAATGTGCATGTGTCTGTAAAGGTATCTCCATAATTTCACGTTACCAAAGATTTCAAAAGATAATTATTTCCAGCCATTTTTGACCATTGATGTCACTATTGTTTTTAGTCAATCAAATTGAATTGTAGACTGATGTAGAATTAACTTCAAGTAAACCACACTCTATTTGTTTTTCTGAATATTGTCTCATATCCGTTTACAGAACGGATGACTATTTTTGTCAACTTTTATTATATACCTATGTGTCTATTCTCAACATTTTTATAAGTGCATTATTATTTTTCGAATCTTTCTGAAATCCGCCCAAGTACAGAGAGGGTATTTCCTGTGCCGCTCCAGGAACATAATCTCGATTCGACCATCCTCAGATAGTCGATGCTCTCGATGCTTGTTTTCGCAATCTAACAAAAAGTCTGGTGTTACAGGTGTGTTGTGTTAATTCATAACGCCCTGTATAGTCCGGGCACAACATTACCTTGTTTTACATTCAGTTACAAAAATTTGTACAGAATGTGGCTAATACACACGCTTAAAGAGACTGATTCTTTTCTCATTTGTTAGACAAATAGCTATAATAATACAAACTACAATTGAACTTACAGATGTTTTTAAATTTCGTTTATCTGCTCCAACAAAATTAGGGTTGTTGCCCAGAAAAAAAAACACGGACAGAGAATCGATTTTGGCAGGTTGTCTGATTTTCAACGAAGAAATCCGGTATCCATTGTTTAGCGGTGAGTCGTTACTTATCAAACGGTATAAAAAATAATGTATGACTTATTTTCGCCAAAATACAGCCGGAAACCAACAAAATAATTATTTACAGCTGAACTTCAAACACAAGAGGCAAACACGATTACTTACGGAAAATTATCTCATATGATAACCACATTTAATTCATTCAATGGTTCGCTTCAAAAGCCATCTCAAATCACATCAAATCTGATACCAGATGGTGTGCTATCCTTATTTAGTTTAAGTTTTTAGTAATTAATTAATTTGTTGAAATTATTATTATAGTTAATTGTGAAATGGTTCACCCGTTTATAAATAAATAAATAAAATAAAATAAAAAATCTATGCTGACGTTTGCACTGGCAAATGGCAACTCATGACGTCACATGGCGCAAGCAAGAGCGTTTTCGCTCGCAACGAATTTGTCCATATTTTAAATATTTTTTTCAATGTTTAAATGAAGTTGAAAATATAATTTTTGGCTGGAACTGACTTAGTTTTTTATGTATTTATTATATACATAGTTTTAGAAAAACTTGCAAATTTCTGATTGTATTAATATTTGACTAATAAAAATTTGTGAACAAATGAATTCTGTAAAGAAATGGTGGCCGAGCTCTGTGCCATTGACATATCTAACTTTATAATTGTGACACTGTATCGAAATTCTTGAAAAAAATGTATGTAAAATTTCACATGGAAATGAAAGCAAAAAGATTATCTTAGTTGGGGATTTTAACGTAAATTTTTCTATCTAATTTGCAAACTTCTTAGATCTCACTCAGTTGTTAATATCTTTTGATCTCCCAACTATATCAGGGTACGCGAGAATCGGTGTAAATTCAGCCACTTGTATTGACAATATCGTAGTCAATATATTGCTAAGGAGGTGTCGGCACCCCTAAACTATTTAATAAATGAAACATTCGAAAGCCAAATGTTTTGAAAGTTGCTGTTATCAAACCTCTCTTCAAAAAAGGAAATAAAATTTATATTGAAAATTATTGACCAATATCATTAATCTCTAACATTGCCAAAGTCTATGAGAAAATACCTAAAGAAAGACTAACAAGTTTCTTGAATAAATATATCATTTCAAACAATCAATATGGTTTTAGAGAAAACAGATCCACTGATGATGCAATTAGTATACTTGTAACGGAAAACAAGACTTTCAATATTTTTCCTACCGAAAAATATATCGTAAAAATGGACGAACTTTAAATAAATTCGTACACCCGATTGGAAAATATTAAGAAATTTCCCATACTTACTGATATTAACGCAACTCCTCGTATAAAGTATAGTTACTCTCTTTGTCCAAAAAGGTTTCTACATATAATATTTACATATTATAAGGGCAGCTGCTGTCACCAGGGTATAGACAGGAAAATAGATTTTGATAGAGTGGTTTCTATATTATAATGTAAGGCACTGATATTTTGGTTACCACTAGTCCGTAGGACTTATATTCTTGCCTTCAGCTTAAAATGCAAGGTCTTCTTTTGAATAACTTTTCATTATATAAAATAGTACTTTTTGTCTCGAGGGACTGTTATTCAAGTGAAAATGGAATTTAATATATGACTCTTGCCTCTTAATTAAAATGATTTGATTGAACTCAATTTCCCTTTCCTCAACTCTGGCTGAGAAAATAATAAATAATAGTTTAAAAAAACTAAAAAAACACGCTTTTATAGAAAACCAGACTAAAAAAATAGAAAATAAGAAAAAAATTTGTTTTATTTTAAAAATAGCGTGAGGTGCATGGTATCGCCTCGGCCAATAATTACCTGTGATCTGAGACATTTCTTACTTTACTGCCCTAGGTGTGTAATGTGCTATATAATTATTGATACCATGCACCAAACGCATTTTTTTAAATAAAATATTTTTTTTTCTTATTTTCTATTTTTTTAGTCTGGTTTTCTATAAAAGCGTGTTTTTTAGTTTTTTTAAACTATTATTTATTTTCAACTTTCTAGTTTAGTTTTCTATTGACGCGTGTTTTTAGTTTTTCAAACTATTATTATTATTAATTTTTTTTAACTATTATTCTCCAATATTGAATAGAAATCGGACCATAATCACAAAACTCGCGGCCATTTTGGAGCCGCCCGCGTGTTTTTAGTTTTTCAAACTATTATTATTATTAATTTTTTTTAACTATTATTCTCCAATATTGAATAGAAATCGGACCATAATCACAAAACTCGCGGCCATTTTGGAGCCGCCATCTTGATCCTTCAATTTTGACAAAATAATCATAATCTCCGCCCCAAACCAATACCAATTTTGAATAGAATCGACCATAATCACAAAACTCGTCCCCATATTGAAGCCGCCATTTTGTTTTTTTTCACACAAAAATTTCTTAATGCATTGTCACCGGAATTATGTACACCTGCCAAATTTCAAATCATTCGGACGTCTGGAAGTGGGTCAAAATCGCGCCCAAAGGAGTTGGTTACAAACAAACATACAAGTGAAGCTAATAATATAAAGCGTGTAAAAATAACCTCAATACATCTATTAACAAAAAAAAACAAAAATATGGCGCTCATTGAAAAATAGAACCGGTTTCTCCCAGTTATTGTTACTAATTGTGCATGAGGTTCACCCCGTAAATCAATAATTAAAAGCTATGCATCAAGTTAATTTTCCTACTTATAAGCCAGCGACTGTATTTCCCATTTTTCTCCCAGTTTCGGATATATTTCCCTCGTAGTCGTCTGTGGACACTCGAATCAAATTTCTAATTTTAACACCTTGTCTTCCGAACTGACGATTAAACCACAATTTCCGCTAATTCCTCCCGTGGAACCATCCTGTCGAAGAACGATTTGATCTCAGACTAGCGAAACATGTCCGCCGTCCGTATAAAAGAGCGACAAGCCCAAAATAGGACCTTCGCCGCCTATTCAAGGCACCGAAATTTCGTATTTTCTGGCAAAGCCAAAAAACTAGGGCAATAGCCCTGTTGGCTAACACCAACGGGCAGAACCCACAACCGATTCGCACCGCAGTTCTTGATTGACTTTAGAAAAAGCTCTCGATCTTTTCATTCAAAAACACAAGCCAAGCGCAAACTGGCCTTTTCATTGAACACCATTCCCCGCGGAATGAGGAATAAGTTCGAAAGTTCAATTTCTCGTCTCAGCAGCTACACTAGCTTCTCGTGAATTCTGCCGATTCGACAGAAATTTTCCCGCTGTGTTGAATCAATGAGGCTCTGTTCAACATTCCCAGACTAAATATTACTTGCAACTTTGTTGCGTACTGTAAGGGGCAATGACTTCAAAATGAATGAGCTTATTCGTTAGCTGAAATATTTGTTTTTATCGGCGGAAACCCATTTATATATTTCGGAATATGAGTTTCCTTTTTCATGTTAGTTTCGTTCAAGAAATTGAAATAATGAACCACAAATACAATAGCTTACCCTGGGACCAATCAAAACGAAAACAATAACACCTACAGGGTGTTACATACTTACATCAAAGTTACACAATTCAATCAACAAAACATTCCAACTCTTTGCATCTTTGTCGATTTGGCAAAAGCATTCGAGACGGTAAGTCACTCCCAGTTACTCGAAACAATGGAAAATATAGGTTTCCATTCAAGTAGAAACAGTCTTGCAGAGAGGACATGATTTCTAGTGTAATAGTACAGAGTATTATACCACTTCTGAGTTGAGATGTCTAGTGATAGTGATGGTGAAGCCCAATATTCGGAAATGGAGATTGTTGATGATGATGGCAAATGGATTAGGGTTAAGAAAAAACGAAAATCAAGAAACAACTTGTCCAACTCTGCTAAAAGAAGTAATCTCTCCCAAGAGGATATCAATTATATTATTTTGGGTGAGAGCCCACCTACTATATCAAATCCTTCTACCCAGACAGCACAAAAAAACCCAACAGATAAAAACATTTAAATCTACAAAAACTCGAAGGCAATGCAAGAAATAGCACAATACAAAAAATACAAACACCTATTTTACATTGATACTGATACAGGGGGGTCAAGGATAGCATTCTGTAATATTTGGGAAAAACTTTATCCTTCAGCTAGCGATGAAATCATTAAAACTAAAACAGGGATTCTCCTCAAAACCAATCAAGATAAAAACAACATCTCCGTTGCTCTAGACAAAATGGTCGAATTGGGAAGGATTAGTAGTTTTAGGGAAACTTCTGCAAATTTCAAAACACCTACTACAAATTTAGCACCAACATCCTACTAGGTTGTGATTGGAGGAATGGAGCAGGAAATATCAGACAGTCTCATAAGCGACCACTTGAAACAGCTTAAGCTAGAACACCGCTACTGTAAAAGAATTATATCACAGGCTACCAAACAACCAACTACTCTTATCAGAATCATTAGCGGATCTCCCCTCACGTCCGAATTTCTTCTGAAAAATGGGTTCTTTTACAAATTCAGACACTATCCTGTATATCCTAGAAAACCTCCATCACCCTCTCCCAAACCATGCAATAAATGTTTATCCTTTTCACACGCAACCGAATTCTGCAACACACCGCCCAAATGCACACACTGTTTTTCTCAACTGTAAGCCAACAACTAGAAGAAAATTGCAAGTTGCGGAAACAACTGCACTAAGGACTATCACAAAAATTCGTCACCCAAACAACCCACTACAAACCCGCCAAACAACCTCTTTTATGAGCTCACCAACGTTATGCCGATTGAGGATCATCTGAAACATCTACTCCACCGATTTTGTCTGAAGCACAGTTTATAGCTAAAGAAGCAGTTAGCTCACTTGGCGTCGGCACTCTTCTTTAGCTATAAACTGTGTCTGAAGCCTATAAACATAGAGCTCCTTAACAGATTTACCCTCATAAGAGACCCACAAATTCAAGCAATACATCGACACCCTCAGGCGACTACCTGGGAAAGAATCCAACACGAACATGATTAAATATGCATAACTTTTTTTTTTATATATTTTTTATAAAATTGTACCAATAGGCAGAAGGACTTCGGTCGATAGCCTATTGAATTGAATTTTTGTTCGGTTCAATAAAGTTCCTTTTATTATTATTATAGGTTTCAGAGGAATCTCACTTCAACTCAACCTTGAGCAACGTGTGAAAATTGAAAATGAATATAGTGAATTCAAAGCGGTGCGATATGGAGTTCTACCAGGAACGGTCTTGGGGTCTATTTTTTTCAATGTTTATGTCAACGATCTATTCAACTCGGGTTGAACCACATCAAGAATTTGAGGATCCTTCAAATATATAATGAAATGTAAAGTGACTTCATCAGAAAATTCCAAACATTTCAAGCATAATTTTTTTGAACCTGGTTGCCAATGTCAAATTGTTCTCAGGTAATAAAGGTATGAACACTAGATTTGGGAATGTTACTTTAAATCCCAAGCGCTACCAAGTTTGAGTTCTTTTTACTTTTTTCTGTACTATACTTATATGCATTCATTTCATTTTAAAATCGAAAATAAGGATTCTTTTTCTAATAACAGATTTGCCAATTTTTCAAGACTATTAGGGAAATATCAATATTTAGTACCGGTGTGAAGTTAGCCACATCCACAGATATACTCGAAGAAAAAAGTTAGGTCAATACATTTTCAGCTTTTACAAAAGGAATTACGCGATTTTTTTTTATAAAATAAAGCAATTCAATCACAATAATATCATCCCAGCCCCTTTACAACATCCCTCCTATAGTTTGTCAGCCCTTCAGAGGGGTGGTAGAGGGGGTAGTTTCTGGAAAATAATTCAATAACTTTCCTAAATGAAAGAGTACCGCATTCTGCTTTCAGGATGTGTTTCTTGAAGGGAAAATAAATCTAATAACACCCCCCTTATAGTTTGTCAGCCCTTCAGAAGGGTGGTAGAGGGGGTAGTTTCTGGATTCGATTTATTTTCCCTTCAAGAAACACATCCTAAAGGCAGAATGCGGTACTCTTCAATTTGGGGAAGTTATTGAATTATTTTCCAGGAACTACCCCCTCTACCACCCCTCTGAAGGGCTGACAAACTATAAGGGGGGTGTCATTCGATTTATTTTCCCTTCAAGAAACACATCCTAAAGGCAGAATGCGGTACTCTTTCATTTAGGAAAGTTATTGAATTATTTTCCAGGAACTACCCCCTCTACCACCCCTCTGAAGGGCTGACAAACTATAGGGAAGATATCATTCGATTTATTTTCCCTTCATGATACACATCCTAGAAGCAGAATGCGGTACTCTTTCATTTAGGAAAGATATTGAATTATTTTCCAGAAACTACCCCCTCTACCACCCCTCTGAAGGGCTGACAAACTATAAGGGGGGTGCCATTCGATTTATTTTCCCTTCAAGTAACACATCCTGAAAGCAGAATGCGGTACTCTTTCATTTAGAAAAGTTATTGAATTATTTTCCAGAAACTACCCCCTCTACCACCCCTCTGAAGGGCTGACAAACTATATGTCTTTCGATTTATTTTGCCTTCATTTCATTTAGGAAAGTTATTGAATTATTTTCCAGAAACTACCCCCTCTACCACCCTTCTGAAGGGCTGACAAACTATAAGGGGGGTGTCATTCGATTTATTTTCCCTTCAAGAAACACATCCTGAAAGCAAAATGCGGTACTCTTTCATTTAGTTTTTGAATTATTTTCCAGAAACTACCCCCATATCATCTCTAAAGGCCTGACAAACGATAGAAGGGGAGTAGTAAAGGGGCTGGGATGATATTATTGTGATTGAATTGCTTTATTTTATAAAAAAAATTCGCGTAATTCCTTTTGTAAAAGCTGAAAATGTATTGACCCAACTTTTTTCTTCGAGTATATCTGTGGATGTGGCTAACTTCACACCGGTATATTTAGTAAATAAAATTATTTTCAAAAAAATAACAAACGTCTATAAGCAAACGGACAAATAAAAGTTCATGTGAAAAACTCGGCATAAAATTTTATGTAAATCATTAATTAAAAGTCGTGGAACCCAATAATAGGCCCAGGACGACTGATAGAATGCAAAAAAAGAAAAATTGCTGTTTCTTGCCGCAACAGAATTTAACAGAAATTTGAGGTACATTTTTGCCAGCTGAACATATATCAGCAATAATAACTTCTCAAATAATTCTTCAAAACAGTCGAATTTATAACTCAAATTGAACCGCAATCACACTAACAAAAGTTAGTCCCTTTTTTAGAACAATTTATACTTTATTTTATACACAAAATTCACCAGTAAAACATTTCATTTTGAGAAAAAATCACCCTTCTTCTGTCCATTCAAAAGAGAATTTGTCATTGACTACCAATCAAGTCGAATATCTAGTCAAGTTTTACAAATATAACATCTGTTTAATAAATACATTGAATAATTGTTTAAAAAAGATTGATTTAATTGAAAATATGAACGGGTTGTTCATAAAATCAGATGTGGAATCAAAGATAAACTTTAAGTCACTATCTCTATCTTCTATCATTCAAGATAACATCTTGGAGGGTATTCATGTTGAAAAGGGAAACATTCTCTATTGAATAAAGATTTTTCTGAAAATTAAAAAATTCACCATTAAAATCTTTCTATTCAATATTCAATTAAAAAAAATTATGGATTAAATGTTCTGGAATCCTCTTAATAAGAAATTCAGAGAATTATTTCCTAAAAATCTTCAATTAATTCAGTCATTTTAGAAGAATTCCTCAGATATTGGTAATGTAACTTTGTATTTGTATAGAAGTTGTTTTTATCAATCATAATAGCCTCTTTTGTGGAGCAATTGTATCTAAAACACTTAGGAAACATGTTCAAGTAGTTGTTATCATGTGAATCTCTAATTTCATTTTAGAATCATTCCTCAGAAATTGGTAATGAAACTCTGTATTAGTATACCTAGAAGTTGTTTTTATCAATCATGATAGCCTCTTATGTGGAGAAAATGTATCTGAAACACACATGTTCAAGCAGTTATCATGTGAACCCCCTTTTAAATCCAATACGTTTTAGAAATGAACATTTCTAATATCGAAAGAATTCATTTTATTAGCAATCCAAATATTCTAATCAGAATAGGCAGTATTTATAATATGCTTCTAGGAACTATGGAGATATTTAGTAAAGTCAGAAATCAGCAATATGATGAAAGTGTGATTTTATGGACCTATCAATAAATATTACAATTGAATCATTTTGCACTAATGAAAAATCAAACCCTAGAAAATTCAAAGCTGATATATAAAACATCCATAGATTACAAATCAAGAGTCTGTTTCACGTCTGGACAATTTATCATATAACATCTTTGGAATAAGTTCATGCTAACGAAGAATTTTCAGCCCCTTCATCTTCTGGGATTTTTTCCCTTTATCACCGGTGGAAGCAGCTTCCCTACTGTCAGTGGCCATCACTTCGTCATTTCCGTCAGACCTTTCCTGCAATTGGGTCTTCAGGGTTTTTCTTATGTTAACAATTTCATTTTCAATATCGGCTTTCCTCTGCATTGATCTGGTTTTTTCACTATTCGCTCGATGTATTTGACTTTCAACACAACTCAAAACACCTTCACAAGACGCACACCAGTCTTGAAGGCAGTTTACTATCACGTTAATGTCTTCAGCTCGGATGTCTCTTCCGATAGCATAATCCACTTCTAATTGGCTATTTTTCTGATCGAGTTTGCCATGAATGATATCAGCGTAAATAGCTTCAATGATGAGATCTTCTAAGTCCCTCACATTTTTTATGTCCAATTCTACTAGGAGAGTATTGTATGGTATACATTTAGACTTCGTGGCTAAAGTAACAATTGTGAGGTGCTGTAGTTTCTTCTCTTGGGCAGGTGATAATTCCAACAGATCATTTCGATTCGCTACGTAATCTTTATATGTTCCAAAAGCGAATAATTCCAAAGTATTCCAGTATTTTTTGTCAGAGGTTTTTTCCATTTCAACTATATTGGGCATGTCGAGCAATTCTCCAAAAACGTACACACCGGGAGCTTCAAGAGCTTGTTTGACTAGTTCTGTACATGCTGCCCCCTTCGCACTTTTTGCCAATATTACAAACTGTTCCAGGGCATTACCAGAAAGAGGACTTTTATCGACAACCATCTTTTAACTCCAATTCAAGAAATGTAAAATTAATAAAATAATAAGCACTTGTATTCTCTATTCTTTAGAAAGTTGACAGGTGACGTTTGAATATTTCTGACGACAGTGTTGCCGGTGATATTCAGACAATGCAGCCAACATAAAAGCGCATTATTCGATTAAAAAGCCCAAGATATGTCAAATGACTCAAATGTCAATTTACAGCACTGACACGGTGTGTATTTGCGCTTGGGTATTATCTGCCAGTTTATTTATTCGATGTGAATAGGATGCAAAGAGAGTACACGTTATAGGAGAGTCTATTCCCCATGAGACAATGCTGACACGAATAGAAAGCGATGAAAGATAATTTGTGAGTCATATGGACATGTCATGGCCACCATTCTCTTTGAACAGTGGTGGACTAGCGGTATCTGAGAGTTACAGGCTCTTGATTGTAAATTGGACCACTCTATATGTTACGCGGGCCACCTGTACTCATGTCCATGTACGTCACTATGACACGTTAATGCTACAAGATTCTGATCGGCTAGAACTTATTAGTACCTCCTATTCAGATAACGTTTACTTTGAATAGAATGCACATAATTCATATAACTGTCTTTAGTAATATGAATTTTGTGACAGAATGTTGCAATTGTCAAATATCAAATTTCACTATCAAGGTCGCAAGCACGGTAATCCCCAAAAAGAGTAAACGTTATCTGAATAGGAGGTACTAATAAGCTCTAGCCAATCGGAATCTTGTAGCATTAACCTGTCATAGTGACGTACATGAACATGAGTACAAGTGGCCCACTAACATACAGAGTGGTACAATATACATTCAAGAGCCTGTAACTCTCAGATACCAGAGTGCGTTAGTCCGCCACTGTCCAGAGAGAATGGTGTCCATGACATGTCCATATACGTCACTATGACTCACAAATGATATTTCATGTCTTTCTATTAGTGTCACCATTGTCTTATGGGGAATAGACTCTCCTCCGTTTACTCTCTTTGGGGATTACCCAAAGAGAGTAAACGTTATCTCAGTAGGAGAGTTAATTTCCCATAAGACAATGGTGGCACTAATAGAAAAAGATGAAAGATCATTTGTGGGTCATAGTGACGTACATGGACATGTCATGGCCACCATTCTCTCTGGACACTGGCGGATTATCGCACTCCGCACTCTGGTATCCGAGAGTTACAGGCTCTTGAATGTATATTGGACCACTCTATATATTACGTGGGCCACCTGTACTCATGTTCATGTACGTCACTATGACGGGTTAATGCTACAAGATTCTAATGGAGGACTTCGGCTAAGGTTCAGTGGTACCACAACAAACATCTTGGCCTTAAATCTACTGACACATTTTTTGGCTATTTTTGATTATTTTAAGATAAAGTACACCTTCTGATACCCCAAACCAATATTAGAAAGGTGCGGAATTGTTGAATTATTTAGTTATTTCATAAAACACAAATATTTAGGGAATTTGCATTTTTATAGTGATTATTTTTTCCTGGAAGGCGCCAAATTCAAAACTATAACATGAATAACTCGTACGTCGTACGACCATATAGAACTCTTGTCTATGCGTACGACTTTCCACTGTCAATTTCGTCCTATGAATATTAGAAAAAAAAAATTTGACTGAGCAGTGTTGTGAAAATTGTTTAATAGACTTTTGGTATCTACCTATTAGTTTTTATTTACGTTAAAAAGAGCGAGTTTTTTCCCTTTCCCAAACCAAAAAGAGATTTGGTAAAATGTCTCAAGTGGATTGAACTCTGTGGAAATGAAAACCTCCTTCCATCAAAAATAAACAGGAATGCTTATGTTTGTAGCCTACATTTTGAGGATAAATGCAAGAAGAACCAGTACCATTTTCCAATCTGCAAGTGTTCGAAAATGTGGCTGAAGGAGAAATTATGGTGTGTGAAACTGGTGAAATCTCAATAGACAGTGTGGAACAGAGCAATTTCAACTAATAACTCCCAACATCTTTCTGAAACCCCTGATGACTTGAGCAACATCACTGCATAATGATGAAGACATTTTAACTGAAAACTCCCAACATCTTCCTGACACCCCTGATGACACCATCACAGCTAATGATGAAGAAATCTCCTACGTAGAGTCTTATACGCAGACTTTGGAATGTGCCCCGAAGGCAAATATATTTTCATATAATAATTTGAAATCGAATTCAAAACATTTCAAATATTTCACAGGACTTGAATTCTGGCATTTTGAGGCACTCTATACTCCTTTAGATGAAAATATTATGGACAAGCTTGTATATATCCTTAAAAATTATGAAATGAAAGGAAAGAAAGCAAAGTAAAAAATTGAGCAATTGGGATAAATTAGCGTTAACGTTAGTGCGAATTAAAAGGGGAGTTATCATTTTTCTGCAATTTGAGTAGAAACTATGTCTCCGTCACTACATCATATACTTGGATACAGTTTATGTTTTTTAAGATAGAAGGAATGAAAAACAAAATTTTTTCCAGTGCCAGAGATATTAAAGACGTTCCTAAATGTTTCAGAAATGTTTCTGGCGACAGTATTACTTTTGTTATAGATGCCACAGAGTTGTTGATCGATATTAGAAATTTCAGGCAACAAGGAAATACCTTTTCTTATTATAAACATAGTAATACAATTACATTTCTTGTTGCAATTTCAGTAACTGGTGCAGTGATATACTGTGGTGAGGGTTATTAGGGCTTTATTTCAGAAAGATATTTATTTGAAAAGAGCGATATTAGACAGTTGTTGATGGAAAATGATGTTATTTTAGCTGATACATGAGGTTTTATAATCAGGGATTTGTTAAATGAAATGGGAATTAAATTATATATCCCACCTTTTATGATGGGAGGCAACAACGGACAGCCGAAGAAGAAATAATTGCCAAAGCAAGAATTCATGTTGAAAGGGCTATCTATCTAATTGAATCATATAAGATGTTTTCAAAGAAATATCCCATATTACTAATGCCCATTATTTCGAATATTTTTGCTATTGTTTGCTTTTTAGTAAATTCGTAACTTGAAAGAAAAAATCCATTAAGTATCTTGAACGCTATATTTAAATGAGAGTTAAAACAAAACGTGTTGGTTTTTTATTTAAGAGGTACTAGAAAGGACCCTTAATCACTAAAAATGGAATTGCACACCACTTGTAGACATTCTTAACTTTCCAGCAGTTCACACCATTATTAACACAAGAAAAAATATTCTATCTGAAGATCATGAAGTCTGAAACTTTGCAGACACTATTGACATGCAATAGGGAGCAAAGGACCAAACGAATATTTTTAATGTTTTTGACAAAAATTATCTATAAATTACATATTTTGCCATATATAAAAGTGTGTTAGAAACGTCAATGTTCTAATTGCTGTTGAACATTTTTTTTTCAAGAACTGTAGCGAAATAGCATATAATAACTAGCAGGCAATATATCAATGAGCAACAGGTTAGGTTATTCCTTATTTGGTTTTTCGCTTCAGCGTAACTTTTCACATTTAACTAGCATACTTAATTTTTTGTTTAGTTTTTTTATATTTAGTTTTAAATAAACTTATTATTTCTGCTTTTGTTTTCCCTTTCGTAACTTTTTTCGAAAATATATAAATATCCACATTTGGATATATATCAAATATATATTTTCCTTACATTATTCCTTTCATAATTTTTATAAGGGTACACAAGCTTGTCCATAATATTTTCATCTAAAAGAGTATAGAGTGTGCCTCAAAATGCCAGAATTCAAGTCCTGTGAAATATTTGAAATGTTTTGAATTATTTTTCAAATTATTATATTAAAATAGGTTTGCCTTCGGAGCATATTCCAAAGTCTGCCTATAAGACTCTAAGTAGGAGATTTCTTCATCATTAGCTGTGGTGGTGTCATCAGGGGTGTCAGAAAGATGTTGAGAGTTTTCAGTTAAAATGTCTTCATCATTAGCAGTGATGGTGCTCAAGTCATCAGGGGTTTCAAAAAGATGTTGGGAGTTATTAGTTGAAATGATTTCTGCGTTGCTCTGTTCCACACTGTCTATTGAGATTTCACCAGTTTCACACAACATAATTTCTCCTTCAGCCACATTTTCGCACACTTGCAGATTGGAAAATGGTACTTTCATTTTTGCGTTTATCCTCAAAATGTAGGCTACAAACATAAGTATTTCTACTTATTTTTTATGGAAGGAGGTTTTCATTTCCACAGAGTTTAATCCACTTTTTACCAAATCTCTTTTTGGTTTGGGAAAGGGAAAAACATCACTCGCTGTTTATAACTCTTTCTGGAGTCACTTTCACAATTTTTATAACTACAGCGATAAACCATTTTAACGTAAATAAAAACTAATAGGTAGATAACAAAAGTCTATTAAACAATTTTTACAACACTGCTCAGTCAGATATTCAATTTTTTTTCTAATATCCATATGACGAATTTGACAATGGAAAGTCGTACGAGATATTAATGTTATTGTTTTGAATTTGGCGCCTTCCAGGAAAAAATAATCACTATAAAAATACAAATTCCCTAAACATTTGTGTTTTATGAAATATCTGAATAATTCAACAATTCCGCATCTTTTTAATATTGGTTTGCGGTATCAGAAGGTGTACTTTATCTTAAAATTATCAAAAATAGCCAAAAAATGTGTCAGTAGATTTAAGGCCAAAAATTTTGTTGTGGTATCACTGAACCTTAGCCAAAGTCCTCCATTGGCTAGAGCTCATTAGTACCTCCTATTCAAATAACGTCGTTAACTCTCTTTGTTATAAACCGACCTCACTTTCATTACATTGCTCTTCTGGCAAGTTATCAATATTCGTAGTCAATAAATATGTGATTGTTATGACTGGTAAAGAGAGAGACCAATAATATTAGCATTTAGACAATTATATTAGTATTCGACATATGGGTGAGTTTTACGCCCCCTAACGGTGAAAATACAGAACCATACTTGAGTACATTATGCCATGTTAATTTGAATTCCCAATGTAAAAACTAAAGATTATCAATGACAGCAAAATATCAATGCGCATGCGTCAGCATAGCATAAATCAATCGGAACGTAGCCTTGATTTTGTTAGTTTTTACCATAGATATATCAGTTATAATGTCTATGGTTTTTACTGTCAAAAGATACTTTTTTAGTACGAGTTTGTTACTGTTACCTATTTTTTTTGCCCGAGAACAACGTATACATAACCAAAAACTAAAATGTTTATTTCCATAATGTACTCATGATTTATGTTTCACAAAATGTTCAGCGCCACGAAATCTTTGATATTTTTCGCTGCAACTCGTAATTTCGCTCAAAGTATCGCCAAACCTTTGCGGAGCAAAAAACCCAAATCAACAAAAAATGCAGTGAGTGAATTTTTTATTGAATAATCCTTCGATCCGGACATAGGTTCAAAACTTTGTAGATTTGAGAAAACTTCGAGTGGTCGGTGGGTCAGGCGGAGATGGCTGTACATCTTTCCTGTCACTGTTCAGCAATGAGTTCGCAGGTCCAGATGGTGGAGATGGAGGAAATGGTGGTCATGTAGTTTTCGAAGCTACATATGATGTTAAAGATTTGAAGAATGTTCCCCCTATTGTTAAGGCGAGTGATGGTGGAAGAGGGACCAATAAAGATTGTCATGGAAAAAACGCCGAGCACCATACCATCAAAGTACCTGTAGGAACGATAATAAGGAATGCTGAAAGGACAGTTGTGGGAGACTTGTCACGAGAAGGACTAATGTTTGTAGCTGCAAGGGGAGGGGCAGGAGGCAAAGGAAATCATTTCTTTGTCACAAATACTGAACAGTCTCCAAATATTTGTGAGTATGGTGCAGAGGGAGAAGATTTGGAGTACACTATTGAAATGAGAAGTATGGCCCACGTTGGTTTGGTAGGAACAATTCAAATGAAATTTCTTGAATATATTTAGTGAAATTTTCAGATAGGTTTCCCAAATGCTGGTAAAAGTACCTTGCTGAGAGCAATATCAAGAGCTAGACCCAAGGTAGCCCCTTATCCTTTTACAACTCTCAAACCACATCTTGGAATGGTGCAGTATGATGATTATGAACAAATTGCGGGTTAGTTTAGTGTATCTGAAAAGAGTGTATGTTGGGTTATATTTTTGAACTTATTTTAATTATCATTTTCAGTTGCTGATCTTCCCGGACTGATCCCTGATTCCCACAAGAATCGAGGACTTGGAATTCAGTTCTTGAGGCATGCTGAAAGATGTATGGCTCTTGTATATATCATTGATATTTCAACATCTGAACCATGGGAAAACCTAAAAACTCTCCAGTATGAATTGTCTCAATTTAACGATGACCTTGTAGCTAGACCTCAGCTGGTTATCGCCAATAAAGTTGATCTACCTGAGACAGAAAATAGAGTGGCGGAACTGAAGAACCATACCGAATTAACTGTTATTCCCATAAGTGCTAAACTTGGGACAAATATATCAGAGTTATTAAAAGAAATCAGACTCATATATGATGAGCATAAGGAAATTACAGAAATAAATGAAAATTAGTAACTTTGTTGCTTTCTTTTGTTTTTCAAAACTGAAGCTTTATATATATATATATATATATATATATATATATTTTTTTTTCCCTCATATCAGACCTCAGAACCTAGCTCGAGAATAAGACCAAAACACTCATTGAAAGCTCTACAGGATCCTTGTCGAGCTTTGAAATAGTATCCTTTGACAAATTGGACATCTTGAAAACTAAACATAACTCGTAGCCTCAACCCCATTAAACATAACATAACCAAAGATACCCTAACACTCATCAACCACCGCACATACTTCCCTTTCCAGGTTATATTAGTTGCATAAATGGAAAGGAATCTCCAATCTCTCCAGTCCTTGCAAACCTATACATACAGGAATTCGAGACTAAGGTCATAGAGTCATTCGATCACAAGCCCACTTGCAGGTTCAGGTACATTGAGAACATATTTGTTATATGGCTTCATCAAAAGTAAAAAGTGTCTTGAGCTGTTACTATCAAAATGTTGGATGTATGATTTTCGTAATTTAGCTATTTGGAGTATGTATGATGTAATTATATCTGAAACATGGCTTGATGATGACATGTTGACTAGAGAAACACACCAGGTTACAATTTGTTTCAGTTGGATCGTTCCAGTCTTACCAGTGCCAAATCAAGCCCAAAATACTGCAGTGGAACACGACAAATTTTACTTTATTGTTTGTTGCGTGTACATTCCACCAAACTCAAGTGAAAAAGTTTACGTAAATCACTGTTCTGAAGTTGAACGACTCTCTTTGATTTATTCAAATCATAAACTTGTTATTTAGGAATAGTTGTAAATTGTCCAGAAAACTTCAAAGCAGTGTCACTGTGTGAAAGTTTTTGCTTTTTGAATCTGTTTCAAGATAATGAAATATCATTTAGTCGTTGTATAATGCTTGATCTTCTTTTTAGCAGTATTGACTCTATTGGTGTGTCCTCTGCCTTTGATCTACATCACAACAGTATCCATCACACAGCTTACTCTTTTGAATTACCAGTGATTAGTATGAATTATGAAAAAAAATTAATTTTCATAGAGCCGACTTTTTTTGTTGAAGCCGGGGAGACTTGGGGAAGTAAATACCCCACATCTGACCAACCAAATGTTGAGCCCAGACTATACGGGGTGTTATGAATTAACACAACACACCTGTAACCCCAGACTTCTTGTTAGATTGAGAAAACAAACATCGAGAGCATCGACTATCTGAGGATGGTCGAACCGAGATTATGTTCCTGGAGCGGCACAGGAAATACGCCGTTCTCTCTGTGCTTGGGCGTGAGTTGTTTATCCAGGAAGTACGTACCGGATTTCAGAAAGATTCGAAAAATAATAATGCACCCATAAAAATGTTAAGAATATATATACATATATATTTAATAAAAGTTGACAATAATAGTTCATCCATTCTATAAATGGATAATATGATACAATATTCAGAAAAACAACTAGAGTGTAGTTTACTTTAAGTTAATTTTACATCAGTCTACTAATCAATTAGATTGACTAAAAACAATAATGACATCAATTGTCAAAAACGGCTGGAAATAATTCTTTTGAAATCTTTGGTAACATAAAATTATGGAGATATCTTTAAAGACACATGCACATTATAAATGATTCAATTTGCCAACCCATAAATACAGAAAACATATATAACTTACGATACATCAGCAGAGTCAACACTTATTCACTGAAGATGGCTTTTAAACGACAATTAGTTTCAATTTTATTATTAGTTAGATTAATCCTGCGGAAATTGTTATTTTAATTTTACTCGCACTGTATATTAGTATAGTGTGTCTGGATATCGTTTTCTATGTGTGCAATATTAAGAACTATCGATTTGAGGTTTTTCGTTGACTTATCACGTTCTGGAAGCGTTGATCAATAATAGGTAATTTTGGAAAAATACTGTTCGCTCGTGAATTCACTTGGTTACTGGTAGTACTCGTATTAAATTGAATATAATTTATATTAATGGCTACTTAAGTTCACTGCTTGATATTCGTACTCTTCTCATCTTGATCTCACCAGGTCATGATCGAATGAAATTTTAACCTCATTTTGAACGTACTTGTTCGACTGCTGAACACCGAGTGATCGTTGATCCGAAAAATCGCGCATTTTTATAACCCGTTACCGGATCACGTGATAGTTGGGCTAGTCGCGGAGAAAAATGTCTGATATTATAATTATCTTCAACTTGTCAGCGGCTCAATAATGAATGGCTTTGTTCCGGTCATCAAAAATGTATAAAACAAAAATTTATGCCTTTCGAGTAACATTAATGGGCTGTCATAATCTATACATTTATAGCGTTTTTCTGTCGTCCGGAATACATCAAAACAGTTTAATGATATCTCATATCGCGATGCGATTAGGCAAGCTGTCAACAATTTGGAATTTATAATTTTGTTTACTCGTTGATTTTACTAGCTATGGCTATCACCGGAAGTGATGATTTATTTATGACTTATGTGTAATAAGGGATAATTTTTTATAGGAATTCTCAAGTGCATTTAATTGTCTTCAGATAACGACATATTTTTAACTGGCATGTGCTTATCAGCTTTGTCGTGTGGAGGATTTCTGATTTTATTATCTCTCCTAGTGAACTGGTTTTGCTGGCTATAACGTTCATATTAAGGCATATCGTGTTGTTTCTTAGGAATGAACGTTTTTCTGTAATTATTGGGCATCACATTTTTGCTATTGATAATTATTTTGCATCTATTGAGTGGGACAAGTATCTCTGTAAAACATCTGTTATTTTATGACTCTATTTTTTCCTATCAAGCATAGAAAAAAATCAAATTGGCCAACCTGGTACAGTTCAGAGATCAGACATTGCATTTTCAAAAAGAAAAAGGCACAAAAAGTATTTAAAATGAGTGAGATATGACGGATTATTTACAATTTTCAGCAGGTGATAGGAGCAACGTAATAGGGGGCATCAGCTTACCATCTGTTATTCCTAAAATATTTGATTTCCTTGTAACCAAACAGCTTTTTTGGCACTGTCTCAGGGATCTAACCAATCAACATGGTTTTTCCAAGGGCAAGTCCACAGTCACAAATGTTGTCAAGTTCACTCAATTTATACAGATTTTTCAAAGGCGTTTGATACAGTGCAAAATAAATTTTTGCTTACTGTTGCCTACAAAATGGGCTTTCAAATGGACCATCGTCATAACTACACTGATATTCGTTCCATACTACACCTAACCACACTGCAAAACTGGCGGACTCAAGCTGATCTAATATTTCTATTCAAATTACTGTCAGGCCAATTAAATTACCCAGAACTTCTCTCCTCAGTTAATCTGAGAGCCAAACAAAGAGTGACAAGCGATAATAAAACTGTTTTTGTAGAGAACTCACATCTTACTAGTTATGGATTTAATAGTCCAATGTCAAGA
The DNA here is from genome assembly GCA_018342105.1 of Gonioctena quinquepunctata. Classification (NCBI taxonomy): domain Eukaryota; kingdom Metazoa; phylum Arthropoda; class Insecta; order Coleoptera; family Chrysomelidae; genus Gonioctena; species Gonioctena quinquepunctata. The sequence continues at coordinate 490,524 of JAFIRS010000383.1, read as the reverse complement.
ATATTAAGGGAAGCTAATGCTTCAGAACTTGATTTTTTCACTGACTCATTGTAGGTTTTCAAGAGATCTGCAATTCATTATATATTTTCTCTTTAAATTGTTGTATTTATATTTTTTGTTTTAAGTACTTTTCATATTCTAATTTGTACAACTTCTTGTAACAATAGGGGGTTTTCCGTTTATACCAAACAAATAAATAAAAAAGGACCATCTAGCTCAAACCTACTCCATCTCAAATCGGATCTATTCAATCTCTTCTAACCCCGCCAGCTTTCTTGCTTGTCCCCACTCTGATGTGATGTAATTCACCTCATAATTATGAATTGATAAAAAATCTAATTCTTATGTGTTATGTTGGGTAGTGAAATGAAGGTACAAATGAGAAGCCGGAAAAACCAGTTTAATAAAAAATCGTCCATAAAGTAATATAAATATAACCCTCAACTCAACTTGAAATGCAATAAAGACCATATCAAAGCCGAAGCCTCATTCCATTATTCATGACAGTTTGGTTGCAGCAAATTTCCTAGCCAAATCTATAACATCATCAACAGCAGCACTATTATTACCAGAAGCTTGCGCAGAATCTGGTTTTCCGCCGCCTTTACCTCCCAATTTCTTAGCTATCTCTTGCACCCATTCATTGGCTTTCAGTCCTTTGTCTATAGCATCTTTAGGAACAGATGAAAGACAGAACATTTTATTCGAGTCTGGATCCACTGTAATGAATAAGGCAGAAGTAATAGGACTCAATGTCCTGACTTGCTTCAAAGCAGTATCTAATGCTTTAGTATTATTGAAAGCCTTGAGCTCCTTCACTAAAACAGGAATATTTGGGTTTTCCTTGACATAGTCTTTGATTTCTTCCACAACTTTATTGGCCACTGCTGCTTTTACCAACCTGTCCTTATCGTCCAAGGCCTTCTTGAGACTCTTCAACGAATTTCGCATATCATCTTTCTTCCAGTAAGGAATCAGAGCATGGGAAATTTCCTCGGTCAGTTCTACGATTTTCTTAACTAGTTCTTTCGATCTGGCGCCTTCTTTATCACCATCAATAAGCGATTTCAGTTCATTCACTCTGTTTTCAAGCAGCTCATTTTTCTTTAGAGCCTTGGTTGCTTCAGGGCCTGTTAGAGCTACTATTCTTCGTATTCCCTTGGCTATAGCTTCTTCACTAGATATCACAAAGTCGCCAATGTGTCCAGCATACTGGACGTGAGTTCCACCACAGAATTCAATAGAAGTTCCATCACCAGCTGGCCCAAAAGGGTCCATTTCCAACTCTTCTACAGGAATGCCTACAGTAACAATCCTCACCGGATCTGGGTAGGTTTCTTCAAAAACAGCACGTAACCCTCTTACTGTCTTAGCAACTGCCAACTTTGCTTCTTTTGCATAAACTTTGTTGTTCTTAGAAATGAGCTCCTTGGAACCTTCTTCAGTTTTTCTAACTTGTTCACTTGTCATCGCACCTTTATTTGTGAAATCAAACCTCAATCTGTCAGGGGCTACCAGGGAGCCCCTTTGGTCAGCCTCAGTGCCCAAAACCTTCCTCAGAGCATAGTTGAGAATATGTGTGCCTGTGTGGTTGCTCATTATGAGGCGTCTCCTAGAACCGTCGAGGTGCAAACTGACTTTATCGCCTTTGCGAAGGGTTCCTTCCAGGTTTCCAATATGAATTACATATCCGCCTCTAACTTGCACGTTTTTGACGGAGAACTCCACGCTCTCATCTCCGACTTTCATAATGTAACCCGTGTCATAGATCTGTCCACCTTGCTCTGCGTAAAAGTTGGTTTTATCCAAAAGAATTCCACATTCGTGACCAGTATGGACCTCATCCACGAATTGCTTGTCGAACCGTAAGCCAATAACTGTTGCTTCACAAGGTTTGAAGGTATAATCCGAGTCAGTCTTCTCGCCAGACTCGTAAGCGTATTTGAGGGAATCATCTGTGGGTGGGACACCTTTGTCTTGGAGTTCCGTAATGGCATGAACATCAAGGTTGATAGTGTCCGCAACTCCGGAACCTTTTCCCTGGATAAAAATAAGTTCAAGCAATAGAAACAGGCAAGATTTAGGTGGAATGGACTACTAAATATAACAACGGCAGAAAAATACTAGTACAGTGCCAGCTCGATAATCCAGACCTTTAGTAAACCGGATTCTTCAATAATCTGATATCTGGGGGTTCACATAAGCAATATGTGCCTTTGTTTTGACTGCTACATATCACGTCTGAGGATAAATTGTTTAGCTGTTTGTTGTTACACATACCTGTTATTTTGTGCTATATTTTTAATACTTATGTATTAAAATTCCTCCAAAAAGAAAACATACTTTGCCAATAAAACAAAAATCTGATATAATAGAAAGTCTAGTCCGTGGTGAAAGTGTCCAATATAAAGAAAAACAAAGACAAAATCTAAAGGTATAATATATTTTAAAGACCATTTTGGACTTTGTGTCCCTTCTTTTAGATTTATTGGCAAGTGTGATTCCGGTCCCGGCGCCAGAAAAACGAAATGCTGAATATCCAGAAATGGAAACTTGTTTGTATGCATGGTTTTGTTCCCAACGATCAAGGCACGTCCCTATTTCCTATGAAATTTTATCTGCTAAGGCAAAATAGTTTTATACCGTAGGACTATGGAAATGATAATTTTAGAAGTAGCAAGGGTTGGATTTCTAATATCAGAAAAAATCATGGTCTGCGTGCTTTGAAAGTGTATGGCGAAAAACTATCCAATGATGAAGGGGCCGCCGATTCCTTCCTAACAGAGTAGATAAAACAGTTGAACCTCACACCTGCTCAAATATACATTGCAGATGAACCTGTTCTGTATTGGAAAATGTTACCTGAAAAACTGTAGTTCGTTCTCAGGAGAAGATCACACCAGGTTGAATAATAAGCAAAGAACACGTTACATTTCTAGCACGTTGCAATGCCGATGGTTCACAAAAATTAAAGCTATTAACAATAGGAAAGGTAAAACATCTAAGAGCATTTGAAAATGCATGGGACTACAGCCATTTTTTAGACTGGTTTCATTGCTCATTTATTCGTCAAGTTGAAAAGAAGTCTCAGTTTGCCTCAAAGAGCCCTGTTAATCGTTGATAATGCCTCGAGCTGTGAACTGTAGAAGAGGTGACTACTGAAGATGACAATTTACAACATTATTTCTTCCACCAAATTGTACAAATACTTTTGCAACCTATTGAGCCAAATGCCATCAGACTGACAAAAATATTTTAGCCAATATTTTATCTAATAACGAAGAAAACATTACTCAGTTATTAAAAGCCATTAACTTGAAGGACGCTGTATGCCTACTATGCAATGTGTGGGAGAAATTCTCCCCTGAAGTCTTGCAGAAGAGCTGGCACAAAATTATGGTCATGTAGCAATAACGACCCAGACACTGAATATGATGCTGAAGATCTGATTCCTCTGAATCCAATTGTGAGGCAGTATGTTTTTTTTGACTGAAGAGATAACAGATGTTTCAGATATACTCAATGTTCTCACTGAGGAAAATCTCAGGAACGTGGAATAACGCAACTGGCTAGAAAATGATGAAGGCCACAGACAAACACCATGATAGTAATGACAATGAAGGTCCAGAGTTAAATAATACAATGTAAAGCCTACCCTGTATAATATAGTTAGCTAGTACGAAAGCCAGTTGATATTTAAGATCAATTTGTAAATGGAATCTGTCTGGAGAAAATAAACTCTAATGATAGCCTTCGTGGCATAATAACCGGAAATAATTAATGAACACCCACAGCGGTAATGATTAATTGAAAACAGCCACGAACTTGATAAAGCGTTGACACCTTGAACAAATAAACTACTAACTAAGAATAATTTATGAGATTAAAAGCACCTTGAAATAATAATTAAAGTAGGAATCCCCTCTTAAAAGTGTTAGGCGATAAGTGAATTAGTGCAGGGCAGATCATAAATCGACAATCAACCCTTTGGTCCTAATGAAACTGAACACGGTAATTATTCTAGAAAGCCCATTAATGAACTTTTATTTGACACAGACGGCAATTAAATTTAAAGTACCCACGCACATTTAGAGGGTGCCTTTGATTATAATACAGAAAATTATAAACAAGAGAGTAATATTGAGTCACCAGTACCCATTCAAACATGTTTACATTCACTTAGAAATGTAACTAATAACCATATAAGAATGTTTAAAAATCTGCATTGAGATTTGCTAGTATTACACAAACTAATATGCAGAATTTACTCCAGTATTCAGTGGTAAAAAATGAGAAAGAGCTGGATGTTTGTCACACAGACTCGTATAAAATAGAAAGAGACAGAGAGAGAAAGTTGCATGGAGGGAGCATAACGCTTTTTTCTTACGTCATGATTTCTACCAGTCAACACCTACCGGAAGCCGCGTTCCAAAAATAAACGCGATCATAGGTGAATCATGTGCTTAATCACCAATGAAAATAATGAGAAAGTGTTGAATTGATATAATACAAGTATACCTCAATCCATAAAATCAGTAATACTTCAAATGATCATTAACTTCAACGATATCTACTCCCATAAGTAACTATCAGCGCGGTTAATAGCTTTATAAATTGAGATAAACAGTAAGTGAGAAAATGACAGATTCCAATATGGTCGCTGGATGGAAATTACGTAAGATTGTTATTGAAAATTGATCTTTAGTGATTAAATTTCAAGTATCTATATCATTGCATGAATATTGATTTCTTCAGTCCATCGGTGAACCATAATTGTTTGTTGTTGACTTGGTGAACGATAATTGTGCGTTTTTATAGTTTTAATCTATTATAATTATTATTTGGAAGTATTTGAGAAATTAGGATGGTACACGAATTTTTAACAATCCACACATAAATTGAAACCGTAAACAGGGTAGAGACTAAATTACCCGCTCAATTTGGTTTTGGTTATATTTTCTAAGGGAAATATAACCCTCTGCTTAGTTCACTCTGTAACTTACTGTTACAACTTGGTAAGGACAAAAGTGTGGGCATAACAACAAACCAGACTGTAAATAAATAATAGTTTAAAAACTAAAAAACACGCTTTAATAGAAAACTAAACTAAAAAGTAGAAAATAATTTTAAATGAGTTTGAAATAAGAATACAGTGATTAACAACAAATTTATTTCATCGTAAAAAAGCGTGGGGTGCTTGATGTCAATTGTTAATATTTCATGGATAGATATTGGTAAAAGTAGAATCATTATGAAAATATCTTAAAAAGCACCCCACGCTTCTTTACGATGAAATAAATTTGTTGTTAATCACTGTATTCTTATTTCAAACTCATTTGAAATTATTTTCTACTTTTTAGTTTAGTTTTCTATTGAAGCGTGTTCTTTAGTTTTTAAACTATTATTTATTTTCAACTTTTTAGTTTTGTTTTCTATTGAAGCGTGTTTTTTAGTTTTTCTAACTATTATTATTATTATTTAATTTTTTTAACTATTCTCCAATTTTGAATAGAATCGGACCATAATCACAAAACTCGTCCGCCATTTTGGAGACGCCATCTTGAATTTTTCAATTTTTACAAAAGAATTATTATTTTTATTATTTAATTTTTTTAACTATTCTCCAATTTTGAATAGAATCGGACCATAATCACAAAACTCGTCCGCCATTTTGGAGACGCCATCTTGAATTTTTCAATTTTTACAAAAGAATCATAATATTGACTCAAAACCCCAATACCAATTTTGAATGAATCGGACCATAATCACAAAACTCGTCCGCCATATTGGAGCCGCCATTTTGTTTTTTTTCAAACAAAAATTTCTTAATGCATTGTCACCGGAATTATGTACACCTGCCAAATTTCAAATCATTCGTTCGTCTAGAAGTGGGTCAAAATCGCGCCCAAAGGAGTCGGTTACAAACAAACAAACATACAAGTGAAGCTAATATAAAGCGTGTAAAAAAAAGAAAATTCTGATGTTCTTGAACTTCAAAGATTAAAAGAAACGGCTTTTATAATGGACCTGAAATGGATCAAGCAAACAAAAATTACAAATTACCTCACAAAATTATATAAAATTTAATAAATATGCTTATGTTTTACATATTTTTTTATTGGTGTACTATTTTCTAGTTGATTTGTATTAAATGTTTCACTTTTTAATATAAAAACTGCCCGCTTTAGTATTCCAAATTATTTACTAGTCCGGATCACTGCAATTTTAATTAATCCGGATTATAGAGGTCGCACTGTAATATTTAAATTTCATTGGGCCAAAAATGTGTCTGGATGAGTTAGCCAGTATATCGCTTTGTATTTGGGTGCTACATAATAATATCAACACCAGAGAACCCAAAGAAATAAGACTCATTAATCCAAGTCTTGTTTGGGTGAATAACTTGCTATTGAAAGAAACCTACACATTTTGAATATTATTTCAAATAAGAATGGAAGATTAAAAATCAATTTCTAGAAATAATTTGTTAGATAGAAACAAGAATCCAAACTTCACAAGTTACTTTGAAAAAAAAATACACATTTTGATTATTTCAAATGAGAATAAAAAATTGAAAACCAATTTCTAGAAATAATTTGTTAGGAAAAACAATAATCCAAACTGAATATTTAATTCTTTTTGAAAACTTACCTGTGAAGCAATTTGAGCCAACTTTTTAGATTCTTCGTAACCCGTCATATCAACATCGAGTCCTTTTTCTTCAGCCATGAGGTAAGTCAGGTCAACAGGGAAACCATAGGTATCGTACAATCGCCAAGCCACATCTCCTGGTAAAACTTTGCAACTATGATCGAGTTTGGATATTGTCCTATGAAGCAAATTTCTACCTCTCAATAGGGTTTTCAAGAATTGTTCCTCTTCTTCGTTGATTGTATAAATTAGGCCTAAAAAAGTTACTGGTTATCTATGCTGCTTTTTAAATTTGAATTTTACCTTGTGGATCCTTTTTTACTTCTGGGAAGGTGTCACTTAGAATTTCAACTACAGTGTTTACTAAGGTGGCAAAGAACCCAGGTTTGGCATTCAATTTTTCAGTGGCATAACGTACAGCACGTCTCAAAATTCGACGAAGAACATACCTATAAATTAAAAAAAAACTTGTAAGATACGATTTGAGTGTATAAAAAATATTAGTAGTGAATACTTAGAAAACATGAATAAAAAAAATGTCATACCCTCGTCCTGTATTGTCAGGATTTCCACCATCAGATAAAGCAATGGTCAATGTTCTTGCATGGTCAGCTAGAACTCGATAGGCCATATCAATGCCATCCTTATCTTCACTTCCTACCCTTCCTTGGTAGGGAGGAGCCCCTGTTCCTTTCTGAATGGCATCAAAGAGAGGAACAAATAAGTCGGTGTCATAATTTGACCTAGAATTCAATATATTTATATTTTTTTCTTCTTGGTTCAACAATATAATTGAATTATTTTATCAAAAACATTTTACATTTTTAGGTTGTGGAAGGATCAAATGTCAAAAATTTATAAAAATAATTTTTTTATTTCAAGTATCACAATAACATGAAAATGAAATAAATTTATTTATTTGAATATTTTCTACATCTGGCATTTACAGAGAATGTCTTAAGCTACAAACTACCTAACAGCCTAACAACTACCTAATAACCTAATCTAATTTTAACCTTCTTAAATTAACTGATTTTATTTAAAAAAGCTTACACGAAATAGTTGAGAGTATTGACTATATGGAGTCATGGTGCAATCAATATTATAATATATAATATGAAACTTTCTCAGAATTCAGATTACTTACATTAACAGACCTACATAATACTTTCTTTGGATAATAAGTGCAGTATTCATGAAATTTTAAACTCCAAACTATTAAAATAAGTTTTTGAGACTAGCGGTCATGTTCTATTGCACCTTATCAATACCTCTCTTGAAGCTGGTCACATACCTGAAAGACTGAAAAGTAGTACTATTGTCCCGATACCTAAAATTCTACTATTAAAGCGAACGCATTCAGTCCGATCAACACTTTACCGCCGATTGAGAAGGTATTTGAAACATCGGTATATGATCAACTGATCAAATATGTTGAAAAAAACCATATTTTAATAAATAACCAATCGGGATTCCGTCAAAGGCACTCGTGCGAATCATCAGTACAACTATTCCTAAATAAATTCAAAACCAAACTAGATAATAATGAGTTTGTTGTGGCTGTGTTCCTTGACCTCAAAAGAGCATTTGAGACCATTGATAGGTCTATATTCCTAGCCAAATTGAATAGATATGGAATAGTGGGCAAAGTGTACAACTGGTTAAATAATTACTTGACCAATAGAAAACAATGTGTTGTTAGAGTGAATGATATATATATACTCCTGTGAAATTGCAAATGATATTGGACTTCCCCAGGGTAGTGTTCTGGGTCCCCTTCTATTCATACTCTAGTTAAATGACATGCCATTGTTTGTTGATTCTGAATTTGTGAACTTCTTTGCGGATGATACACTATCGGCATGCAGTCATTAGAACTTACTAATGGCAATAGAAAGAATTAATACTACATTAGCAAGGGTCACCGAGTATTTGAAAATGAATAAACTCAAGCAATGATAATTACTACCAAATTTAAATACAGCCTAATAGACCTAAAAAATATTAATCTAAACATTGATGATGAAATAATTGAAATAGTGAACACAACTAAATATCTGGGATTCCAAATAGATCAAATAGATCATCATTTGATGATCATTTTGATTAAATTCATAAAAAAATTTCAAAGAAATTATTCTTTTATTCTAGAATTGCCAATAATCTGTCAACTAAGTCAAGAACCACAGTTTATAAGACAATTGTTCAGCCACACTTCGACTACTGTTCCTCTATCCTATATTTCTTCAACCTGAATAAATTGTCTCAACTCCAAAAACTTCAGAATCGTGGTATGAGGATCATTTTGAAGTGTGGTAGGGATACTCCTATTAATATTATGCTTAATGTTTTAAATTGACAATCTTCTTCCCAAAGACTGTTTTATTTCACCATGATATTCGTATACAAAATACTGAACAATTTTTTGGGCAATATTATTTCAAACAGTACATTGTCTTCAATCATGATACTTGACATTGTATTCTAGGAAGTTGATTTATAACACAATTATTCTACCTCATTTCAATTATTGCCCCACAATTGTATACATGGCAAGTCAGAGTGAAATAGAGATTGCAGAAAATGCAAAATAGAGCCATTAGAGTTATATTACGGTGTGATTATAGAACTTCGGTTCAATCTATGTTACACACCCTGAACTGGTTGGATGTCAAATCATTCATAAAGTACAATGTTATGGTATTCATCCACAAGATCAACATAAACACGTCCTCAATATTTAAAAAATATATTAGTAAGCAAGCAAAGAAAACACAGACACAGCGTTCAGTATTCTACAAAGGTGTGGTGGAATATAATAAACTAGGAAACGAACTGAAGATGAGTCCACTGAATATGTTTAAGAATTATGTCAAGGATTTTATCAGAAGTGAACATATTAATGTAATATTATAATTGTGTAGTGACATATTATATATGTATTGTTGGAATGTATAGCGAAAGGCTAAATAAAAAAAAATTACTACTACTACTACCACTTCACATGAAATAATAATAATTTATATATTAATAGAACAAATCACAAAAACTCCATGAACTCTTTGATTTTCAAAGGTTTTGATCAGTTCAATAAATTACCAAATGTAATTAAAAGTAGCCAACCTCTGAATATTTTCAAAAATGAAGGAAATAAATTTGTTTCAAATGCACAATTATGATATTTATAATTTAAAAGTACTGAAATCTTTTACGCTCATATTATGATCAACTTCTTAATGTATTTTATTTAATGTTTGTTATATATTTTATTGTATATTTCTTCAATATGTACCACATACCTCTTACTTTCTAGATTTGTATATTAGGATATCCTATCTATCTAAAAGTAGTCTCAGAAACAGTAATATCAAATATTTCATAGATCATATCATACAAAAAATGTATAGCACACATACAAAATATTCCAATCTACCCCAAGCAAAAAAGTAGACATACCTTTTATTTTGCATAATAGAAACTAATCGCTCAAGCCCGAGACCACAATCAATATGCTTTTTTGGTAGAGGTTTCAGGGATCCATCAGTCTCTCTATTAAACTGGATGAATACAAGGTTCCATATTTCCAGTACATCTGGATCATCCATGTTGACGAGCTCTGGGACATCTCGACCTCCGATTCGATCAAAATGCAGTTCTGAACATGGTCCACAAGGACCGGTTTCACCCATTTCCCAGAAATTGTCTTTCATGGAGCCTGGTAGAACATGGCTAGGGGTAACGCCAAGATCTAACCAAATCTACAAATCAAGAATAAGCAAATACCCCAGAAAATACAATATTCAATAAGTATTCAGGTAACAATAAACGAAAATCAGTGAAGACAGAATATAACTCCTTCCAAGATGAAACAATAATTGAGTATAACAGAATTAAATGGGCTTAGATTAAATTCTACACCAAGGAAAAAATGTATAAGCTCAAAGAAGGGACGATTATACCAAATCGAAGGCAAATATTAAAAGTTATTAAACTCTTCTATACTGATCAATGATACAGTTGCAGAAAAAAAAAACTGGGATAATTCTTGTAGGAGATTACCAATACAATTCAACAGATGATTAGCAACGAAGAATATTTGTACCAATTAGATACTGTTGGCACATAAAACTTGGAATGGCAGGCAAGACCAAAGGAAGTATCTCGCTGCTTCATATTTCCTTTGCCGGGTTATTTTTCAGAAAAATCATTCATATTGGTGTAATGAGCATTTGAAAAACGGGGACAGGGGTCTTAACATGTTGACCAACAATGAGTTATCTTGTGGCATTTGCGCGGGTGCAAATTGGGTGTGGGGCGTCTGTAATAATCCAGTAAAACATTGTGGCATTATATTTTTTTTTTGTTAGATACAGTGGGGAAACAAAAAAAATAAAATTTTTAAATTCTAAAAAAAAAATTGTTAACCATTTCTATTTTAGGTGATAGGCCTTGAAGCAATCTTCCACACATGAAGCAGGCTTTCTTTTATTATTTATTTATTTTATTTCACGGGATAACCCAATTTTAAATAAATAGTAAACATTAGATAAGATAAAATTAAGATTAACCTAGTTTACTACTACTAATACATATACACTAAAATTGAATAACAATGGTTCCAAAATAACAAAAAAAAAACATGGAAACGGATAGATTCTTGAGAACCAACATCTTTCAAGACCATTCTAATATTACATAAATTCTGTAGTAATAGCGTCCTTCACTTGGAATTGGGTTTCGAATGGTTTATGTCACTTCTCGTATCTTGTTATATTTTATTATATATGTTGTTACCATTTGGTGATAGTTGTTTGTTGTTTTTTACCATATTTTTGTTACCTTGTGTGTTAACTTTTAACAATCATGTTTTTATTAACATGAGATATTAAACATTTCATGTATTTTCAGCCTTGATAAAGACGCTAAATAACGTCGAAAGTCGGCAATTTGATATTCAGACTACTCATTGTGTCCTATTCCCGCTACTTCGAAACCCAATTACATACAGAATAAATCAAGGCTATGAGAATACCTTTTGAAAGATATTTTGATTCTATTAAGAGGGAAGCAGTAGGCATAGTTGGATGTATGGGGTGAAACAGTGAATATTTCAGGAGTGCGAGTATTATAAGCTGGGGTTTTCAGTGCAATAGTCTCAAGTAGATTAGAGCAGTTGATGTTACCCGAGATCAATTTCTGTAGGAATACTATGTCCTTGACACATCTGTGAGAAAGTGATTGGATGTTCAGCATTTCCTCAAGCTCAGCATATACATATTATTCTCTAGCTAGTCCCAATTTATATGCGCATCTCAAGAATTTTTCTTGGACTCTTTCGAATTGTCATTCATAGCACACATAGTGTGGGAACCATACAGTTGAACCATATTCAAGAACAGATCTAACATGTGAACAGTATAGTATTTTCAAGGTGTTGTTATTGAAGTCTTTGCCTATCCTGACAGTAAAACCCAACATTTCATAGGCTTTAGTTGTGATTTCATTTATGTGTTGATCAAACGAGTTTGGTATCAATTTTTATTCCCAAATACTTGATTTCATTGACACGCGATAGTTGGTTACCGAAGATTTGATATGGAAAGTTGATGTTTTCACTCGCAAAAAAGATAGGGCAAAACACTTTTTTTGATTAAGATCCATCTTATTGAGTCTACACCAAGCCTCCACATACAGGACAAAAATAGTGTATTTCTCGTCGACACTGGACCACGAGATTACTCGTAAGGCGGTTTTTTGCAAAACAAGAGTGACATTAAATATCAAAAATATTGGTTTTCAACATATTTTGACCTCAATATTGCGATTTCACACTGTGGCATCTGGGAGCGGTTTTCACGAAATGGCGTGGCAGTCAATGTGTTAAGGAAAAGAACTCTCACAGACACCTATTTACACTAGACTCAAAATGTATTATTTTTTATAATTGGATATAACAATAGATATGTATAGTGACAAATATACTTGGGGCAACCAGTAACATTCACGAAAAAAAGCCAATATGTGGAAATAAAAAGAAGAATAAGACTAAACTGGATTGAAAATACTGAGATTATAAACTTAAATCTACAGTCCTATCACTACTTATGGATGCTATACCTGGATGTCAAACAAAAGACTTTTGAATAAAATGCAGGTGCAGCAACGACCTACGGAGAGAAAAATTTAGTATGCCACTCAGGGATGACCAAACCAACCAGGGAATAGGAAAAGAGACACAAATCTGCAATATTTCCCATTAGATTGGCACCTTTTAATGGCAATGAGTTGACTTATATTAAATCATTGTAAAAAGGCCAGAAGACTGAATAAAACAGAAATAGAGGGATGAATTACATTAATGTTTAGCTTAAAAACATAATGGATAAAACAGGAATATAGAGATTACATTAATGTATAGCTTGAAAACATAATGAATTGAACTGTTAATGTACCTAATTGTTTTATTTAAAATGACAAAAAAAATCAACATTGTGTAATCAAATTACCTGTTTACATTCATTATCAGGTTCCAATCCAGATGCAGCATCTCCTCCAAAATAAGTAACATACAGACGGTCACCAGGCAATTTGAGTTTTTCAGTTAGAAACTCCCAAGCCCAAGTGCATACTTCTTTTTTGAAATAATCTCCGAATGACCAGTTTCCCATCATTTCGAAAAAAGTATGATGGTATACATCTTTTCCAACATCATCCAAGTCATTATGCTTTCCCCCAGCACGGATGCATTTCTGGCTGTTCACAGCACGTACCAGTTTGGATAAATCACTATTGGGGTCCACCGTTCCGAGGAAGATTGATTTAAATTGGTTCATGCCAGCATTGGTGAAAAGTAGAGTAGGGTCATCCAGAGGAATGGTTGAGGATGAATGGGTGTAAACATGGTCCTTCTCTTTGAAAAAATCTATGTAAGCATTCCTCACTTCTTTGGCAGTCATTGTGATGGTACTCATTTTTCTTTAAGATGTATGTTTCAGTAACTGAAAAAAAAGTGTTCAGGACCACTTTGATAGTTTCATTTTATTTTTCAGACCACAACATAAGACTTCAAGAAATTATCTCAACTCAAAATGTAATCAAATGATGAAATATTTCAGAACATTTCGGGAAAGAAAAATACAGACCTATGATAAAATTGATTAATAACTTGAAACTACCACTTTCTAATGAAGCGATAATATAATTTTGAAAACACTTGCGAGTTCAGGCACTAGCATATGGCAAAACAGCACCATAAAGTAACCCTTTCAAAGTAATTTTTTGGGTTATACCGAGTGAAAGGAGAATGAACTTGACACCTCTGGACTCTGGAGGTATTTTTTAGCATTGAATCCTATTCTAGTATCATGCGAGACGTCATCAATATCATAAACCGCAAAAAAATTTACAGCTCGACAATAGGGAACACGCACGCGTCCATTTTCTAGAATATTTTGATTTGCACATAAAGATTACCACCTAGAAAGCTCAACAAACTTAAAATTTGAAAAAATTTACAATGTCTTGAATAATTCGAAATTGAAAACGCCAATTTCTTCATCATATTCAAAAATGTACTCCTAGTGCCTCTGATAGAAGTCTGCATCGTTATTTCACACAGTTCAGACTTTTACCACTAGTTGCTTCGAACTATCAACTACAATTTAATCTGTCTTCGTTTATATGTTGTACTAATATTTTTATTATCATAGTATTTTCAATTGTTTCTGAAAAATCACATTGAAAGTGAGTTGAATATATGTTTGAGTTGTAAGAAATAGTATTGTCTATCAATATTCCTGAAACTACCACAAATGGCGCTAGTGTTTGGGGGAAGTTATTTAATTGAAGGTCAAATCAAGTTTGAATTGAAAAGCATCTTCCGCCACGACTAATTACGAATTTATGGTCAGTTGGGAGATAATAATGTCCATCCTCTCAAGAAAAGAGCTAATGTCATCTGATGGGGGCCTGTAGCAACGTAGCAATGTATAATGGAGAATTTAAATTATTTCTCTAAACAAATGATTAGATAGCCCATACGTTAGCTATATTCGATAATGGTAGGTACTACTTAGCAGAATAGGGAACATGCATGTGCCCCCTTTCCAGAATATTTTGATATGCACATAAAGATCGCCACTTAGAAATCTCAGCAACAAACTTACAATACGAAAAACTATTCAATGTTTTTCATAATCCAAAATTGAAATTTTTTTCATCACATTCAAAAATGTACTAGTGCCTCTGATGCATAGTTCTTCACACAGTTCAAACTTGTACCACTAGTTGCTTCGAACTGTCAATTATAGTTTGATCTGTCTTCGTTTATAGTAATATTTTCATTATTACAGTATTTTATATTGTTAGTAATACATAACATCAAAAGTGAGGTGGAATTAATGCCTGGGTTGTATGAAATAGTATTGTCTATTAATATTCTTGATGAAACAACCAAAATTGGCGCTAGTGTTGGAGGAAGTTATTCAAGTGAAGGTCAAATCGAGTTGAATTGAAGCGCACCTTTAAATTCGAAAATTTCGTAAAAATTTTCAGATTTGAGATATTATTTTCACAAAATGTAATTTTTGAGGGGCAGAACTAATGCAAATAATAATTGAAATGAAATTATGGACGAATAGGGGCCTATGTTTTCTGAATATCAAATATGCAACACCAAAAATTGCCTGACCATTTATGAACGAAGAATGAATACTGCATACTACCAAAGAGTAGAGGATTAAAAGAAAAGCTGATTTAGATTGCTTTCTCTCCTCGCCGCTGTTAGTAGGACTCACCTTTTCCGGATGAGTCATTCTAAGATAGCTGGAAGCAGCCTAGACTGTCGCAGACCAGGATTCATCGATTTCTCAACACTTCATCAACATATTTTATGATATCTACAATTAACTCTCTGATTTTGTTCAAGTCAGAAGGTTGTTAATGAGGTAATAGTCCGGCAGAAATGGGCAGTGAATGGCTTGGTAATAGTTTGTAAGGAAAGTTTACTGAAACAATGTCATCGGGGACATTTTCCAATGCCCTCAATTCATCATCTAGAGACATCAGTCCACTTTTCTACCTTTTCTCCTTTCGCCGTGGAAGTTTCCCAAAAAAGCCGTTTAAGAAGAAATCACTTTGGAAAAATCGACAGGTAGACGTCAAGAAAAATTTATCAGTCATCTGATTTTTGACAGACAGATGTAAACATTGTAGTAAATTTCAAGGATTTCATCTCATTTTCGCGCCAACTGTTCTGTGAGCGAGGATCTTTTATCTTGTTCGTAGAACTGTAATCTTTGATACTGCACATGAAGTATTTTTTAGCCGTCCACTTTTTTAAAATAATTGATATGTTTTAAAAACATTGGATTTTAGCGTTGAAACGGTGACGTCATAGATGAATATTTTTAAAAATATTGGCAATGTTTCAAAACGTTGGGATGAGGACGGTTTGAAAGCAAGCAAGGCTGTCAATTGTCGTTTTGCGGTAGTTTTTGAATGATAAAACATAAATGTATCAAATACAAATTGATGATATGATATTAACTATGGATGCTGATACGGCTGAACAATTGAGAGGTAAAATGGGATAAAATATGGACTCTCTGTACATATTTTTACGATTTCCATTATTTTAGATCAAAAGTTTGCTGCAAGGTATCAGGTGGTCGTATATGAATTAAATTCGTACAAAACATTGTAATAGTTTGTACCATAACTTCTTCCTCATTGTAAAAATTTTCTCTTAAATATTCCAGAAGAAAATATTCCTGATTTGTTGAAAATATAAACAGGATGTTCATAAAATCAGATGTGGAATCATCTGCGACTGAAAGATAAACTTTAGTCACTATCTTCCATCGTCAAGATAACCTCTTGTGGGGTATTCATGTTGAAAAGGGAAACATTCTCAATTGAATATTCAATTGAGAATGTTTCCCTTCCAACAAAAATATTTCTGATTTTTTCCTTCTCTCAATTCGTTTATGAGTGCCAGCACTGCGAAATCCATTTCGAATACCTATCGCAATTGTTAAGAGAATGAAACGACAAATACAAATGGAAAAATACACAATTGCAAACAGCAAAACAACCATAATGAAAATATCAAAATAAACATTTAACAAGTCACGTGATATTTTTTTAAATCGTTTCATTGTAACCACTCTACAATCCATGACGTAAAATTGAATATATTTTTAAAAACCTATTGAATGCGGTTCAACGCCAAAAAATAGCTATGATGCCTAGAATACGGCCATGCCATAGACGTCATATGTCATATGTCATGTTATGAAAATGAAATTTAGTCAAATTAATAACTGCTAATGAATAAAAATCATTTTCTATCGGAAACTAAATCATTCGTGATCCAAGTTAAATTATTTCGTACTTTTTAGTGGTACACACCCACATCTGAAGTCGAAATATTTGAATTCATTCCGGATGCTGCTGCGACTGGAATCGGCAACTTCCAACGCCTCCATTTTTAATTCTTTGTTTGGATTGTTGTGATTCCGAGATTTTTGAAATAATTCCCCAAAAATTCCAAAGGACGATTGTAATTTAACAGAGTGCACACATGAAGATGAAACTAGTAGATCAGGTTGTGCGAAGCTTTCGCGTGGCGAAAGTTTTCCGTGAAAACACCGACAAAATAAACAGCATCGATTTTTCGCCGAGCGGCGATACGTTGATATCGTGCAGCGAGGACGATCAGATCGTCATTTACGATTGCGAAAAAGGCACACAACTTCGCACGGTGAACAGCAAAAAATACGGCGTCGATTTGATACATTTCACTCACGCCAAAAACACTGCCATTCATAGTTCGACGAAAGTGGATGACACCATCAGATACTTATCTCTGCACGACAATAAATATATTCGGTATTTTCCGGGACATACCAAGAAAGTGGTATCACTTTGTTTGTCACCCGTTGAGGATACATTTTTATCGGGATCCTTGGATAAAACTCTTCGTTTATGGGACCTGAGGTCGCCCAATTGCCAGGGTTTGATGCATTTATCTGGACGCCCCGTTGCTGCGTATGACCCAGAAGGACTTATTTTTGCTGCCGGGGTAAATTCCGAGAGCATCAAGCTATA
Source organism: Gonioctena quinquepunctata (assembly GCA_018342105.1). Taxonomy (NCBI): domain Eukaryota; kingdom Metazoa; phylum Arthropoda; class Insecta; order Coleoptera; family Chrysomelidae; genus Gonioctena; species Gonioctena quinquepunctata. The sequence continues at coordinate 472,764 of JAFIRS010000383.1, read as the reverse complement.
CGATCTAAGATCTTTTGATAAGGTAAATATTAATTCTGCAAGACAGGTTTTGTTTTATGGGCTATCAGGGCTCCACCATCAAGTTGAATAAAAACTTTTTAATTAAACTGACGAAAAAAAAACTGGAAAGCTCCGGAACTAATATAAGTAAATAATTTTGAGTCGGCGCCAAACAAACAATCAAATTTATTACGTAAAGCATAAAATGAAGGCAGCGGGATGCGTGGTGGCGGCACATCCCTTCACTGAAAATTGCCGAGCGTTCCCAAAGTTAATATTGAGCACACACGTGAGGACACACGTCGTTGAGAGTGGTTGTGAAGAGAGCACATTTTAGGAATGTTATTGTTTATCGTTGGAGATTTCACATTGCAATTTTATGTTATTTTGTTTTGATTATTTCTTTTAAGTAATTTAATGATCTTCGTTGATTGCTTGTTTGGCACAGACTAAAAATAAATTGTTTATTGTCTAACTTGAGACTCCCAATTACAAAACAAATATATGGATTACAGTTTTTAAGATATGACTAAGTATAGGTCAATCCTTAATGATAGAAAATCATAATCGAAAACAAAATATATGATTACTAAAATAGGATACAAAATCAGTAAGGTCATACAATAATACACACCATAATACATACAATAAAAGAAATAGCATTTGAATAATACTTGAATTTATTTGGCAGAAGTGTGCAGAAGTGAGCATAGTGCAAATAATAGAAGTTTGTTGTAATTAGACCTGCATATTCATTAACTTGTTTCTAATTATATTCTTGAAATGTCCAAATGGAACAACAAAAATATCACATTCTGAATAGAAGTTATTATAAGTTTTACAGATGTTATAAATGATGATTCTTGGTAGAGGTAGATAAAAGCAAATTTCATTTCTGCTATTTAAGTAGTCTTGGTATGTGGAAATCTAGTTGAGATAACAATTCAGGGCAATCTATCATATTATGAATCAATTTGTATATGAAAATACAAGCTTAAATTAGTTACTTACATTAGTTTAGGAGCTTAGTTATTAAGACTAAAATGGTTTATTTTATTTTTTACTTCACAGTTTCTTTTTACGTCAGTTTAATTTTTTGTTAAAAAGTTTTTATGATATTGTTATTGTTTTTGGGTTTTTATGTCTTGTTTCATAATGAAAACCACTCTTGATCTAAACAACTTCATTTTTTAGTTCCACAAAATGACATTCACTTTTAGTACCTACATATGACACAACCTTAAAATATCTATCTCTTGGTTTCGTGCCCATTTGACAGATAGTCGACATTGGAGATAAAACAATCTCACTTTTTCGATATGTTTATGTTGGAGAGCTGAACATTTTTACCGATTTCAGAAATAATTCAGTAGTTGACAATCTGTCAAATGTGCACGAAACCAATTAGAATGACAGTATTGCCATTCTTGCTCAGAACTTAAAATAAAAAAAGCTGTGCTTTGTACTTCAACAATCTCTCTCAAAGCACATCTTTCAAACCTAATTCTATTATATAGGGTAAAAACTGATTCTTTGGCAAAGGTTTTGTAAATATATCAACTAACTAAAATTTAGTATTAATATACTTGACATTAATTAAACCTTCTTCTACCTTTTGTTTTACAAAATTAAACTTAATATCCATGTTTCAATCTGTTTTGATCTGGGTTCTGTACAGTTTTCATAGTACTCTGGTTATCTTCATAAACAGTTACACGTTGAACATTTTCATTCAAATGTAACAGTAATTTAATTAACCAACATGCTTCTACAACAGATTCACATAAAGAGATCAATTCAGCCTCAGTTGTACTAAGTGCTACAGTTGTTTGTTTCGTAGATCTCAAGCTATAGTATTATTATATAATTTAAATACATATTCACTAGTAGACTTCCTATCATTATCTCTAGCCCACTCAGCACCAGCATATCCTATCAATGGTGATAATGCATTATCATAAGTTTTAGAATAAACCGAAGAATAATTAATGGTTTGTTGCACATATTTAAGTATTCGCTTTAATGCTTTCCACAAATTGTTACTTGGGTTTGATTGATATATGCTTAAATAACATACAGAAGTGGCTAAATCTGGCCTTGAACCTACTGTGGCAAACATTAGAGACCCTATCAGTGATCTACATTGCAATTCATATTTCATATCAATGACCGAGTTTTCATCTAATTTAAAGTTTACATCCATTGGTGTATTACCACCATTACAATTTTCCATATTATATTTTTTCAAAATGCTTTGCAGATATTTTGTCTGATTTGAGTATTTGGTCTGACTGTTGAATAATTGAAAACCCAAATAAGTTAAATTTTCACAACTCATGTCCTTCATTCTAAATTTTGTTGACAAAAATAGTTTAACCTCTTTTATTTTCTTCAAGTCATTTCCTAGAATTGAAAGATCATCAACATATAGTGATAAGTACATATCCCCTAAACTATAAAGCCAATAGTCATTTTCTGATCTCTTAAATCCATATCCGAGGATTTTTTTAATCCATATAATGATTTTGTCAATTTTAAAACTTGCTCTTCTGGTAATTCTAATCCTTCTGGTGGTTTTAGATGAACATGTTCATTTATTTCACCATATAAGAATGCTCCCTTTACGTCCATCTGGTGAATATGGTATCCTCTGTGAGCAGCAACTGACAAAAGTACCCTCAAAGTTTCTAATTTTAAAACTGGTGAATAAACATTTCCCAAATCTTCTTTCTGATGATATCCACGTACTACCAGTCGTGCTTTATATATTTCTTTCCTATGTTTTTCTTGTGAAAACCCATTTGCCATCCAACAATTTCTCTTTCTGTGGTTTTGATACAATTTTCCAAGTGTTACTCTCTTCTAGAACACTTAGTTCTTTGCCTTTTCCCCTCCTTTTTGTCTTCTCTTCCTTCTATTTCTCGATCATTCAATGGTATGTCTCCTTGGTTAGTGAACATTGCAAATAAAGCTTCATCACTTTCCTATTTCATAACCTTCTTGTCATTTTGGTTTCCACGTTTTTCTCTTAACTCTCCCTTCAGCCCATTCTTCTATTACTGGTTCACTTAAAATATTTTCAGGTAGGTACTTCATTTTCTATTCTCTCAATTATTTGTTCTTCAGCTCTCTGGTTTATTTCGTCATGTTCAGTTCTTACTTCTTATGTAGAAGTTTCTTCATTTCTCAAAAAATATTTAATTTGATCTTTTAATCTTTCATCAAATACCACATTTCTTGCATTTATTACTCTATTAGTTTCTGTATCAAAAAGTCTGTATTCCGAAGAACTATACCCTATCATAATCATTTTCTTCCCTGGATTGTCTAATTTTTGTCTTTGTTCTTTAGGTACATGATTATATGCAATACAACCAAAAACTTGATCTAAACAACTTTATTTTTTAGTTCCACAAAATGACATTCACTTTTATTACCTACATATGACACTACCTTGAAATATCTAACTCTATTAGAATTGCAGTGTTGCTATTCTTGCTCAGAACTTAAAATAAAAAAAGTTGTGCTTTGTACTTCAACAAATATAACTAGATGGTACCCGCGACTTCATCCGCGTAGCATTTGTATTTTTTCTGTTTTCTTTGTATGATTCTATATAGCTCGCTTCCCATTATCTCAATATCCCATTATCTCATTTGGGTGGTAATGTTTTGTGATGACTATTAAAATTCACTAACCCCTTTTCACCCGTTTAGGGAAGAAATTTTCAAATAAGGTTAAGACGTTAACCGCCGCATGAAGCACACATGTCTCATGTACATCTTTGTAAGTAGAGCCACATGAGTCATATTCGATTCATATACAGTTTTATACTTTCCTGTCCATGAGTCGAAGGCGGTTCACACGACCCATTTATGCGTGTGACTATTGAAATAGCATGGCCTGACAAGCAAAAATACTTACTTAGCCTGGTAAAAAAATGTACGTAGTATGAAAAAGACTAGGTCTGCTTTTTGCTGACTATAAATATTGTCTTTGTGTAATAAAAGTTCTTGAAAGATTTATATGACTAAGATATTGTGTTTTATCATAAATGCATTTCAAACATAAGACAATACAGAAAAAGAAAAAACTCGATATATAGAGTTTTTACAGATTTTTAAAATTAATTTATACATTTATATGATCTCATATGTATTTGAATACAATTTAAATATTTTTAGTATAGTGGCCCAGAGTCAAATAAAAAATTAATGCATTGCGGCGGTTAACGTGTTGAACACGATTTATTTATTTGTAACACAGCCAACACACCAATTTTCATGACCCTAACTTGAAAACTAACAGAACCCCATACAATTTCCCCCCCCCCCCTTTTACTCCTTTAGGGGTTGAATTTCTAAAAACACTGAAACATGTATTTCTTCATTTGAAACAAAGACTTCAAATACCAATTCCTATGTCCCTAACTTGAAAACTAACAAAACCCCCTTACAAACTTTCACCCATTTGGAGGTTGAATTTTAAAAACACTGAAACACGTATTTCTTTAAGACCTCAAATACCAACTTTTATGACCCTAATTTAAAAATAACAGAACCCTCATACAAATTCCAACCCCATTTAACCCCCTATTTCACTTCTTTAGGGGTTGAATTTCCAAAAATACTGAAACACTTATTTCTTCATTTGTAACAAAGACCTACAATACCAATGTTTATGACCCCAACTCTTAAAAAAATAACGGAACTCCTATACAAACTTTCAACCCCCATTTCAACCACTTTGGAGTTGAATTTTCAAAAACCCTGAATATGTTTTTCTTTATTTGAAAAAGAAAGCCCAAATACCAATTTCCATGATTCTAACTTCAAAACTAACGTTCTTTCACTTTCATCCCCCTTTTCCCTCTTTAGGGACGGAATATCTTAGTGGTTATCTATGTTTCCCTCTTAGGGACGGAATATCTTAGTGGTTATCTATGTCACATAGGGAATACGTTTTCAAAATCAACAATATTAGTTTTTCGACGTATTTCTCAGACAAAATATTCTGCCACTTGTGAATGACTATAATGAAATAAATATATCTATTTATCTAAAATAAAATATATGCATTGACCATAGAACCTCCTCCTTTTTTCGTCGGTTAAAACTGTATTATGCAATTTTAAATTAGTCGTATCATTTATACTTTATATGAATACTATGACTTCATAAAACTTTTTTTATTGGAGGTCATGTGCTTCTGTAATGTAGCCATTACACATTTTCTGGATCACAAACAAAATTAATATATTTCATACAAAGTTAACCTCCACATTCAAGTGATTTGGGTAAATGTATAAACGTCACACTCATGCTCCCTGAAAATAGCTGTATGACTTTTCTTACGTGTGAACACGAATATTGTCATTTTCTTGCACAAAATTCTATCAAAATGCCTACTTCTTTCAAACAGCACAAACAAATCAATTATTTTCGACACAAATCATAGCAGGTTCTATTGAAAAAATCCTCCTTCAACACATATATCTCTCCTCGCATTATCAACAACAACCTAACCTCAATCTGAGTCAGATGTGAGAACTTAGGATGTATGTGTTGAAGGAGGTCCACTATATAAAGCAATACAATTTTTCAATGATATTCCTAATGAAATCAAGGCATTGAAGACTCTAGAAGCTTGTTAAGATCGTTGTGAAAGTATTTATGCAACATGGATTTCTTCTCCATCAATATCTAGGCATCACAGTATCTAAGCATTTATGATTCTTTCGTATTTTTTATCATCATCTGTTTTCTACATATCTATATTTAACTATTCTATTTCTGTATATGGTGTTCTATAATTCATTTTGCACTGTGACTTATTTCTCAGACCACAACTCTGTTGAAATAAATACATTATCTATCTATCTATCACAGTGGCAGGTAATCTTAAACTGCCAATTATTTTCGGAACGCTTCTTACCAGTAAGAGAAAAATAAATACAGAACATAACCTATTGTTTTCATGGTGAAATGATTGCCGAATTCAATGAAATCTCATTAAATGGAATATTGAGTGATACCGATTCCGATTCATCAAATAGCTCAAGTATCTCGAGCTCCAGTGGATCTATGGAGGATTCCATGAATAATCTGATAATAACTGTCTTTAGATTATGTCCCGACACTGTTGATAGTATTTTGATTTTAAATAAATAAATAACATAACTTACCTTTTTTCAATTAGGGGAGGGGATACTGATACTACATGACCTTTTCTGTAACATTAGCCTCTAACAATGTTTCTTTAAAAGTGGCACGAAAACATTGCCAGAAAATTTCAGTAAAATGGGAACGCTTAAATTTAATGGGCTGTACTGTTCGGGAATATCAGAACATGACCAAAACTTTTCAAAATGCATAGTGCATATGACATACAATTGACATCTTTCATATCATCATCAATCAAATATTTCAAAACATTGCCCTTTGTTTTGAAATATTAATTAACATATGATTTGAAATATTAAAAAAAATTTTTTAATGACTTTATGAAAAATTCATTTTTATTTAATCAAAGGTACAATATATATATATATATATATATATATATGTGTATATATTACGTGTCAGTGTTGTGGTCATACACTTCAAAGTTTTCCAGGATCGTGGCCGCTACTAAAAATTGTACCTTTGATTAAAACTAAAAACTGTACCTGGGATTAAAACTAAAAACTGTAATATATATATATATATATGTACATATATATATATACATATATACACGGTTCTATCACATGGTGGCTAACAAAATGGAGAACACTTTTGGTGGCTGCTACGTTCCGACTACGTTCCTGCATCTTAAATAGCCACTTTCCAACCATGTGGTCACCTGGCAAAAACGTGTATATGTAGTGGTCGACACTTGACACGTTAAATTTAACTGAGTGCACTTGTGTAATTGATATGTAGCTCGATCTCTGTCCTGCAACATATTTTAATAAATGTCCCTTATTCTTTCATTTTGCCCGATTCATTTCTAACACTCGACTGTAAGTATAAGTATAAATAACATGGAGCAATGGTAGTGCAGTGACCAGAAGAATCTTCTTCTTCTGTGCACATGGTGGGCTGGTTCCGGAGAACCCATGCACGTAGGCCTCTTTACTTGGGCCCATTGTGCGCCCATGTGATTTGAGAATCAGCTGGGCATGCCGATTTCTCTGCTGAATCTCTTTGACATCTTCTGGGTTCAGATTTATGCTACCCAGGTTGATCTCCCTCTGGTGCACCAGAGCGGGGCACTCAGTAAGGATGTGCGACGATGTCTCGTCATCTTCCAGGCACCATCTGCATATGGGATCATATGTGATCCCGATGAGTTCCATGTGCCTGTTCAAGTGATTGTGACCCTTTAGGAGCCCAGTCACAGTCCTGATATCCCGTCTGTTGAGTGACAGTTTCTTCGAAGGCCCCTTATATTTGGAGCTTCGATTGCCTCATGCATGGCGCCTCCTGCCATGTTTTGATGAACTGCTTCTGCAGCAGTCCCTCCATGTTTGAGATGGCCATGCTATTGGGTATTCCAATATTAGTTCCGATCCGACTGGAGTCTTTCCCGATCCAAATAACCTACAAACACGTAAGTATTTTGAATTAGGATACTTCTGATCCGGATAAAATTAAAACTATTGAAAGTATACTGAGATTTGGATGTTTTAGCTCAATTGTAAGCATTCGCCATCTGAATATTCTTTATTTAACAGAAACATAATAATTTAAAAAATAACGCGCCTCTGAAAGGATGTATTTGAATGCTTGAATGAATGAATTAATTTATAAATGAATGAATGTTAATATGTCGGCTTTTGTATAATATAACTTTGAAGTGGTATGCCTGCAAAATGTGTGTTTGAAGTGGCAGAAATAGAAAATATACCGCTGTTCCTTCCATCATAGTGGCCAGTGGAACTAACTTAATAACTTTTCCACTACTTGAAAGTGGCGCACACGTTGCTGGTGCCATGACTCACCGTTTCAAAGTTATAGCCTAAAAATTGCAATAGGTCTCATGCACTTGAAAGTGGCGAACACATCGCGGCTATTATAACCTGCCACTTCAAAGTTATAACCTCAAAATTGCGGGTAAAAAAGGAATTTTAAAGGTAAACGTGGCAACCATCACCACATATCACAATCAAGTGCGTGCCACCATAAAGGTTTGATGGACTTCTAAGTGGTTGTGACTTCTAAGTGTTATTTAAGTGGTACAGGATGGTTACCACAACGGTTATTTTCCACTTTCAAGTTTGAAAACCTCACCTCAATTGACCCTAACAAGTTATAGAACTGTGGAGTGGCTACCAGATATGGGAATTACATGTCTACAACCATGTAAATATAAAATGAAGTTATTCTTACTGTATTACGTAATTACCACCGAGTCAGTTTCCGTCACTATGATGCTACTTGGGATAAAGGTGTCATTTTTTGTAATAACCATAAGAATGACAGTTATGATGATTATAAAGGTGTTGTTTTTTTTTTTTTTAAACGTTTATTTCATCCCAAAATACACATAGTGTTACATAGGGACACCTCTATTACTAAGTATAACAATTTTGCCCTTCATGGGCGTGTCAATAACTAATCACTATATCTACAGGTAAACATAAGAAATGTACAAAATTAAATTTCAAATACCAAAATTCACTACAACTAATGAGTCGACACAATAAAATAATTAAATATATGTATCACAGTTGAATGTATCGCAATATAATATTCAGTTAGATATATCACAGATGATGACTATATATATAATATTACGGACTACTATATTTTCAGAGGATATATAAGGGGACGTGTTTCTTCACAGTGATTTTAAATCTGTTTACATTCAATCTTTTCATGTTGGAGGGTAGTTTGTTATATTCTGTTGCTCCTTTATATAACACTGAGTTCAGGCCATGACGTGAGCATATTTGTGGTAAAGATATATCTTTGTATTGCCGAGTTTCATATGGATGGATTTCATATCTCATAGGGAACCCTATTTGAGTGTGCCTCGCCTGATTCAATACTTGATGAATAAATTCATGAACTTTCACCACATAAAGGCTATCCAAGGATCTAATATTATATTTGTTAAACAGGTCTGATGTTGAAAATATCATTGGTAATTTGTACAGATTTTGTATAGCTTTATTCTGTAGTGTTTTCAGTGGTGTTATATAACTCTCAAAAGTTGAACTCCAGATAATTATTAGGTATTCCAAATGGGAGTGAACTAGGAGAAGTAAACTGACCTGAATAGATATTTTGGCACAGTATAACTGTAGTCTCCTAAGAACATCCACTGGTCCGATAATTTTTTTGCGTATATATTCAATGTGCTCATGCCACGAAAGCTTCTCGTCTATAATCAGACCGAGAAATTTAATTTTACTAGAGTATTTCATAGTGCTATTTTCAAAAGATATTTCTTTTTACATTTATCAATTCCACATGAAAGAAGATTTATACAAATTGAGGGTCAACTTATGGCAAGAAAACCATTCGGCCAAGCACTGGAGGTCTTCTTTGATTTTCTGGGAGATGGCGTCACATGTTTCTCCAAAGTATATAATTGTTGTGTCATCCGCATACAGTCGGACTTCCCCCCTAATATTTATGTTCGCTAAGGAGTTTATGTAAATGAGGAAACGGGTGGGTCCTAGGATCGATCCCTGTGGTACACCACAGGTAATTTTTTTTTTTCACTAAGGTATGAACCGCATTGAATGAATTGTTTTCTACACGATAGGTAATTACGAAACCATGTGAGATCCATCTCCCGAACACCAGTCATTCTCATTTTTTCCACTAGGATATCATGGTTGACCGTGTCAAAGGCTTTACACAGGTCAAGAGACACTAGGGCACACTTTTTGTTTTTGTCAATTTTCATTTGTATTTCCGATATCAGGTCAGCAGCAGCGCTGGTGGTGTCACTTGACTTGCGAAAGCCGTACTGTGATTTGTTGAAAATATAAACAGGATGTTCATAAAATCAGATGTGGAATCATCTGCGACTGAAAGATAAACTTTAGTCACTATCTTCCATCGTCAAGATAACCTCTTGTGGGGTATTCATGTGACTTGGTCAGTATAGTGTTTTCTTCAAGGTATTCCAATAGTTGCTTGTTCACAGCTTTCTCAATTATTTTTGATGGTATTGGTAGCACTGATAAAGGGCGATAGTTGTTGGGGTCCTCTTTATCGCTGGACTTATACATAGGTGATACTTTCGCTATTTTGAGAACTTCTGGTACTTTACCACATGATAAGGACTGGTTTGTAAGTTTACACAAAACACTTTGTATTTCACGTTTACACTCTTTCACAGTCTTCGCTTCAATCTGATCCCATCCTGGTGCCTTGGATGTATCTAAATCATCTATTATTTTACCTATATCCTCCTGCGTTGTTTAGCATACTTATAGAATGAATATATTCTTTCAACATTTCAGTTTTTACACATTATCACTAATAAGATTTTTAAGTAACTAAAATTGAATTTACCACTGATGTATTAGTGTAACTATTTGAATAACAGCTAAAACTTATAAAGTTACTACTAATACTATGGTAATTGTAAAAAAAAAGATTCAATAAACTTTTTTCATGTAAATGTTTTGAATGGTTTCATTTAAATCAAAATAAAAAGGAAATGACATCTAACTTTAAATTGCATCTTATTTTGTCAAATTCAAGTAGCACTTGCCTATAAATTAGAACAACATTAGACCATATTATCGGTGTTGGTCAGATATCAGTAGGATTATTGAAAGTGACTTTTTTCCATTATTGGTACATTGATCTTCAATACTTGAAATGATAAATTAAAAAAAAAGTGTTTAATGTCTAAACATGAATAAATCCCAATAACAAGACATAAATCGTTATCACTAGGTGAGTTTACAGTTTATATAAATACATATAATCATTAACCTTATACACACTAGTTCATATATACATTCTACTGAGTTTTGACACCTAAAGAAACATAAATAGAAAAATCATAATCAACATGATCACGATCAATTGAATAAGCTTATATAATCATCTCAGACTGCTCAAATTTTTGGCTTGTTTGTAGTTTAATATGCTTTTGCCAATTGGTTCATAATATATATCAAGATTGAGTCATAATTGTATAGTTTGCTCATTCTAGGACTGGGACTAGTAAATGTCGTTCTTGATGTTGATGGAAGTAATTCGACAGTACAATCAGATCGTTCACTAATTTGTAAATGAAGATAATTGAATAGTAGGTTCTTCGGTTTTGAAGGGATAGTAATTTGAATTTATTCAGTAATATTCTATTGTCGAAAAGGGAAACATTCTCAACATGAATACCCCACAAGAGGTTATCTTGACGATGGAAGATAGTGACTAAAGTTTATCTTTCAGTCGCAGATGATTCCACATCTGATTTTATGAACATCCTGTTTATATTTTCAACAAATCAGATTATAGCATATAAATGAACTCCTATAAACATAAAAATATCTAAGCAAATTTGAGCACATATACAGACATAGATATATACATATATACTAAGGGTCAAAATGTAATAAATATAGAACATATAATATAAGACAATTTCTTCACATTGTCTGATCATAAAAAAATGATTATATTGAACTGAACAAGCATAAATATATAAAATATAAATATAAAATAATTATAATTATAGGTTTGTAAAATAAGATATACATACAGTTATTACTCACAATATTTGACTAGTTTGACGACGATACTTCAACTTACTGAATCTAGGAAGAATTCTTCCAGCCTTCTCAACCAAAAGCTTATTTACTTCTTTTTTGAATTTATTGAGATCCCGAATCTCCCTTATTCTTAATGGCAGGTGGTTATAGATTTTTCTGCTTTGGTAGATGAGCGACTTCTGAGTAAGAGCAGATGAAGGTTTCAAAAGAGAATCCTTGTTTGAGTTCTGTTTTGAAGGGGAATGTTATTTATATGGTAATCATGTTGGGTGATATTATTTTTCAGGGTATATTGAGAGTATTTACATTTATTTGTGTTGAGGGGGGAGATTATTTTCAGTACACCAAACGTGTTAGAATTCAAGATCTTTTTGTAGGATTAAGCAGTCCTTCTGAGATACAATGGGTCAAAAAAATTTCAAATCATCTGCAAAAAGTAAAAATTGACTTTAGATATTATTTCATATATCGTTTATGAAAAGTGAGAACAAGAGAGGTGCTAAGTTGCTTCCTTGTGGGGCACCACTGTTTGCAATAAATTGGAAGGATTTATGACCTCTATAATCTACGAGCAGGGTACGTTTAGTTAGGTAAGAGCAAAAAAGGTTCAGGAGTTGTGTGTCAAAACCATAGGAGTAAAGTTTATCGATGGTATTCAACTTGTCAAATGTCTTCGAGAAGTCCGTATAAACAGTATCCACTTGTAGGTTCATTAAATGCATTACCTACTGTTGGTGTGGAGCACATTAAGTTTGTAATTGTAGATCTTTTACTGAAGAATCTGTGTTGATTATTGGAGATCGAATTTTTAATATCAGTAAATATCCTGTTGTACAAGCACATCTCGAAAGAATTGCAAAGTTGGATAACAGGGTTATAGGTCGGTAATTTTGAATATTGTTTATTGCACCAATTTTGAAAATAGGGCAGATTTTTTACATTTTCCATTTTTTGCGAAAGCACCCTGTACTCGGTGCTAGATTAAAAAATTACCTGTAATGGTACGGCTAGAATGTGTGCACAGTCTTTAACGTAAAAGCTTGGTATGCCCTCATCCCTGCTGGTAAGTTTAGATTTTAATTTTTTAAGAGAATTGCAAACTTCACTTTCTGAAAAACCTTGACAGATGGTAGGATTGTTTGAAATAACATTTTTGACTCGGTGTTTTGTTGTGGTGGAGAGTATGCACTTTCAAAAAATTGTGCAAATGCATCCACAATTTCTGAAGGATTACTGTAAATAAATAAAGGGAAATCATTCGAAGTAATCTGGTCATTATGCAAATATTTGTATTTTTTCTATTTACTTATTGGTTTCCAAACTTTCTAAAAGGTCGATAACCATTTCTTTTCCACATAGTTTGAAATCATTAGTAAAACATTGTTGTATAGATGTGAGTAGCGATAGTGGAATTTCTTTTACCGTTAACAAAACTGTTTCATGTTCATATATTCCTTTTTTGAATGTTTTGTCTGTTTGGCCTATATAAAAACTCTGACAAGAACTACAAGTTTATTTATACACTCCTGTTTTTCAGATTTATTGGTATAATCCTAATTGTTAGAAAGAAAGTACTAGTGTTTTTTTTAGTTGAATAGATTTTTTGCTTTCACGAGAAATGGAACTTCCTACGTTTCCATTTCTTGTAAACAATGACTATTCATTTAGGTAAATAAAAAAATATCTTGAATCTATATGTTCTCCATAAAAAGCAATTTCTTGCTAATGTAATCTGATGATTTTGATTTAAGGGACCGTTCGTTACCTTCAAACTGACACAAGAGAAAGAATGTGACTGGACTGGCTTGAAGTTCTCCAGAGATGGTAAAACAATACTTATAAGCACAAATGGTTCCATCATACGGTTGATCGATGCTTTCCATGGCACCCCACTCCAAACCTTCACTGGCCATCTCAACAACAAGGGTATTCCCATCGAAGCTTCATTCAGTCCCGATTCACAGTTCATTTTCAGCGGATCCACAGATGGAAGGGTTCATGTTTGGAATGCCGATACTGGGTACAAAGTGTGTGTTTTGAATGCTGACCACCCGGGTCCTGTACAGTGTGTGCAATTCAACCCGAAGCTTATGATGCTCGCATCTGCTTGTACCAATATGGCCTTCTGGCTGCCAGCAATGGAAGACACATAAACGTTGTTCAGTGACTTTTTGGAACATGTTCAATTTTTCAAGTGAGATTAGATTTTTAAGCCTCAGATTTTTCGACCATGTTAGTTTTCTCCGTGTTGTAGAGGTACATCTGTAGAATTTCATATCGAGAAGAGCGGCAGGATTCCTCGTACCGTGTGACTGTTTGCAAAACCAAATGTCGAGCATTACTTTGGACACAGCATGTAGCAATAATTTTTTTCATACTGTGTAAAGGAAAAATCTTAGGTGTATATGGACATTTTTATGTTACATACTGTTTGGTCCTTGCCAATGGACACGAAAAAATGTGTAAATCTTTCCGGTTTTTATGAACAAACTCGTCCACTTGTGCTGTTTCTCAGGGAAACAAAAATTGTAATTGATTTCAGGAAACTCCGTAAGAAATTTTTCCTCCTACCATAGTTTTGTGTTTTGATAAAGCCAATATTGAATATTTCAAATAACTCAAGTTTGATGATATGGTTTTGATTTTATCCAATAAAAAAGTGAAATATCCTTTCGAATCTGACGATATTAGATATTTGCAGGGAAGTTAGTAACTGCAACATTATAATTCATTGTAAATAATTTCTTTAATTTACCGTTTAGTATATAGAACTTTTTTACATTTTGTTAATGTAGGTTTATGGATTACATTAAATTTATTTTTATATTGGTTTTGTATTTCACTCTGGGGTTACAAGTGGATATGTGAGTTTTGATTGAAGTAGTATTAATTTTCTGTTGGAATGCATCAGTTGGTGTTTCATATTTTTCTCCCATCCTTGTAATGATTAGGCCAGTTTTTGACAATAAAAATACATTTATTTCGAGAAATGTGTTTCAGTTTTTAATGGAAAATTGCTCTGACAAAATTTAATTTGTGAATTTTTAGGAACTGACTAATCATAAATGGGGTGCTCTTGAATATATTAAAAAAATAGATTTATAAAATTTTATTTATAATCTTCATTCTTCTAGTTGAGAGAGTTTATTCTTCTACGAAAGACAGCCATAGGACATCTGCGGTTTGTCATACACATTCACTGGGGCAAACTGGAACAACATCAGTTCAAAGGTGACGATGGTGCCTGCCATCTAGAAAAAAAAGCTTTTTGAACATATACAGTGCTCAATTTAATGGTGACAATATGCTGAAAAGCCAGGGAATATATTGAAATGAATAATAGATTAATTTCTTCAATTCAAGAGTATATTGCAATAAAAATAACAAAAAACCTTTTTAAAGACAAGCCTTTATTCAAATACCCTAAAAAGTAAAAAATAATTGCTTTGAATGTCTGACTTGGGTTATTTCGTGAGTTACAGATTCAAGAGCTTGTCGTGCAAAGTTTCCAGTTCGAATACAAAAGCGACAAGCTTCTGAATCTGTAACTCATGAAATAACGTACGTCACACATAGGGCATTTGAATAAAAGCTTGTCTTTGAGAAGGTTGTAACGAAGTTACTATTTTTCCTCTATATTTATCAACCAAAAGCTCCCTGTAAGGATTTAAATTCATCTTGACAGCAATAATAGGTCTAGAAATACCTATCGTATTCTTGATAAATCCGTGGATTACACCTACTCTAATAAATAGACTAAACACCTTCCGTAGATCATGCTAATACCGCGGCGCGTATATATAAAACACGCGTGAGTATTACCTGCACCGGCCAGCGACTCTCGAGAAAACATTTTCATCGAGTCAGCTGGGCTATGTTCAAACGCCAATGAGAGGTAATTATGCTGTGAGCCAAGCACGTTCGGTCATCCGCCAGAAGCCAGAGAGAACAGTTGAGTCGAGACAGAGGCGCACGCTGCAAGCTGACGTCACAGCACGAATAATTTTACGAGCTAGGTAATTATTCTGTGAAAGTATAATTTGGATCTCAAATGGCGCGCGCATGTAATTCGGTCGAGAGGCAATCGCCAAAGAGGGGGAAGCCGGCTGTAGTTCCATTTCGAAATATTTCAAAGATTCAGTAGCTTGCCGAGCCTAGCAGAAGCAGTCACGCGTCTGACCACTAGTATCCAGAGTGTGAGCCAGATACCGAAGCAGTCTACGACTGTCCCGAGCCTTGCCGAAGCAGTGAGATCGAAGTTTGGGTAAATATGTTATCTCAGGTGAAAGACATCAGGAAATATTTGTAAGTACCACAGATGCGATGTGCGCATGATCGAACCATAGCCGTGAGAGGCACATATTCATTTCAATGCTGCGCTGGTAATTTCTGCAGACTAGTCCGTACGATACCCCACCGCTAAAAAAATTGGTGTTTTGCGTAGGGTGAGTAAATATTTGACATTGTATTCTAGGAAGTTGATTTATAACACAATTATTCTACCTCATTTCAATTATTGCCCCACAATTGTATACATGGCAAGTCAGAGTGAAATAGAGAAATTGCAGAAAATGCAAAATAGAGCCATTAGAGTTATATTACGGTGTGATTATAGAACTTCGGTTCAATCTATGTTACAAACCCTGAACTGGTTGGATGTCAAATCATTCATAAAGTACAATGTTATGGTATTCATCCACAAGATCAACAAACACATGTCCTCAATATTTAAAAAATATATTAGTAAAATTCGAAACTGTTCATGACTATGATACTAGAGGTAAAGATAATTTTGTTGTGAAGCAAGCAAAGAAAACAGACACAGCGTTCAGTATTCTACAAAGGTGTGGTGGAATATAATAAACTAGGAAACGAACTGAAGATGAGTCCACTGAATATGTTTAAGAATCATGTCAATGATTTTATCAGAAGTGAACATATTAATGTAATATTATAATTTTGTAGTGACATTTTATATATGTATTGTTGGAATGTATAGCGAAAGGCTAAATAAAATTACTACTACTACCGCAAGAGCTTTTTGGTTGCTAAATTTACCCCGCCTGCTTGAAAACACCCTCCCCGCTTTTCTCTGTATATAGTGCTTGCTATGTATTTATTTGTTGTGATAACTTGAGGCCGCCGTGAGCCGCCCTTCCTGTATTTCTTTATTTTTAATATACCTGTTTATCCTGTTTTTAGAGTATTTACTATTTATTTACTATCTTGAGTAGAAGTTGAGCACCTAGTGCGCAGTCAGCACCCAGGTTCGAAATCCAGTTAAAGGCAATTAAAGCCTGCTTTGCTGGCCCCGTTACATTGTCAATACTATACTGACCCCTGGAGTGTCTTTCTTCACTGAGATTGCCCGGAGTAAAAGTGGCCTTTTCCACTATAAACCAAAAGGTGGCGCCCGAGGAAAAACCGAGAATAGTGAAAGGCGCCAAAGTTTGGTAGTAGAGGGAGAGACCCCTTTACAAGGTTTTTTATTAATTATTTTATTTTGTGCTTTTTAGTTAGTACGCCTTCATTTACACATTTTTGTTGAAGCATCCTTATTATGAGGCCTTTTTCCTGTAAGTTTTGAGCTATCTAGTTCTTCAATGTGGAGACCATCTAAAGATTAACTCTCCGCCATCCTGGAGCTGCCATCTTCAATTTATGAATTTTGACAAAAATTCAATAATCGTCGACTAAATTCATAATCTTTGATCCCAAAAACCCCAACATTCCAATTTTGAATAGAAACGGTCCATAATCACAAAACTCGTCCACCTCTTGGAGCCGCCATCTTGAATTTATGAATTTTTGACAATAATTCATTACCGATCCCGAAAACCCCCACATACCAATTTTGAATAGAATCGAACCATAATTAAAAAACTCGTCCGCCATCTTGAATTTATGAATTTTGACAAAAAATTCATAATCTCCGACCCCGGAAACCCCCACACCAATTTTGAATAGAATCGGACCATAATCACAGATCGTCCGCCATCTTGGAGCCGCCATTTTGATTTTATGAATTTTTGACAAAAATTCATAATTACAAAACTCGTCCGCCATCTTGAATTTATGAATTTTGACGAAAAATTCATAATTTCCGACCCCGAAAACCCCCACACCAATTTTGAATAGAATCGGATCATAATCACAGATCGTCCGCCATCTTGGAGCCGCCATCTTGAATTTATGAATTTTTGATAATAAATTCATAATGTCCGACCCCGAAAACCCCCACATATCAACTTTGATTCGAATCGGACCATGAACACAAATCTCGTCCGCCATCTTGGAGCCGCCATATTGTTTTTTTCTCTAACAAAAACTCCATAATGCATTGCCACGGGATCCATGAACACCTGGCAAATTCCACGTTGATCGGACAACTAGAAGTGGGTCAAATTTAACTTGTTGATTTGATTACACACATCGTGACAGGTGAAACTAAATACAAGCTTGTAATAAAAGAGAAATTCACAATGTTGTAAAGATTAATATTTAAAAATTCCCAGACACCAAAAAAAGTTCACGAGATTAAAAAGTTATCTAATTTGTGCATGTAAACCGGGTGTCGACGAATCTATTACAAAAGTATATAAATTATTATCCAGTATTTTCCATAGTAATATTTAATTTATGTTCTTATTTTCAACCAATTGCAAATAAATTAGTATCGTTAGATTGTCAAAAAATCCATTTTTCGGAAAGTGCTTGTAAAAAAATGGTCGCCATTTGAAAAATAATAGTTAGACACGAAATGTAATTTTGCCAACTTGTCTTATTCCTATCTATCATACTAGTCACTAATACTTTGCGATTGTAATTTTCTGACATCACCTGAGGTCCTCAGATTAGTTTACGTCCGATCATGGCCACCTAGATGCAATGTTAAAAGTGACTTTAAAAAAATAAGTTGGCGTAAAAACTTTTTAAAATGTCACATTCTGATCCAGAATTGTCTCAGAAATAAAAAAATGTTACAATATACAGGGTGTTCTATTTAAAAATTCATAATCGGAGCCATTTCCGGTGATACCGGAAGTGACCGGAAAGTGAAAAATATGCGAAAACTGCCCTCTTCACATACCATTTACCTATACCAAAACTCATTTTGATACACCTAATATTCTAGAAGTTATGACTTGTCTAATAGATTCGTTGACATCCGGTATACATATTTCAGAAATATGTATTCCTGATATCGCAAATGACAATGAAAATTGGCATAATAAATTGTCGGAAGTATTTATTTACTACACTGTTTAGCCATGGAATTCAGTGAATAACAGCTGGTACGAAGTTTTTTACACGGGTTATCTATAGTCATTTTTCTTCGAACTTAACCACGCAAAGCAGGTTAACTATTGTATGACGTCACGGTAGACTTCGGTTTAACTTGTGAAGGTTGAGGGATTTGGTTTTTGTTGTTGAGGGTTAAAAATTTTTATTACGGCGTTGATTAATATTTTGTTATCTTTTCTTTACTTATGTATATGTAATTCGAGTTCTTGAAAATACAATGAAAATGAATGTGGCAAATTTATTAGTACTGGAATGTATAGAAGATATTCAGATTTCACCACATCCTTCTTTAGTAGCCATCAATTCATCAGGAATACATTTGATCAATATCTGGATTATGCAAATGCTGGAAGATGATGAACATAATCTGATATAATCTCTCATTCACATATACTTTGTATGAATCCATTATATATTTTTAATATACTTTTACTCTGAGATAGGACCTTTATCCTTATCATTCCATATGAATAAACCTCAGATCAATAAAGGTTTACTTATTGATCTGAGGAATAAACAAAAAACCTAACCTCCAACAAGATAACTACTCTGTCAAACTATCTCAGTGAGCTGGTTTGTGTGGTTGGTTAACTATTACGTTATAGTTTGGAATACACTTCGAGGAATATTGACAGGTTAACTTAATGCTAACCCGGTTTGTGTGGTTAAGTTAGAAGAAAAATCACTTATGTGTTCTGTTCATTGACAGAATGTTAGTATTATGCAAATAGTACACTATTTGACAAAATGGCGAAATTTTCTGAAGAGATTAGAGCCGTTTTTTGACGCCCATGTATTCAAAACGTATTCGTCCTGTGATTCAAATACATCCATTCTGGCGTTGAAACGATGACGTCATATATAAAATGATTCAAAACGTATTCATAGAGTTTTGAAACCAAGTCGAATTCAGTTTCAAAATATAATTCGTTGGTCATAATAACAATACCCCAAATAACCCTTGGTAGTGGGACATTCCACTTTCCACTAATAATCGTGAGAGTTTTATTATCTACTGACTTTCTAACAGAAAAATGCTTAGTTTAGGTTTGATTATTGAATCGTATTCGAAATTTTGCATTCTTGTGGTTCGTGATAATGACGTCACGTAGAATCATATTCAAATGCAAGATTGAATACGTTTTTACGCCAGAAAATGCCTATTATTAGATCATTTGTATAGATAATGAAAAATTATGCTCCCAAAATGCATTTCTCAGTACTAAAAAAGTTCCATATTTTTACTCCTGAGATCTGCCTGTCAAGTAGGATTAGAACAAATCCAGACAAGGGCCACGTATTCCCCATCTAGATAATTTATAAATCGACAATTCAGATTAACAAAGGCATGTGAAAAATAAAAAAAAATAATATTTCTGTTCTCTAGAGCTGATACTATCTTCATATGAAATTCATACAGTGCAGTTTCTGTGCTATGGTTACATGTGAAACCATGCCGTGAAGATGATGAATAATTAATTACTATTGAAAAATTAAACTAATTGATCTTCCGTTTTAATTTCATAGATTTAGCATGGTAATTGCGATATATATTACGGTCTCCTTTTTTATAAATAGGTATTACTTGTGCTAATTTTGGTTTTGATGGAAATATACCTGTCTCAAGTGATAAATTCAGGAGATACATTGAGGGCTGACAACTCAAATTTTCATTGTTTTATCAATTTATTCGAAATGCGATCATAACCTACAGAGTTAGTATTTTTAAGCTTGTTATCAATAGCAGCATATAATTTTCACACAGGGAACTCATAAAGAGTCATAATTACTGTCAAAATCAGATAAAACTAGAATAGAGTCTATAAAATGAGTATTGAAGTTTTCCGCTATTACTTCATTTGGAATATCAACATCAATTTCCATTATTAAGTTGTGTATGTTTTTTTTTATTTGCCAAGTTGATTTTTTTATCGAAACATTTGTCACCATAAAACGTAACAAGATTTCTTAGTACATTGATACCATGATGAAAAACTTTAAATTTTTTATAATGTGAATTACATTTTTGATTGGAAACAATATTTCATAATAGAAGTATTCAAGTGAAGCAGTCAAAAATCTTATCAGGACATATCTCTTTATACATGTCATGCCTATTTTCATGGCGCAAAAGTGTGTTGAAAGTTGCAACATTATTAATCTTCCAGTAGTGGCGCTCAGAGACCGGGTGCATGTGAAATCACGTGTCTATCAAAGTGGGCGGGACCCAATAAACTCTTTCTGACTATCTTTCCATCATTCCATTGCAATGCTTTAGTGTCAGTTTGAGTTCAATTGGTTGGTTGTGTACTAATATAGGCGTTATTCCGGTGTATGAAACCAAGGCCACCACTCAAGGAACTATTTTTATTTTGCATGAATCCAGGTATTACTTTACTCTATTAGAACTTAATTCTACTGAGAAATTCATTGAAAATTTCGAGAAATGAAATAATCTGAGGGAGGTCTATAAATTACAGCAATTGTTAATCTTTTGGATGGTATTTTAATGCAAAAACTCCTTCCCTACAAAAATCTTCCACATTGCATATACATAAATATGGTCAAAGTTACTGATGAAACGATCATCAGATAAATATAGATCGAAAGAAGCTACTAATATTTCACTTTAACCCTTTCACTGCGGCGCCTGTTCGGCCTCTATGTACCATCCCTAAAATCAGCTTTGTCTAGGTACTTTCATTCTTTTCTTTGAGGCAATTCTGATTCATTTTGGGCCGAATCTACATTATGACTGTTAATCATCCATGCAATATTTTCATCATCCTGTTCAGACCTTCTCTTACTATTATTTCTTTCTTATGGAATCGGCCTCTTGGGGTTATGGTACGAGCCCATACATTTTTTTACCTATGACTTATCCATTTATTAAGGTAGATGAATCGCTAAGGTCGTTTTCTTAAACTTTTAATGAAAATTGAGATATTCTTCGAGAGAAAAACATTTATAATAATTAACCCAAAGTTGTTCTACGTTGCGCTCGTCCAGAAAATTAGAGAAATGACCTTGCGGCAACAGGGGTCGTAATTATACTTTATGTTACACCCACTCTGTATTACACAAGAGTAACAATTTTGTGAATTACAATAAAAGAAATAAACAGTAAAATATTTTTGGGCTTACCTGTAGCAGAAAGTTTTTCGTTACTAGGAAAAAGCCTGAACCTGTAATCCCAATCGGGGTTGTACATATTTGTTCAATGAAACGACACACCTGAAAATAATGAAGGCTGTTACGAATGCCTGTAATAGGCGAATCCAAACTTAACTTTTGGAGAAGGGTGAAAGTGTTTCAAGAGATTGGGGCTGCAATCCCACAGACCCAATGAATTTGTTATTTTTCTATTGAATACGCCAAAAGTACTTAATGTTTCATGACTCAAGGTATGAGTTTGAGATGATGATTTTCATAAAAAAAATTTGTATGTTAATAACTATGGTTGCGTGTCGGAGAAATCATGTTGAGAGCCGTACTTCAAGCTATCCAAGACTCTCAACATAATCTCCTGCACCAGTTGGGAACCAGGAAATTTTAGGTAGGTGGTACTATGGTATAAGATAATTGCCGGAAGTGAGTACTTCCCTATGAATTTAGTGAGTGGTGTAGGAGGAATTGTTTAATAGTAAACACTGGAAAAACGGTATGCATGCAATTTCATTCAAGACACACTCCTATGAATCAGCTCCAAGTAAGAATAAACAACAATATTATCAAGATAGGTGCTAGTACAATATGCCAGGAATTTCGTCTCTCAAAAAAGAATCATCAGACTCATTTTCGGTCTTGAGAGAAGAGACTCATGTAAGGCATCCTTCAAACATCATAAGATCCTAACTCTACCAAGTATTTACATGTATAAATGCATATTGTTTGTTGGCAACCATCTGAAAATGTTCGATAAAAAATCACAAATTCACAATTATCCTACAAGGCAGGGAGACTTTATTAGGGTACCCAAACATAAAACATCTCTAGTCGAGGAAAGCTCGTTTTACTAAGGCATCCAACTTTTCAACTCTCTTCCCACCACTATAAAGAATGATTAGAGATTAACAAAATTCAAATCGCCTTTAAAATATTTTTTCATTACCATTTGTTTTTATAGTGTTTTGGAATATTTTGATCATTAGAACTAATCGTTTTCTATTTTACATGTATGTATTCTGTTTATACACCGTATTGTGTTTATACAATAGGTTGTTCCCAATATCATGTACCTATATGATCCTAATGGAATGAACGCATTTAGTATTATTATTATGATACGGAGGTTCCAACCAGGATCTAGTTGACAAATATGTAGAAAGAATACAAAATAGTAACTAAAAAAGCCTATGGAAGAATGTGTCCCTTAAACTCGAAATCATCAACAAAATTCAACAACTTCAATAGGAACATCAACACTTTCGTAGCGATATTGTAATCCAATAATAAATATGTAATTATGATTTTGTAACTCTACAGAGTATTCCACAATACTGTGCAACCAACATTGCACATAACTTGCCCCATTATAAAATTCCAATTATCTTCAAAATGAAATAATTGGGCCCCCTTTTTCCGTTCTACCAATCTTCCTAGTTTTCACCAAGAAATAAACTTAGTTCACCTGCTTTGATGGATTTATTCTGTAAACGTTCAGCAGCTGAGCGGCTAGAGCTACCGTTCATACAGACTAGGTGAGATTAGAGCAGGGGTCCGTGAGGTCTCCTCAATTTCTGAGCATACACCTTACAGTATCAAGAGGCCAAATTCTATATATTTAAACCTGAACCATGATACATTTATTATAAAATTATATGAAACTGAACAATTCACTTTTTGTTTACTAATCACTTATGATTGACCCGTTTTATTTATAAATACCAAGAGTCGGCCAAAATATCAATCATTCATAAATAAATGTGGTAGGCACCGGCTGTATTTATATACTAGTCATAGAGATTACAAAGTTGTCTTCAATGAAAAACTCAATAGGCACACAATAACTCGAAATCATACCTTATATCAATATAGAAAAACTAGCCGAGTCCTACCGTTATAAAACGTGTTATAAACGTGCAATTAAATAATACATACGAATCATACCTATGAACCCGTGAGCCAGCATATGGGAGAAAAACAACGAAACTATATATTGACGACTGAGCCGATAGCGTTTGGTTATCAATGAGTTGAGTCGTTTTATGTATCGGGTAATGGCCAAGTTTGTCGGTCCGTGTTGTATGAACTAAGAGGCACGTGTTAACTTATACTCGCAAGACTTTTCACCACCTCAAGATACTGATTTTTATATTGCGTGATTTTCGGTAATTACCGAGACTGACTAATGGATGTTATCGAGGCATTAACTCCATACTTGTTTCGAAGCACGAGACTGAACTGAATGAAGTCTAAAACTTAAATCTACTGCATGACTTGAATGCGAATGGAACTTGAAGAAACTGGAATCGAATGACTACATGACTTGAGTCTATAACTTGATTTAAACTGGAATGCTGAAACTTGAGTCTGACTTGAATGAATCTAATATTTTCCTGATTTATACTAAATTACAATCTTTTGTTACATGCCGCGGGGTTAGAGATCATAGATTACAGTATTTGTGAATTCGCTTTTCGGAGAATTAAGGTGGTTTCCCCACAAGACAGTTGAATTAGGAAACTTTAAAATTTGAGAATTCGTTCGGATCGTAATCAATAACGTTGTAAAGCCCATATATACGTATTCAGTGCCAGTAGATATAGTACGAATATTATTTGTTTTCGTAAAATTTATTCTAAAAGTATTTTTGATCTGACATTGTGAGTAAACTTTTTGACGGAACTATCCGGGCTATGCCTCAACACACAGAAAAGGTTGCCTATACAGACGACGCATGTGAGCTGTTCAAACTGAGCGCCTGGCCGTGCGTTCCCCCCTTCGCTCGTTCGCTTAAACCTTAGTCTTTCGATTTATATCTATCAAACTAGATGGTCAATCACTTAGCGCCTGGCCGTGCGTACACTGTTGCCGTCTCTCCGTTCCGTTCCCCACCATTCGCTCGTTCGCTTGTAAAATATATCGTATGCAGCCTAAACCTTAGTACTTCTCGAAATTATATCTGTCAAACTGGATGGTCAATCAGTTTTTTTTTTCACAATATCTGTGATATCCTGCTCTAGCTTTTCCTCGTTTTTCATAAACTTCTTAATTTTAGTACTAACGGTAGAATTAATAATGTTGCCTATGCATGGTCCATATGTTACGTGTTAATTGAGTCAACTTCAATTAATATATCTCGGGTTCGAGATGGTGAAAC
The DNA here is from genome assembly GCA_018342105.1 of Gonioctena quinquepunctata. NCBI lineage: Eukaryota > Metazoa > Arthropoda > Insecta > Coleoptera > Chrysomelidae > Gonioctena > Gonioctena quinquepunctata. Next base: position 447,412 of record JAFIRS010000383.1, on the reverse strand, counting down.
TTGTTAAAATTGTATAGATGTGTTGTTCACATATTGAACAATACGTAAGCCAAATTTTAATAATTTCCTAATTCAACTGTCTCGTGGGGGAACCACCTTAAGCGTAATCTCGTTCTGATTCATCGTGTTATGTTGGCGACGCGTTTGAGATGGAAGGCCCGCCAATTGCACAATTATTTTAATTAGTTGATTCTTGCATCGTCGCTCAATCATAGTGGTTTCAAAGGGTCAATTAGATATTACCTGTTATTAGGGATGGGGCTTAATAATAATGTAACGAACCTAGGCCGGACCTGTCGCCTCACGCGTTGCCATCGACAACGATGAGGTCATCCCCGGAGATATTCGAGAACAATCCAGTCGCTCTGCCGCGGAAAACAACGGTCAATATTGGAAACAATTGGAACATGTTGGTCGCCAACTGCCAGAATTCGAAAGATCGGGAATTCTGTAACGGAGATAAAATAGGCAGCCCTCAAGATGGCACGGACAGTCTGAACGAGCCCATACGATCGAGCTATACAGTGGCGTAATATAAATTAAGTTGTAGATTTAAGTGTGAAATAAATTATTAAAACCAAGTTAAGTTTATTTACGTTACAATTGGTGTCGGAAGCGAGATTTTGAAAATAAACAAGTGATCGTGGAGTGGATAGTCAGAAAAATAAATTGATAGACCTTTTTGTACGCCCAAAATAGACAGTGGCCCGGTTTTCGCGAAGTGGACAATTGTGCGTGGGAATATGAACTGATACACTGTTCGCGTGAAACAGAAAATAGACAGTGGCCCGGTTTTCGCAAAGTGGACAATTGTGCGTGGGAATATAAACTGATACACTCTTCGCGTGAAACAGACAATAGACTGGTGGCCCGTGGAAAAGAATTCGCGAAGTGAATTTTTAACAAACTGATAAACTTTTTCGTGTGAAACAGACTGATACCTCGTCAAAGACAAAATGTGTTCAAGAAAAGTGCGCCTTGCGGACTTGAAGGTAGCGGAATTGAAACAGGAATTGGAGGAAAGGAACTGGAAACAACGGGTAAAAAGCAAGTACTCCAGGAAAGACTTGCAGAAGGACTTATACAAGAAGGTGAGGACCCCGAAACATTTTTATTCGAAGTTCCCGGAGGTGATTTAGTTTGGTAATGAATAAACTCGAAGAAACTACTAAATCCTTGAAAGAAGAACTGCAACAAAATTCTAGAAATCTGGAAGAGAAGCTTCAAGAAAATTCAAGAAGCCTGGAAGAGAAGCTTCAAGAAAATTCTATAAATCTGGAAGAGAAGCTTCAAGAAAATTCAAGAAGCCTGGAAGATAAGCTCCTAGAAAACACAGAAGGCCAAAAAAAGAACTCTGTGGTGTGGCGAATCGTCTAGAAAAAAGAATAGGAACCGTCGAGGCAGAGATGGACAAGATGAAGGAAACGATCAGTAAGCTGGAAAAACGAATTGATAGTGCGCCCTCCACAGAGATGGTTAACAAAAATGCAATGCTGGACTTGAGTTTGAACTTGGATAAAGTTCAAGAGGGTATACAAGATGTCAAGGTCATTTCTGAAATAGGGAAGCTTTCCATGAAGCCGCCTCAATTCGACGGAAAAACTCCATGGGAAAATTACCGCCGACAGTTTGAAGCAGCGGCCAAAGCAAATGGATGGAATGCAGGGGAAAGAGCTATAGCACTAACACTTGCATTACGTGGAGAAGCGACGAATATTCTACAAACTCTTACCGCCCAAGAACAGGAGGACTATGATCAGCTGATTAAACATCTAGAATTACGATATGGCCAGGCCCATTTGGAACACGTATACCACTCCCAACTGAAAAATCGCTGCCAGAAATCGGGCGAATCCTTACAAGAATTCGAAGCTGACATTGCACGCTTGGTTCGTCTTGCATATCCAGCCACACCGGAAAATGTAATGGAGCGATTAGCGGTTCAGGCATTCTTGGATGGACTCCGTGACCAAGAAACCAGACAAGCGTTGACACTAGCTCGTCCAACACATCTCGTAGACGCACTGGCACGCGCTTTGGAATTTGAGGCAGCAAAACAATCCTGCAAAAACCAAAGTAAAGTTCGAAGTATTGAAGAAGACTCACAGGAGCATGCTGACTTGGAAGCTGCCATAAGAAAAGTGATGAAGGAAGTTTTGCCTGAGAAAAGATAGATAAGATGCTGGAATTGTGGCAAAATTGGACATGTGCGTAGCAAATGTCCAACATTCGAAACACGACTCCGATGCAGGAAAACTAAAGAAGGTCGACGAGAAGGGGCAATCGTCGGCCTGTGTCCAGCAAGCCCCGGTTAACAACGCATATGTCGCTATCCTGCAACGACAGAACAGAGGTGTTTTCGTAGACGGTCTCATCAATAACGAGCCTTGCACCATGCTGCTAGATACAGGTGCGACTAGGACAATTCTCGGGCCTTCCTTTGCCAGAACACCGGAACGAATTGAACCGACAACTTGGAAGCTACGCACAGCAACAGGGGAGCCAGCTACTGTATATGGCGAGCTACCGATTGAAATAATTTTGGGCAGCACTAAAGTGAAACATCAGGCACTTGTAGCGGACATCGAAGACGATGCAATCATCGGAATGGACATCATGAATTCCAGAGGGTTTGAATTGGATTTCAAAGACGGCGTCCTACGTGTCAATGGAGAAGAGCTGGTACTTCATGGGAGAAGTGAAGAGTTGATCCGTGTGCTGTTGGCTGAAGATGTAAGCGTACCTGAGAGGGCTGAAACCATCCTGGAGGCTCGCCTGGACGGGAGTGCGAGCAGTGGAGACGTGGTGATGTTCGAGCCCAAACTTCATGATGAGAAAATTGGACGAGGATTGCCCTAGGAAAACCCTGTTACGTGCTGAAAAATTTGTACCGGTAAGGGTCATGAATGTCAATTACTTTCCAGTGACCTTAAAGAAAGGAACAATTTTAGGGCACTGCTCGTCAGTTTCATCTGTGATCCGGGGCGTACGAGGTACGATTAGCCAACCCAACAACTTGCCCACAGAACTAGAAAAATTAGTTGCCATCTCTTCCAAAGATATAAAACCAGCTCAACAGCCCAAACTAAGAGATTTAGTCAAAAGTACCAAGACATCTTCGATACCGGACAAGGAAAAGGAGTCGAACTAATGTGGTCCAGCACAAGATTGATACTGGGGTGCCGACCGATCCGGCAATAAGCAAGAAGACTTCCTCTTGCCAAGAAGGAAGAGGCTGACAAAATAGTCAGCGATATGGGAAAAGAAGGAGTTATCGAACCATCTGACAGTCCCTGGTCCTCTCCAGTCGTACTGGTGAAGAAAAAGGATGGATCGACACGCTTTTGTGTAGACTATCGCCAACTTAATAATGTCACGAAGAAGGACAGTTACCCTCTCCGAGAATAGATGACACCCTAGACACGTTGGCTGGTTCCACGATTTTCTCGACCCTTGATCTGAAGAGTGGATATTGGCAAGTAGAACTGGCTCAGGAAGATCGAAAAGACTGCTTTACCATCGGCTCAGGATTATGGCAGTTCACCGTTATGCCATTCGGGCTCTGTAATGCTCCCGCCACATTCGAAAGATTGATGGAGACAGTGCTGAAGGGACTCTCATGGAACACGTGTCTAGTGTATCTCGACGACATAATTGTGGTCGGCAGATCGTTCGAGGACCACGTGAAAACTTGGAGGAAGTATTCCTGCGACTGAGGAACTCCGGATTGAAGCTGAGCCCTAAGAAATGCCATCTGTTCCAAAAAAAGTACGATACCTCGGCCACGTTGTCTCTGGGAAGGAGTAGCAGTGGATGACCAGAAGATCAAAGCTGTTAAGGATTGGCCCATCCCAAAGACATTCACCAACTTCGAAGTTTCCTTGGTTTATGCACATACTATCGCCGATATGTGCTGGGATTCGCCAACATCGCTAAACCACTGACCAGGCTCACGGAGGGCCAAACAAAGTTCCAGTGGTCCGAAGAATGTCAAGACTCATTCAGGAAGCTGAAAGGAGCTTTGATCAACGCACCTGTACTGAGCTATCCCCTACCCAAAGGAAAATTCATTTTGGATACGGACGCCAGCAACGTGGGACTTGGAGCTGTCCTATCTCAGATCCAGGAGGGACAGGAGAAGGTCATTGGTTATTTCAGCAAGACGCTTAGCAAACCAGAGCGCAATTACTGTGTCACCAGGCGAGAGCTGTTAGCTGTTGTAAAGGGAGTGGAGCACTTCTACAAGTACATGTATGGAAGAAGATTCCTGTTGAGAACTGACCATGCAGCTCTCAAATGGCTCTTACAGTTCAAAACTCCTGAGGGTCAAGTAGCACGTTGGATCGAGAGACTCCAAGAATTCGATTTCGAGATCGAACATCGAGCCGGAACTAGCCATAAGAATGCAGATGCCTTGTCGCGAAGACCATGTCCAGATGATTGCTCACATTGCCGACGAGCAGAAGAGAAAGAAGCAACACTTTGTAGAAGACCAAGAGAAAGACCCCGACCTTGGCTTAGTTGTCAGCTGGAAGAAGGGCAATCGAAGACCATCATGGCAGGAAGTCGCAGGTTACTCGCCGGCTGTTAAGTCCTATTGGGCACAATGGAACTCTCTTATTCTGGACAATGGGATCCTGAAACGTGTGCTGGAGGCCGATATTGGTGGGGAAGACAGACGCCAAATAATTGTTCCCAGGAACAGAAGAGAGGAAGTGCTGCGGAAATCCATGATGGAGTCGCGGGAGGACATCTGGGGGTGACGAAGACTCTGCAGAAAGTGAGGCAACGGTTTTACTGGACCAATTGTCAAGCTGACGTCCAGGACTGGTGCAGAAAGTGCGCTGTATGCGCTGCTAGCAATGGACCTCGAATACGACCCAAGGCCCCGATGCGTCAGTACAACGTAGGCAGCCCGTTCGAGAGAATCGCCATTGACATCGCCGGCCCGTTTCCCGTATCCGACCACGGGAATAAATACATCCTTGTGGCAATGGACTACTTCAGTAAGTGGGCGGAAGCCTATGCCCTGCCAACCAGGAAGCCATCACCGTCGCCGACGTCTTGGTGAAAGAGTGGATATGTCGATTTGGTATTCCAATGGAGCTGCACTCGGATCAAGGCAGAAATTTCGAATCCAACCTGTTCCAAGAAATATGTTTACTGCTGAACATCCGCAAGACAAGAACCACGGCCCTACATCTGCAGTCCGATGGAATGGTGGAACGGATGAACAGAACGATCAACCGCCACTTGTCCAAGGTTGTCTCTGACCATCAAAGAGACTGGGACCAGTATCTTCATTTGTTCCTGATGGCCTATCGATCCGCAGTACACGAGTCAACCGGTCAAACTCCTGCTAGTATTATAATGGGCCGAGAACTGCGACTGCCTTGTGACCTGAAGTTTGGGATACCGCCAGGACAAGACACTGTGGGAGAGGACTACGTCAGCAAACTTCGGCAGAGAATGGACGACATCCACGAACGAGCCCGGTTGAACATCAGAGTGCCAGCGATAAAATGAAGAAGACCTATGACATCAAGGCCGACGCTGGAGGATTTAAGGTTGATGACCTGGTTTGGCTGTACAACCCCAAACGTCGTCGTGGACTATCACCAAAGTTGCGGAACTCGTGGAAGGCCCGTATAAAATCGTGAAAAGGATAAACGACCTTGTGTACCGAATCCATAAGCCACCCCAAGGGAAACCAAGGGTCGTCCATTTCAACAGGTTGGCCTTACGCTGGAAACCATGACCAAGTTCGCACCCTCAAGCCACCGGAGGATGATATGACGTTCGAGATGTTTATGTCCTTGTATTCAAACTGGCCGAAATTTCTACATGGGATTACTAGAGAGGAGTCACGAGACCTTTTCGAGGTGCCTGCTGACTACGCACTAGCGCACTGTGTGGCAGAAGATCTTCGAATGTCCAGGGGCATCGCCGTAGTGTTCTCCAAGAAATTTGGTCAACTCCAAACACTGCGGGAGCAGAATCCAGAAGTTGGTGGGGTGCTACAGTTGAAGAAAGGCCAGAGAAACATCTACTACCTAGTTACCAAGAGGCATCCTCAAGATAAACCGTCCTATGAAGATGTCTGGAAGAGTCTCACCAAACTAAGAGATACTATGGTGGACCAGAATCTGGTGGATCTAGCAATTCCAAAATTGTCCTGTGGTATTGATGGGTTGGACTGGAGAGTCATAAGAAGTATGCTGGAGGCGATATTCAGATCCAGCGGCGTCAAGATTTTGGTTTGCTGTAACCCTCTTCCACGACCGATCATGAAGACCGTGGAGTGTTACTTCCATCGAACTTCACGGTGCAGATATGGGGAGTCATGCAGATATCGTCACACTCCAAGGATGAAATTTCGGGACGAAATGTCTTTAAGAACGGGGCAATGTAACGAACCTAGGCCGGACCTGTCGCCTCACGCGTTGCCATCGACAACGATGAGGTCATCCCCGGAGATATTCGAGAACAATCCAGTCGCTCTGCCGCGGAAAACAACGGTCAATATTGGAAACAATTGGAACATGTTGGTCGCCAACTGCCAGAATTCGAAAGATCGGGAGATAAAATAGGCAGCCCTCAAGATGGCACGGACAGTCTGAACGAGCCCATACGATCGAGCTATACAGTGGCGTAATATAAATTAAGTTGTAGATTTAAGTGTGAAATAAATTATTAAAACCAAGTTAAGTTTATTTACGTTACAATAACAAAACAATTGATTTGGAATATTACTTGTTCATCCATCATAGTTTCCTTATGTTTTTATATTGTAAACTTGATAAAATTTTAGATATTGTATAAGTGTGGTTGAAAAATAACTGAATTTGATTTATAACGAATTTAGACAGATTATTTTATATAAAAATTCTGTTAATCATAAAGTCATTTTTGAAAATTGATAAGATTCCACTGTCAGTTGTATAACATTATTAAACAGGTTATAGTACATTATTTGAAACCTGTATTTAGTACTATGGAAGTACTGAAGTTGTATAGATTATAATGTCATACCATACAGTGTATTTATTTGTTCTAACGAAGTAATTTTTTTTAACTAATATACTTTGTTTTTATAAGTGCTTTAATTATTTGCATACTATCCTTAACTAGATTAGCGAGGTACACAATTCGAACGATTCCAGCTCTCTGAAAATCTATAACATCTATATATTGGGAAGATGATTCTTATCTGCCGCTGGATAAAAATCGCCTGTGAGTTTTTATAAATTATACACGCCCTTCATAAACTTGGTAACAACATCTTAACCAAGTAAACTGAAGTGTGGGTTTCTATTTAAACAACACCTTGTCCTCATGCTCCAGGTGTTCGATAATCGCCATTGGAAGATTATTCGAGTCGTCGGTCATCCTTTATAAACAGGTTATACGGGACAGACGAGTCAGTCAGTTGGTTAGTCTTATGAATATTGATGTACAAAGAAACAAAGTAGTTCTAAATGAAGTACATTCGAGTTGTAAACAGAGTGTTGTGTTTCAAAGTGGAATAAACGGATTGAATTTGTCGGACTATTTTTGAAAGCCTACTTTCGCAACAGTATACTTACTTCTGTACAATAGTGCTCAGTTGGTACAGCATACAAAAATTCCAATGGTGTCCGAGCTTCCTCGTTTAGCCATGCTGCATACATCGAAACCGTCAATAATCGCGAGACCAGAAATCCAAAAGACAGAAAGAAGTAAGTTGTTTCTATGATGCCACTTCTTTCACTGAAAATAGAAATTAGTTAATAGATAAAAAAATGGAAAATAATATTCCTATTATTATATGGATACAATACAAATCATAAACAATCAATAATTCATTGCCCTCATTGGAATTTCTAAATCCGTTAGATGTGTTCTATTGGAAACTTCATGAAATGAATTGATACGAAGCCAAAAATAGCTATATGTAAAGGACTGGATTTCACCTTACATAATTTTTCTTAGCTGGGTGCGTTTTTAGGTACCACCCTGTGACGTGACACTGATTTCGCGCACTTGATGTAAAAATAACAATTTTGCTACAAAGTAGTCCATCGGTATGATCAAAAAGCCGAATGGTGGATATGCAGGAAACCAGAAGTGTACTCATTCAGATACACTTTCTTGGTTCCAAGGTTGCTGGAGACGAACTGCAAAGTGCTCGTTTTGGGAGGGGTTGTCACCAACCCCAACAGATCCAGCAGGAGCCTATCGGGAAAAATCTTCCCCACCCAAAGATCAAATGGGCCAAACGTTTTGAATTGGCCGGAAAGGACGGAATATTCTCCGCCTCAGTACAAAATGGCCTTAAGATAATATAGCCCGTCTTGAAAAGGCTGTTCAAGGACAGTCTTATTTTATGGCTTCACACAAAACAGTTCGCCTATCAAGCAGGCAAATCTACAATTGATGCTCTACAATGCCTGATTGAAAGCAATGAGAAGACATACTCGGCCAAAGAAATGGCTCTATATACATTCATAGATATATATATATATATATATATATATATATAATCTCTGATAGTGAAGCTACCTGAATCTGGAATTACGACTCAAGGTTACGCTGATGACCTGGTCGTTACTATTAGGGGCAAACATAATCAGAAGCTCTTGTGCAAAACAGTGCTAGTTGCATTCACATGGAGACGAAAATACGATCTGCAAGCCCCCAACCCTGAATAAAACTCAGCTAACGAACATATAACAGTCACATCATCATTTTGAAAGGGCTAGAGTGGGAGTAACGGGTCCTAGTTTTAGGCTCTCCAAGTCTCTAGGCAAAGCCCCAACAATTTTTCAAGTAGAAATTCATACTATAGAAATTTGTAACCAAGAGTGCATTGCAAGAGGCCAAAGGGGCAAAATTATGAATCCCATCAGATAGCCAAGCAGCACTGAAAGCTCTAAAGTCACCCACTTGTGAATCTAGACTGACTTGGGACTTCAAACTCCTCCTGAGACAACTGGCTACGAGTTATAAGGCACTCTGATGTGGGTGCCAGGTCACAAGAGAATCAAAGGCAACGAGGAAGCAGTCAGCCTTGCCAAGGAAGGGACCAAAACTCAATTTTCCAGAACCCTTCTGTGGTTTCCCTAAGCCCACATTAAGGAAGAGTTTCGGCGCTGGGAAGCTAACCAAATCAAAACACTGAAAAACGCTTCTGGGCCCATCGTCAAGAGCAAGATCTGGGACGCCAGGGACGGGACTGTTCACCAGACATTCTATAATCTCTTGAATTAGTCCGATAATATTTGTAGCAACCTAGCTTCCATCCAAATGTATTTGAGGAAAACCATTTTAAATTTCTTATAATTCATAATTCATTTATTTACCCAAAAAGAAACAAGAAAAAGTTCATTAAAAGAATGGAATAAAAAGTACAATAAGTCTCACATTCAAATAGATTGTTCACTTTTCAGCTGTGATAGTGCTGATTTTGTGAATCTGAAAATCTCTGAGGTATTTGTCCATTTCTGTATTCTTTATAGTGTGGATATCGCGTCTGTATGTGAACTATATTCTCTTTTTCTTTCACCGAACTTGTTAAAAACGATTGTTTATAAAAAAGCCTAATATAAGTAAAATATAATAAGATAAAGTTTCGCCCTAAAAAACGAATTCCGTGATAGGAGAGATTGAAGTCGAAATACAAAAAAGGAACAGTCTATTTCTATAATTGTTTAGCACGGAGGATGATTTGGAAATTTTTCATACCTTATTTTTAGAGTTCATACCTATTGAACTAACACAACCTATGGGAACAGTTCATTTGTTTGTTTCCTTTGTTGAGTATTTTCTCAATTTTTCTTTAACCATAGATAGCTTCGCGTTGAAATTGTCCTGTTTCAGTTTTTTTTTTCGTTTTAGAGGTTTCTTGGAGAGGTTTGGACTTCTCAGTATCTAGTATGGTATTTATTAACGATTGTTCTTTTGAAACTGGTGCGACACTCCGCTCAAATACTGGTGTTGGTGGTGCACTGTTTGCTTTAATATTGGTGTCCTCTCCCTTTTTTTTGGTTCTAGTTCTTCAATGGTATAACCAATATTATTCACAAACAGTTTATTTCCTTTTATGTAGGCTATATTGGTTGGAGTTTCCTTTGCTCTGTTCAGGTATTTTCGCAATATTCTGCTTTCCTCTCTTTTTGTGTCAGTTGAGTCATTTGCAATTTTTAAAGAAAAAAATGGTACACCACTGAGATATTTAAAATTTTTGAATTCCTCGTTCAATTTGTGACAAAAAATCTCTCTTGCCTTTTTTTCGTAGGGGGCGCCATTTTAATGCAAAAAAATTAAACATCTTAACGCGTATTTGTCATTACTTTAATACATTATCTAGTAGCGATGCTAGTAGGCTACTGTCAACATTCTGTTAAATACGAATATTTCAACGAAATGTCAAATCAGCGTTTCTTCATTTTTAAGCTTTTAGTTTGGTATAACATTAATGATAAGTAATTAACTTTTCTTTTATCGATTGGAAAATTATACAAATGCGGAATTATCAGACATGCATTTTGTCTATGGTCGAAGTAATGAAAATGATCGGCAATAATATGTGCTCGTCTTCACCAACGTTTGCGCGGAAATGGTACGTTTAAGAAACAAACGGCTCACTGCGGGCGCCCTCGGGAAGTACGAACTGTGCAACTAGAAGAAGCAGTTCTCGAGTTAATTGCGAAGTCACCTGAAACAAGTACTCGAAAAATTGCCAACATACTGAATGTAAGCAACTTCATTCACTGTATTTAAAATTCTTAAAGAACAGCCATTGTATCCGTTCCATATTCAACGTGTGCAAGCTCTACTACCTAGAGACTTTTTTGCGCGCCTAGTTTTTTGGCATTGGATTCTTCATCAAATCGCTCTGGACTCCTAGACTTCTTTAGAAGTATATTAATTACCTGGGAAAAATTTAAGAGGTAAGAAGTGATATAAGCTTATTAATTCCATTTCAGTGATGGGTCTAGTCGCACCAATTGAATTTGGCCGTAACGTTATCGCCATTTTCAGTACTGTAACATTGGTGTATTCGCCACGTTCTGAACTATCATACTTGTGCATTCACCACTTTTTGAAATCTGGTTATTTGGGTAGTTTTGGAACCGAATTCCATTTTAAGTTTTTTGAACTGCAGATAATTGTTTCAAGTGAATCAATAATGATGGTTTCATTTTTGATTGAACGAGTTCTGAAGTTTCCAAACAAATATTTCATGGGAGGTAATTTTTTCGAGCAGATGTCGGTAATGACCGCTCAAATATTATGCCAGGGCCAATCATTTTTGAAATAAAAAAAATTCTTAGCAGTATATGTGAATGGTCGGAAAATGTAGGGTAAATAAGTTAATTTTTTTTTTTTATGTTCTGGTTCCCACGAAAAGGGATATCCTGTAATGTTCAGAGAACATCGTGGGAACCTAGGGAAAGAAGGTAGGAGTTGGTGTTCTTCTTAAATTTCTGAAGGTTGTATGCCTCGGGGAACACCTCCCTAGGCAATGAGTTCCAAAGCCTCGCTGTTCGTTGGATGAACGAGTCTTTGGAAAGTGATGTTCTGCAGGTCTCCAAAGTGACCACGAAGGGGTGTGATGACTGAACTTGACGGGTTAATCTCGAAGAGACTGCCAAAGCAGGAACGATTGTTGATATTTCAGAAGAGCATCGCCGATGAAAATATCTATAAAATAGAGACAAATCGCCAACTTTTCTACGGTGTTCCAGACAAGTGAGCGAGTTTGTAAGCGAGGCATCACCGACGAGACGAATTGCCCTTTTTTGGACAGAATCCAATAGCCTCAGGATATGTTTAGGTGCCGCACTCCAAATATGGGAACAGTATTCCAGGACAGGTCGGATCTGTGCCTTATAGATCATAAGCAGCTGACTGGGGGTGAAATAGCTCTTGGCACGAAACAGAAAACCAAGTTTTTGGGATGCACTTTTGGCAATGGACCTCACGTGATTTTCCCAGGAAAGGTTATTGCTGATAGTAATACCAAGCATCGATATGGATGGCTTCAGTGGTATGGTTACTCCTGACAAAGTTATGTTAGGCACAGTGAGATCGGCTTTCTAGAGAAAAGACATGCTTGTGTTTGTTTGCATTGAATTCTACCAAGTTATTAGATCCCCATTCGAGAATTGTTGCTAAGTCCATATTTATATTATTAACATTTCTTCCTCGTTCATTTCTGGTTTCATATATAGGGGCCCTGGAAGAAAAAGCGGTATGGAGGGTACTATCATCGGCAAAGCTGTGTACTGGACATGAAGTTGCTTTCAACAGGTCGTTGATGTGAAGTAGAAATAGTGTTTGTGCGAGAATAGATCCTTGCGGAACACCAGCATTTATGAGTAGAGTGTCAGATGAAACTCCATCGACCACTACATGGAGAGACCTGTTTGAGAGAAAACTAGCGAGCAGAGAACACAGCTGAGGGGGCAAGCCATAAGACGGAAGCTTGGCGAGGAGTCCCTGGTGCCAAACTCGATCGAACGCCTTGGAGATATCTAATGCCACAGCTAAAGTTTCTCCATACTTTTCAATAGATAGCTGCCATATATGTGAGACGTAAGCGAGCAGGTCACCAGTTGATCTCTGATGGCGGAAGCCATATTGCCTATCGTTGACAATTCCTGAGTCTTCCAGATATTTCATGAGCTCGATGTTGATGGCTTTTTCCATGACCTTTGAAATAATAGATAGCAGTGCGATAGGTCTGTAGTTGCTAGGTAGGGCCATTTTGCCTTTTTTAGGGACTGGCTGTACTCTTGCAATTTTCCAATTGGACGGAAATACCCCAAATTGTAAGAGTGGTTGAACAACTTGCAAAGAACAGGTGTTAGTTCGGAGGCACATTTCTTGAGAACAATCGGCGGGATTCCGTCAGATCCACAGGCTTTGTTGGTGTTGAGACCCAGCAAAATCTTTCTGATAGTACGTTGGCGAAAGGTGATCTCGGGCATGTGACTGTCAATAGGTGTAATGTTCGGGGGTTGTTTTCCCGATGAATCCAGAGTGGAATTTCCAGCAAATAGGTGCGCAAAGATATTGGCTTTTTCCTGGGCAGTCGTTGCTAGTGTTCCATCTTCTTTGGTTAGAGGAGGAAATGAGCTGGAAGTGAAGTTTCTTCCCACAGCTTTGGCGAAAGACCAAAATGAACGGGATCCGTTAGGACATTCAGCAAGTTTTGATCTTATTTTGGCATTGTGGGCATCTTTTGAGCATTCTATTGTCTCTTTGCATATGCCTCTAGCCTCAACATATGCTGCTCTGGTCTCAGGGCCCGGATTTTTTAGCCATCGACGGTATGCTGCCTGTTTGGAAGCCACAGCTCTAGAGCAGTTTCTGTTAAACCAGGTCTTATCGGATGATGTTCTTCTTTCCGTATTCGGTATGTAAGTTTGCATCCCCAACATGATGATTTCAGAAATTGTCTCAGCACATCGTGTTGGATCTACTGAAGAGAAACAAACTCTCTTCCATGGAAACGCTGAGAAAAACATACGAAGACCTTCCCAGTCGGCCGAATTGTAATGCCACATGAGACGGGGTGGTATTGAGCAGCTCGATGGTAAATGGAAAGAGCATGTTGTGGAGATGAGGGTGTGATCAGAGTTTCCAAGTGGGGCACAAACTTCTATTCTATATGGGTCAGGATTGGTGGTGAGGAAAAGATCTAGTGTATTGGCAGACTGGTTGTTGATATCAGGGTTGGTAGCTCGATCAGTTGTTCTAGACCATGAGTGATGGCGAAGGCCTCGGCTTGACGACCTGCATCATCTGTTCTGTTAGAGAATTTGAGCCAGGCAGCGTTATGTACATTAAAGTCTCCCATGATTATGGTTTCAGCTGTTGGATGGTTCTCCTGAATGTAGTCCAGTTTGAGTGATAAAAACTCAAAGAGGTCGTTATATGAAGGTTCATTAGGTGATAGGTAAAGGCAGCAGAGGAACTTAGTCAGTTTGGTATCAGATGGCTTGAACCACATCACATCAAAGTCTTTCGGTTCCAAACTCTCTTCACGCTGGCATGAAAGGTTAGCCTTAGCGTGAAGGCAGACTCCACCTTGAACCTGAATCGAGAATGGAGTTCGTAACCAGGACAAAGCATATGGACCTTGTTGGTGGACGAGTTTACTTGTGTTTCTGTTAGAGCCAGAATATCCGGTTTTTTCGTCTGTAGGTGATGGTGGACGTCATTGATGTTCTTGTTGAGTCCGCGGATGTTGCAAAAATTAATTTTTAATGTTGAGTCCCCTCGAGTACCTCTCGCCCGGAAATCCGAATGGAGAGGTATTTTACTTCCGGAGTGTTTTACTCTAGGAGACTTCATCATTATTACTATTAGGAATGCACCTGAAAATAAAGGAGGAATGCTCCCGCCACATTCGAAAGATTGATGGAAACAGTACTGAAGGGACTCTCATGGAACACGTGTCTAGTGTATCTCGACGACATAATTGTGGTCGGCAGATCGTTTGAGGACCACGTGAAAAACTTGGAGGAAGTATTCCTGCGACTGAGGAACTCCGGATTGAAGCTGAGCCCTAAGAAATGCCATCTGTTCCAAGAAAGTACGATACCTCGGCCATGTTGTCTCTGGGAAGGAGTAGCAGTGGACGACCAGAAGATCAAAGCTGTTAAGGATTGGCCCATCCCAAAAGACATTCACCAACTTCGAAGTTTCCTTGGTTTATGCACATACTATCGCCGATATGTGCTGGGATTCGCCAACATCGCTAAACCACTGACCAAGCTCACGGAAGGCCAAACAGTGGTCGAAAGAATGTCAAGACTCATTCAGGAAGCTGAAAGGAGCTTTGATCAACGCACCTATACTGAGCTATCCCCTACCCCAAGGGAAATTCATTTTGGATACGGACGCCAGCAACGTGGGACTTGGAGCTGTCCTATCTCAGATCCAGGAGGGACAGGAGAAGGTCATTGGTTATTTCAGCAAGACGCTTAGCAAACCAGAGCGCAATTACTGTGTCACCAGGCGAGAGCTGTTAGCTGTTGTAAAGGGAGTGGAACACTTCTACAAGTACGTGTATGGAAGAAGATTCCTGTTGAGAACTGACCATGCAGCTCTCAAATGGCTCTTACAGTTCAAAAATCCTGAGGGTCAAGTAGCACGTTGGATCGAGAGACTCCAAGAATTCGATTTCGAGATCGAACATCGAGCCGGAACTAGCCATAAGAATGCAGATGCCTTGTCGCGAAGACCATGTCCAGATGATTGCTCACATTGCCGACGAGCAGAAGAGAAAGAAGCAACACTTTGTAGAACCGCGGCAATGGATGACAACTGGAATGACAGCAAGATCCAGAAAGACCAAGAGAAAGACCCCGACCTTGGCTTAGTTGTCAGCTGGAAGAAGGGCAATCGAAGACCATCATGGCAGGAAGTCGCAGGTTACTCGCCGGCTGTTAAGTCCTATTGGGCACAATGGAACTCTCTTATTCTGGACAATGGGATCCTGAAACGTGTGTTGGAGGCCGATATTGGTGGGGAAGACAGACGCCAAATAATTGTTCCCAGGAACAGAAGAGAGGAAGTGCTGCGGGAAATCCATGATGGAGTCGCCGGAGGACATCTGGGAGTGACGAAGACCCTGCAGAAAGTGAGGCAACGGTTTTACTGGGCCAATTGTCAAGCTGACGTCAGGACTGGTGCAGAAGTGCGCTGTATGCGCTGCTAGCAATGGACCTCGAATACGACCCAAGGCCCCGATGCGTCAGTACAACGTAGGCAGCCCGTTCGAGAGAATCGCAATTGACATCGCCGGCCCGTTTCCCGTATCCGACCACGGGAATAAATACATCCTTGTGGCAATGGACTACTTCAGTAAGTGGGCGGAAGCCTATGCCCTGCCTAACCAGGAAGCCATCACCGTCGCCGACGTCTTGGTGAAAGAATGGATATGTCGATTCGGTATTCCAATGGAGCTGCACTCGATCGAATCCCACCTTTTTCAAGAAATATGTCTACTGCTGAACATCCGCAAGACAAGAACCACGGCCCTACATCCGCATTCCGATGGAATGGTGGAACGGATGAACAGGACGATCAACCGCCACTTGTCCAAGGTTGTCTCTGACCATCAAAGAGACTGGGACCAGTATCTTCATTTGTTCCTGATGGCCTATCGATCCGCAGTACACGAGTCAACCGGTCAAACTCCTGCTAGTATTATAATGGGCCGAGAACTGCGACTGCCTTGTGACCTGAAGTTTGGGATACCGCCAGGACAAGACACTGCGGGAGAGGACTACGTCAGCAAACTTCGGCAGAGAATGGACGACATCCACGAACGAGTCCGGTTGAACATCCAGAGTGCCAGCGATAAAATGAAGAAGACCTATGACATCAAGGCCGACGCTGGAGGATTTAAGGTTGATGACCTGGTTTGGCTGTACAACCCCAAACGTCGTCGTGGACTATCCCAAAGACCTATGACATCAAGGCCGACGCTAGGATTTAGTTTAAACGACCTTGTGTACCGAATCCATAAGCCACCCGAGGGAAACCAAGGGTCGTCCATTTCAACAGGTTGGCCCCTTACGCTGGAAACCATGACCAAGTTCGCACCCTCAAGCCACCGGAGGATGATATGACGTTCGAGAAGTTTATCCTTGTATTCAAACGGGCAGAAAGTTCTACATGGGGTTACATAGAGAGTCACGAGACCTTTTCGAGGTGCCTGCTGACTACGCACTAGCGCACTGTGTGGCAGAAGATCTTCGAATGTCCAGGGGCATCGCCGTAGTGTTCTCCAAGAAATTTGGTCAACTCCAAACACTGCGGGAGCAGAATCCAGAAGTTGGTGGGGTGCTACAGTTGAAGAAAGGCCAGAGAAACATCTACTACCTAGTTACCAAGAGGCATTCCCAAGATAAACCGTCCTATGAAGATGTCTGGAAGAGTCTCACCAAACTAAGAGATACTATGGTGGACCAGAATCTGGTGGATCTAGCAATTCCAAAATTATCCTGTGGTATTGATGGGTTGGACTGGAGAGTCATAAGAAGTATGCTGGAGGCGATATTCAGATCCAGCGGCGTCAAGATTTTGGTTTGCTGTAACCCTCTTCCACGACCGATCATGAAGACCGTGGAGTGTTACTTCCATCGAACTTCACGGTGCAGATATGGGGAGTCATGCAGATATCGTCACACTCCAAGGATGAAATTTCGGGACGAAATGTCTTTAAGAAGGGGGCAATGTAACGAACCTAGGCCGGACCTGTCGCCTTACGCGTTGTCATCGACAACGATGAGATCATCCCCGGAGATATTCGAGAACCATCCAGTCGCTCTGCCGCGGAAAACAACGGTCAATATTGGAAACAATTGGAACATGCCGGTCGCCAACTGCCAGAATTCGAAACATCGAGAATGCTGTATCGGAGATAAATAGGCAACCCTCAAGTGGAGTCAGACAGTCTGAACGAGCCCATACGATCGAGCTATACAGTGGCGTAGTAATATAAATTAAGTTGTAGATTAAGTGTGAAATAAATTAAATAAACCAAGTTAAGTTTATTTACGTTACACTATTGTGCTTTTATTTAACTCAGTCAACCAATTTCCAGGGCCGTAATTTAAAAGGGAATAATTAACCCAATTATAATAAAATATTACCGAAACTTCCCGAAATATAAAATTAAAGTTAATTTCTCAGTATGAAGTAAACGTCGACGATCCAAAAACTACAACAAAAAATACAGGTCCGTATTTAAAAATTCAAAGATGGGGGTGGCCCACGTCAGATGACACTCTGTATAAAAGATTCATGAACATTTTCTGATAGCCCACATCAAGTGCCAATAGCAAAATGTGGACAGATTTTCAATATGTCTGCGAATAAAGAAGATACAGGCAAAAAAACAATTTGGGATTTTTTTGTTTTTCCTGTATATCTCCAGAACCAAAAGAGCTAAATTCGATTTTTTCACATCATTGAATAGGTCTATAAAATACACAACTTTGCCACAATTTAACCGACACTCTATCTCTTATCGTTTATCGTTTACGAGATCCCCATGTACAGAAACAAATTTGAATAGCCCTGTATATATATATATATATAAATATATACCACTTCATACCACACATTCAATTTGAAGTCAGATGAATTGCTGTAGTTTTGAAATGATAAGTTTTTTCGACGCATTGAAAAAAATAATTTTTATTTCTGTGAACTCCTTACCTCAAACTGTTGTAAAGCTGAACGCAAAGGAAAAAAATATTAAGCATATAGGAGACCAACACAAGAAATGACAAATTCTCTTCTACTGACTTCCACAAATGGTAAAGCTTCTGGTAGTCCAATCTGATTTCTCTCCAGAATTTCTCGTGCATAACCTACAATTGCATTGGTGTGATTCTTTTCAAAATAACTCCCACATTTTTTTATAAATTTCCCAACGTTCATTCATGGATTTATAGAAATACCTTATTGTTTTTCAATCTCCTAACAATTTGCTTGAATCTCGCAGTCATTGCAATGCTTATTAGTGTTATGAATAAATCGGTGAATATCCAGGTAAAAGTTGTTATAGTATTTGCGAACTGAAAAAATAATCATATATTAATTAAAAACTTCTTTAATTTAATCGCAATATGTTTTATAGAGTGGAACAGCCAATTGTTATTAATTCAGTATAATTATTGTGCATATTTACAAAAAAAACCCGAAATACGTCAGTATTAGATTCTGAAATGACATTTCATCCCTAAATTCCATTCGAGCAATAGTTGTCAGCACTAAATTTTCAAATTGGAAGAAGGGGCTTGTAATAACTCATCTAAAAGGTCTTTCCATTCTTTATATTTTAAATTTATTGTAAACATTGACAGAAAAAAAAAACAATTAATCTAATTAACGAAAAAGGTCTTTCCATTCTCTTTTCAAAAAATACTATAATTTTGAAATTTATTGTAAACATTGACAGAAAAAAAAAACAATTAATCTAATTAACGAATTTTCCTACAACAAACCGAATTCTCAAAAACTATAATAATGATATGAAGCAAATCAGGGAAAGAAAACAGATGAAAAAGAATGCCCGAATGTAAATTAACTTGTGGCTCTTGTGCAAGTTTTACACAGGCCAAACAGACAGAACATTCGAAAAACGATTATCAGAACATAGGAACGCTTTGTCAATGGAAAAACGAATATAACTTTTGCTACTCACCTCTACTTAACTGAAAAATATTATTATGGCTACACCACTCCTTCCTTCACTGTTTAGCGTAGCCGCAAATACCCACCTGCTTGGTTGATTTATTTATTTAACAGGTGAGCCTGTGACCTGTAGATTTCTATCCGATTTCTGCATTCGTGTTCTTAACTGATCTCGGTACAGCTGTTCTCGATGTTGGTAGGCGTAGCTCAATTGCAGAACAGCAATCAGATCTCCATTCTTGTGACGTTGGTCTAAGAATGACCTGTAACATTGCCAAAGGTGTTTCTCTGAGTGCCAATATAAGTGCAATAACCCTTTTTTATCGTCTCATCCATTGGCCGGTGACGCAGCTTTAAACTGCCTATGATATAGAGGCCATGTTCTTAAATCATCATTGAAGCGACTTTGCTTTCTTGTTCTCTCAAATGCTGATTTGCTTCTTCTTGGACTGCAGTAACTTTTTCTGATCTGACTTTTCACTTTTCATTCCTTCTATCGTTTTCCAGATCGTTACCTCCAGACTTATGATTTGCCCCCCATTTTTCTCCTTTATTTAGTTCTTCCAGAATTTTCACCGTGGATTTTTCTCAAATCAGCTATCAATATCCTCACTTCTGACACCAATTGTTACGAATCTGGGGTCAAATGGCTGATTATTTTTATTTAGATTAGGATGCTGCCATGAAGTTCAAGGCATGCATTTTGAACATCTACATAGGAAGTGATTTGTTTTTCATTTTATTACATTATCAAGATGTTAAGTTCAATTTTGACTTTGGAACATTCTCCTCTGGAATAAATGAACTTCACTAGTTTCATTCTACAATACTTTTTATTTAATTTGGCATATCACTTATTTGTACCATCATAGTATGTTTAGGGAACGATATTGTGATACGCCTCTGTTTTTCTCCAACTCTGAAATGGATTTCGTTCCACCGAATCTTGTTGGTCAGTGATACAATGTTGCCAAGCGTCCAAGTGTAATTTCTCTAGACTTGACGACGCTGTCATCGATGGTTGGAGAAGGATTGTCTTCTATTTTGTCGTAAGTGTCCGTTAACAGGGGTTCATCATGGTGAAGTGCATATGTTGCGTATTTCACGAGATGAAACACGGGAAATACCTACTCGAAAGGAGGTTCTAGATCCTGATGGAATTTCTGGAGAAGCGGCATCTTTAGGCGAGTGTGTAAACTATGTTTGATGTGGTCGAAGTTGATTGGTCAACTATGACACTTGTTCGAAGTCAAAAGGGAAACCTCACTTTCTATCACTTGTTGCGACTGAGTCAAAAGTGGAGGTTGTGTGCATGTAGCCTTTGGTTTTGAAAAATTTGTGATCTTCGCATCATCCTTGATTGGAAATACTTTTTGATATCCGTATTTGCACTCTTCGGAGGGTTTGACCCATTGTCGGACTCCTGAGACATTCTATATCAAACTCAACAGGTATATGTTGGTTTCGCCTATGCCTAACAAGGTTTCGAAAATCTTTTTATTGAGTACCATGAGTGAAACATGATTTTCCTTACCAACAGATGCGTTTAGGCCTAGTGTGTCCTGTTCAACGGGAACCTTTCAACTACGAGACGCAGTTTGGTGGTAGGGAAAAACCCCTTTCGGCCAGGGTATGTTGATTTTACATCAATCTCACGAAATTCTGTGTGATTGTAAAATTTTTCTTTGTTTCGGAAAGTAGGTTTATTTCGCGGAGTTCCAATGTCACTGAATTTCCACTTGGGGCAGTGTTGCCAGTGAAACATTTCACAAAGTAAAGTGGGCTTATTTTATGAAATAATTCATGTGTATATGAATCCACTTTGGAAGTCTGAGTTCATCATAAAATGATAGATTGGGATAACTATTATTATTGTAACCGATGATACGATCATTGGTTGAATTATATTTGATGGGGAGGTCATTTTCTTCTAGTGATAGAGTGAATTACAATGATTCTGAATGCTCTTAGTGTTTAGGAGTTGGATATTTCATTCCTTTTATGGTTATTCCGACACAGGGTGATTCAATTGAATCAATGATAATTTGGGGTTGATATATTATGATGAATTCTCGTTTTCTAGAATCATATACTGTTGTGATTTTT
Organism: Gonioctena quinquepunctata; assembly: GCA_018342105.1. Classification (NCBI taxonomy): domain Eukaryota; kingdom Metazoa; phylum Arthropoda; class Insecta; order Coleoptera; family Chrysomelidae; genus Gonioctena; species Gonioctena quinquepunctata. The sequence goes on along the minus strand of JAFIRS010000383.1, from coordinate 426,103 downwards.
ATGGGTGATATGGGGTTTATTATTTCGCGTTGCTATAAGCCGTTGGGGTTGAAGAATTTTGCTCTTTGATATCTTTTTATGAGAAGGAACATTCTAATTTAGTGTTTCCTTCCGAAGGTATTTTTGTTTTGGACTTTTTTTGTGGATCTTTTGGACTTTTTAGATTTCTGGAATCTTGGGGACTTGGTTTATGGACTTGGATTTTGGTTCATGTTTGGATTCTGGTTCCCGATTCCTGGTTTTGGTTTCTGGTTTTGTGATAGAAAACCAATGGTCCTTTGCATGCTGGTAGCATGCAGTCCCTTTGTCTACAGGGTCATTCCATAAGGGAATGATCACCATGATTTTCAAGACGATGGATGAAACACATCACGGGGTTTCTTTTTTGAGTTGGATAACGCAAGTTAATTGTTGTTTACGAAATGTTGTTTATACTTGCTTGTTGTTTATATGTACTTGTTGTGATGTTTAACTGAGATATTATCACCCATGCGATATTGCTCACATACAAGGCAATCCATTTATTCTATATTATTGTTGTTTATGCTCTAATGGTTGTTGTTGTATTCACTTGCTTTGTTGCTCATGCCTCACTGAGATATCATCCCACATGCGGTATGGTTTATAATTATTGATTATTATTAATTCGGCCATTGTTAAGCGGGATTTGAGGATAAGTGATCCACGCATGCGCGATCGCTTTAAGTAATTTTGGTAAATATTGATTGTTGAATGACATCTCAATTTCTGCGACCGTTCCTTAATTGTAATTGGTATCGCCATTTTGCTATTTGGCCAAGCTTCTAGTATATGGGTATGAATATGATGAGTTTGGCTGGCTCTTAATTTTTTTTTATAGTGTTTACCGTTTAACAGCTTGATCTTAGATATTTGATACTTTGCTATTCTCATACTTGATAGTTGAATACTTGATAGTTTGATATTTGGTATATGGATATATATGGATATATTTGTAACTTGATTGGTATTCGGTGTTCGAATGCTATTGTGTATTTGAAGCCTTGAAGTGAGGTAGGTGCGGTGAATATGCCCATGTTTAGCGAAATCCTTGATAAAAATTGAAAATGCAAAATATTCAATTCGGTTTTTTATAGAAAGCGTACTTTTAAAACCAAAGAAGTTATGTTTGGACAGTAATGGATGATTTAATCTTTGATATTTTTTTCATACCATTTAAAAAAAATTAGTCTTACTGTGCATATTACCAACCCTGTCGTTAATATGCCCATGGCATGTTCCTAATGTGCCCAATGATTAATTTTATGAAGAGCAAAACAACATATTTATATGGCAAGTATATTTATTTGGAAAAACGAATTGAATGATGACAACAAACTAAACAAACCCAAAACTCTAATTCAACTGAAAAATTAAACTTGAAACTTTACACCGGTAGGTAGACATCACTTAGTACTGAGAGTACAAAAAGTAATCATCAAAATAATAACAAAGCCTATTTTAAAAATATATAAATTATTCTTAAACTAAGGAAACTCTATAAAAAACAAAATAAAAAAACACTAATATCTCTGCCATAGGGCATATTAACTCCCCTTAACGATGGGCGTATTAGCGACAGAAACAGAAAATGCACCTCAAAAGTTGTTAACGGTAATTTATTAATTTTTTATTAAAGGTAGTATACTAAAACAATGGTAAGAAGGCGTATTTTAAAATGCTGTACTTACAGTTATTGTAAACAAACATACACAATATTTACACTCTATTAAAGCACGTTTTATTTTTATAATCGATAGCGCCAAAACGTATGTCTTCCCTTCAACCTCTCTGGAGAGACTAACAAACACAGATTTGGCTCGTAGTGCTGTAAGTACGGAATATTGAAGTGTTGACCGCCCTCTATTAGCAAATAAGCTGAATTTTTTAAAATTGCACCGGGTGAGCAAATTACCAGCATGGGCATATTCACTTACCTTATTTGATATTTTTGCTTAGGTATAACTGTTCTATTTTTTTGTTGTTGTTAATGTGTACTTACAGATACAGATGATCGAGTTAGTTGATCTTTTGTTGTTTGTATAGTAAATCAATAAATTTCTTAGAGTCGTACTTCGTTTTTTGAGTTTCAACCCTTTGGTAAATTGAGGTTTGAAACAGACTATTATTGGATATTTGGAGGAGAATAGTTTCATCTGGCGCCCATTTACAACTTAATAAGATTAGTGATCACTTAACGAACCTCCCCATCTTCACTGTAGCTTAGCCCCAAATATCCTGAGACAAGTACAAGTTAGTGTGTCGTACGGTTTCAAAGAACGAAACGCTATGAATTATGGATGTGTTATGTGTTTCGTCAAGTAGATGAATTTATTTTTTCGTTTAATTTTTGCTATGTAAACTGAAGTATTTTTGGGTTGAGTATGAAATTACCTTTCAAATGAGATAGCACAAGTCTTTACTTCCAATAACTCGAATGGGGTTGAATTTATGGAAGCCATTTTTACGTTTAATATTTACAATAGTTGGGATGCTGATTCAATTCCATTTGACAGTTCCACACTGTATAAAAGTAACATATCAGCTGGTGTACATACTACATACCTTGATGACCACTCCTATCCAAAAATTATATTCGATAAAGGTGAAATAGTTTTGGAAAGAAACTTCGAAGTAAGCCTTTATGGGGTTTTCCGAATATCCAGCACATTCCTTGGACTGGTAGACTCCATTCAAAATAAAAAAAAGATGTTCAACTGAAAACACTGATATTATTAAATATACGGGTGTCATGTAAGTACGTCGCCAAACTCGAAGGGTTGATTCTTTGAGTGATTCTAAGACGGAAAGTTTATATAACCAAAGGTCCGGTAATGCTTTGTTTTCAAGATACAGGGTGTCAACATTTTTGAAAGAAATAGTTTTTTCCTAAATATCTCAATAATGCTTCAGCCGATTTTGTTGAAATTCAGAAGTGTTATTTGGGGTGGTGAGAAGCTAATTTAGCCTTAACTAGATTGACATCATCATGTCCAGTGGCGACCCAAAAGGCACCTTAACCAATATTTTTGACCAAAAAAAAGTGCGCCACTGATTTTTTGCAATTTTTTTATTTTTTTTCGCATTGAACAACTAAAACTACAACTTTTTTATCTCCAGAATTTTTTTCGTATCTTGCTTTGTTTTTGAGAAAAAAACATATACATCACTTTATTGCATGTCCGTGGGACAACATTATAAAAAATTGTTGTCCATAGATGTGCAATAACGAGATTTATTCATTTATGATTGAACAATTGGAATAACACGAAAGTCATCTTTTGAATTTATAGATTAACTGTTTTCGATGAAACGAAGAACGTTAATTATTACTGCAGTGTTTTGTAAAGTCAGAGTGCCATGGAAGGAAAAACAATTGTTCAAACACATTTGACTTTGACATAACTTGAAACAGTGCATACGCAATTATTTGAAGTGTTATTGAGAGTTTTATGCTATAAAATTCGTTGCTGATATTAGAGAATGGTTCGGTTTACAAAAAATGGCCGATATGCATTTTGTCTAAGGAATGGACCAAGGCAATTCCAGAGCGGCTAGACGCATTTATCAAGAAAGATATCCTCATCGCATTGTACCAAATAGACAAACATTTGTGAGAATACACGAAAGACTGTGCGAATCAGGCACCTTATAAAGGTCGGCTGCTCTTATTGGGAGACCTGCAACGGTAAGAACAGTGGAGCTGGAGGAAGCAGTTTTACGTGAAGTTGAGCGTAGCTCCGATACAAGTACACGCAAAATTGCACAACAATTAAACATTTCTCACTTTACTGTATGGAATATTTTAAGGGACTATCAACCACATACAGCGTGTGCAAGCGTTATTACCTGCGGATTTTTCCAAGCGAGTTGTTCATTCTACTTGGCTTTTGCAACAATAGGCAGCATCTCAGACATTTCTATCCCGTATATTGTTTACCGATGAAGCGTGTCTTTCCCGAAATTCAATTATGAACTTTTATAACAATCATATTTGGGCTGAAGAAAATCCCCATGCGGTTATAGAACATCATTATCAACAACAGTTTTCCGTGAATGTTTGGGTTGGTATTGTGGGTGATTATCTCATTGGACCTCATTTTTTACCCCCGAGATTGAATGGTCAAGAGTATCGTCATTTTTTGGAATTTGTGTTACCTGTACTATTAGAAAATGTCCCACTGGCAGTAAGAGGAGCAATGTGGTTCATGCACGATTGGACCCCACCTCACTTTAGCATAATAGCACGTCAATTTCTGGATGCAACTTATGGAGATAACTGGATCGGCCGCGCAGGTCCACAGTCATGGCCTCCCAGGTCACCGGATTTAAATCCCATAGATTTCTTCCTTTGAAGTCATTTAAGTCCCTCGTTTATAAAACTCCAGTCAACACTATAGAAGAATTAATCAAACGGATACGGGATTCATGTGATCAGTTAAGACATACGCCGGAAATATTTCAACGTGTTCGGCAATCGATGTTAAGTGTTTTTGTCTGTCTCTCTTACAGACTTAATTATTCAGTCGGAAACCTGTTGCAAAATTTGTACCGAATGGACAAACAAACAGACCGACAAGAAAGAAGAAGAGTTAATATTGCATTGTGATCCAATTCTAAGCTATGTTTAAAGTTTCAAGTCTCTAGCTTATCGAGGAGTCATTTTAAAATCGTTTGCAAAATTTGTACCGAACAGACAGACAAAAAGTCAAACAAACAGACAAGAAGGCGAGTTAATATTGCTTTGTCATCAAGTTTTGAGCTATGTTCAAAGTTTCAAGTCCTTAGCACGTCGGGAAGTTAGTTTAAAATCGATTGCATAATTCCTTCCAAACAGGCACGCAAGAAAGCGAGTTAATTAAAACGTGGTAATTAGTGGACCCTGATCTCAAAGCGCGAGCAAAGAATGAAATATGAAAATATAGAGGTAGAATGTTAGTTTAGAATTTGAATCTGATGTATTATAATCTTTTTTCATGTAAGATGATTTTATCAACGGATATGTCAATATATCCAATGTTTTTAGCGGATCTCGTTGCAATTATTTTGTATATGAAGTTCTTTGTATTCTGGCAAGTATTTATAGGGAAAGAGATACAATATATATTATTTTCAGATTAATAATTTACAGTTTGACGTCTAGAGAACTGAAAATACACCCTAGGTCACTTACAACAATTTGTTCCAGTTATTAACAGTTTGTAGCTTCATCATCATCATTAACCGAAGAAATCAAAGAGGAGGAAGTTCTCTAGTCGACGCGTATATTTTTTTTATGTATGACCACGATAATTTTTACGAGAGTTGATTTATGAATTTTTTCATTGGATAGGGTGTACTTTGAAGTTGGTCCCATTTGAATTTGAAAAAATCCCTCCTAAGGGTAGCAAAATGGAGGATATTGATCGTTCACCATCTGAATTTTGGTTCGTTAACCGATTCTATCAGGCATAACTTTGAACTGGGTTGTCAGATTTGGATGATTATTTTTTTATTAGATAGTGTATACCTCATAGTTGATCATTTTTGGGAAAAATCCAAAAATTAAATAGGTAGTAATTAGTAGATTTCAGCCACAAAAATTGAAAAATAAAAACTTTGTAACAAAAAAGTAAACCGACGAAAAACGGAACAGAAAAGCAAAAAATAAAATAAATCTTTTTAGTCTTAAAAACTAAGCTCCTAAACTAATTTAAGTAACTAATTTTGTGTCGGCGCCAAACAAACAATCAACGAAGATCATTAAATTACTTCAAAAAAATTATCAAAATGTCAACGCATATCACGATGCCATCGATGCCAATTTTTTGCTCTTTAGTTCCGTTTTTCGTCGGTTTGGTTTTTTGTTAGAAAGTTTTTATTGCAGTCATCTATTGTTAAATTTCCATTCATTTTCAGTTGGAATATATGAATAGATATTTAATAATACTGTTTGCCTCTGATACGTGCGCACTGTTGTGTCTGTCTCCTGTAAGTAGAGTAAGTTAAATTTTTGTGGAAGAAAGTCAAAAAAATATTGCAGAAAATGTGCATTGAAAATTATTGCTATTATGAGGGGAACAGGGTCACTATAAAGATGATTCTGGGTCATATACTTCTTGAGAAATCAACAAATTAATAAGTTCGTGCTACATAACCGTTGCCTGGGTTCGCAAGTACTACTTGCTCTTGAGCGCTTCCATTATTCTCGTATCCGATTTTATCACTTTCCACACGTTCTATAAACATTCGAGATTGGTCTATTTTAATAGAGATAATGTCAACTCGTCAAAATACTCATTACATAACTAATGAAAACGATCTTACCAGCTCCCAAACCCATGAAAGCTGCAGTTAGGATAATGAATTTTTTCTTTGTTTTGCTTTCATTAACGTAACCTCTCATAGACATCTCTACGAAAGACCATTCACGCAAAAAGTGCGACCAATCATGGGCCAGTTTGATCAACCGTAGTGATGCCAGGAAATTGCAGATGTAGAAGAGCATTTGAACTGAAAAAAAATGGCAATATTACTCACACAATGGGAAAACACAAATTTAGAATTGTGCCCTCTACAGCAAAAATCGAATGCTTGTATCTGCAATCGTCTTCAGGTGAATAAGTATTCACCTGAAAAAATTTGTTAATTTTTTTTAATGGTAAAAATGGTAGAAAATTTTGAGTTTGCCACATCCAGGTAATTACTACATCATAAGTGGGGTCTTCCCATTGAGATTTTACATATCTTAGAGGGTAAGTTACAATCGGGGTAATTTTCTAGTCACAATCGGGGTAATTTTCCAGTCACAATTGGGGTATCATATCATATACACTGAGCACATAATAGTTAGAATAAATCAGCTGAAATCTTTGCACATAACTCTTTTGGGTGACGTCATATTTGTGCTAATTATGACGTCATCGTTTTTTTAAATAGCAACCCTCATATTTGATAGTGTCATTTGAAAGAAGATATTTTTCTGCTTACAATACGTTGAATTTCATGGCATGGTACAAGAGGAAATTGCCGAGAAGGAATGTTGAATGTTAGAAGCACGCACTACTTATGGTATGACCCTCGTAGATACAGGCTAAGAGCTGGCTGCAGAAAACCTGGCCGATCGAGTAACATAATGTTTTAAAAATGTTAGTACTCACAGCAAACATAAGTGCCTGGGAAAACTTGGTGCACAAGTTTTGTATGTCCTTTTTTCGGAATTTTTTTCGCACAGCAACCATCATTAATATGCACTTCATTTGCTTGCATTACCTTCAAGTCAGATTGTCCGGGCGGTCTAAGACGCCAGATTTAAGCTCTGGTTCTCGAAAGGGAGCGTTGGTTCGAACCCCAAACCTGACAGTTTTTTTTTATTTTTTCAATCGAATTTGATCAATGATTTGTTTTGGGCGTGTCAAAACAAATCATTTGGGCGTCTCAAAACACTAAAACTGAAATTCACTCACCAGTTTGGTCCATAATGAGTCCATGTACCGAAAATTTTACAATCCAAAAACCAGCACTGATAAAGGTTGCAGCTGTATTGAATAATGAATAAAGAACTCTTATACTCCTCCATTTGAACGTAACATCATCAATACCGTTGCTTATATTGTGCAAAGGCATTACTCCAAAAACCTGTGCCATCACTATCACAAATTTTATGCTTTCATGGAAACTGTCTTGTTTCAAAACTGGTAGTCTATCCTGTTGTACTTCTATGGATATATCCGATTTGATGTTTTCAGAGACTTTCATTGTCAAACTAGGATTCTTGGATTTGTGAGTCACCAGCATTGAAAACAGATTGACGCGGTTTTCAGAAAGCTTTTTTCATTATTTTGTTTACTACTCTTATCTCGTTTCAATATTCCAGCGGTAAACATTTGAGGAATCGAATATTTACTTGTCAAGCTCCATCTGATTGTGTTCTGCTCATGAACTGAGGTGATAGATGTGTGTAAATGTTTATGTAATAACGCGCTTGTCAAGAGGAGTTCAACATCTGATAAAATATGTTATCGAAAGCTCTTCAAAATTGTTGTAGGCACTTTATGCGATCTATATATAAGAGGGAAAACATGTAAATAACAATCAGAGTTACTCATGAATTTTCAACGGCAACTTTGAATAATTTAATTGATCAAAGTTTAATTTTCCCTGCGGTAATTGCTTGTCTACGGTATGCCAAAATATAATTGTCGGCCCCAACAAATGACCTTGTTAGCAGCTATTGATGACAAACAAACTGGCCATTAAATTCAAGATAATTCCAAGGAATAACGTATGTTTTAATTGAGTTTGTCATGTATTTGACACCCTAATTCTGTGGGTATATACAGGGCTACTCAAATTTAGATTTACACATCTGAAACTCGTAATTCTTAGTAAATGATGGCAAATTTAAAATCGCGTTATCTACATTTGGTTGACGTTTTATTAATCTATAAAATACCACTTGAGGACTTGACTGATCGCACCGCACTCCTCAATTTATAGACTAATTGAGAAATGAGATTCCTGCGAAAAATTGTTCCAAGTCTCCGAAAAATTCGGGATTCGGAATGCAATTCTGAAAAGTATTTTTTTTTTGTTTTTTTTTTGTTGTTGAAAATTGCCATTGTTATTAACAAAAAACAAAAAAAAAGGGTTCAGTTTTTTGGTAATAACTCAAAAACTATAAGCGATAGCAAAAATAGGAAAAACAAATCTAAAAAAAGAAATTTCCAATAAAAAAGTTCCCATTGCCGGAACTCTTTCTCCATTATTTATAATTTTAATTTAACGCTGAACTGAACGCGTTCATTTTCCAACAAGTTAGGCATTTGTTAATTAGTCCTATTAGTCCTCGGTTTTCATGAAAAACGGCATGAATGTTTAAATAATAGCCCTAAAAATTGTTCGCTCCTTGGAGCCCTTCTTATATATATATATATATATATATATATATATATATATATATATATATCCTCAGCAAGACCACGTTATAAAAGTTTTTAAACGTTATTTATTTTGTTTGTTATAATTTTTTTCAGTTAAAAAATGAAAAATAAAAAAAGTTGTAAATTTTTTTTTAACCATATATTTGCTATTGTTGTTTTTGCATCAAACGAAGACATTTAATAACATTCGAAAAAAATATTTCAAGATATTTGTTTATAAATTGTTTATAAACAAATTGATTAGTTAAGAAATTATACCAAAAATTGTGTGCCATTTAAAATTTTTTTTCTTATTGTTTATAATTGTTTTTTTTTTGTTTAAATAATTAGTTAGGGATTTTTGGCATTTCTCAATAGAATAACAAAAACTAAGAATAAAATATTTTTTTATTGTTTATTAAGTTAACAATTTGTTATAAACAAATTCCAAATCTAATTTTTTTTTCTGAAACCACTGAAAATTACAAAAATAACAACAAAGTGTCGATTTTATTTTGTTCAAGATTAAAGTACCTTTATTTTTTACAATATCGACAATCTTTATTAAAAGAACTTGATCCTAATTGAAAACTACAGTCAATATTATCCATCTACCATGAAAAACCAGATTTTGTTATTTTTACTAACTCTTCTCTGTATTAGCATTGATAATTTGTGTCTACAAATCAACATTTAATCTAGGATGCACTGACAAATTCTGTGTAGTATCAATTTGTCTACACGTTGACATTTAATCTAGGATGCTCTAAAAAAACAAATGCATTTTTGGTTGCAAACATCAAAACGCTAGTTAACATTTTCTAAATGTTATAAATGTTACTTTTTAGTTAACTTGTTATCTTCTGTTTAACTTTTGATTTATAAAATAAATTATTATGATATGCATCCAGTAATTATTCTAATGCAATAGCAAATTGCTAGATAACTTACCAATGAACCGAAAAATCATCCATGTTTATCAATACAATAAATGTTTTAATTTGCAAAATTAAATTTATTTTTACCAAAAAATTATTAAAGATAATTTTTTCATGGTAAGTAGATAATATTGGATATCTGACCGTAGTTTTCTAAATGAATATTGTCGATATTGTAAAAAATAAAGGTACATTACTCTTGAGCAAAATTTAAATTTTTCAGCACACCTCATACAAATGCAAAAAATTGATATCTGATTATTTCATCCTGGGTTTTAGGCCATGCAGAACTTTTAATGAGGAATAACTTTTTTTCATGAAAAAAATAATGAAAAAGTTTTCCATATGGTGCCGACTTAATTGGACACACTGTATATACAGTGTGACCCACTTAAGACCGGAGCACCTTTATAAAATCTACATTTTCCGACCGATTGAATTTTTTCTTTTGTCAGCAGGAAGAGTATCAAAAAGTCGACGTTTGCACCAAATTTGCAAAATATAATTCCAAATTTCAGGGCATACTATGATTTTTTTTATGTTCTAAATTGCTAAATTTCATTAGCGATTTTTTTGTGAAATTTCAACTCCCCCACTGGATTCAGCATCCTTCATTTAGGTAAATCCTAAAATTTCATTTGAAAATATTCATTGGCAACAATATTAATTTTGATAACATACCATTATTTATGAATATTTCAGACAAATTCTGAGAATCGGCAATACTGTCAACACAAACGTAGGAGATCTTTGAGGTTTCTGGTAGAAATTCATAACACAAATTGTTCTCTATAACATTTGGAATAAAGTAATGAAGTCGAAAACAGCTTATCATAATCAGTTAATTAAAACAATTTTTGAAAGATACTGTCGGAGTTTTTTGGGTTCTGGTATTATCTCCTTATATAGGCTATATCCGACTTCTTCCGCAAAGTCATTTTGTTTCCTTCTTCGTTCGCTAGTGTCAAACTATTATTATTGAATTTAAAATTTGTAAATGTATCTGACTCGAGAAAGGTAGGCTGTGATGACGTTATTATTTTTAATAGTCATTTGAGTAAAACAAAAGTAAGCCCTGACAATGACAGATTGAGTCTCATAATTCGAATGTGAGAAAGGTATTGATTAATATTAAATAACAATAGGACGATGAATGATAGAAGTGAAAGAGAGGCATGCAAAATATTCAATGATCGACATCCAGATCGTCCCCCTATCAGTAATAGTACAGTGCACAGAATAAATAAAAGTTTCAATGAAATAGGAGCTGTAACGAAGAATATTTTGAGAAATAATGTGAGAAGAAGGATTGGACACGAACAAGTTATATTGGATAAAAGTGAGTTTATACAGCACGTAAAATAAAATAAGAAATAAAATAAAGTAAAATAAGAAATAATAATTTTCAGAGTGTTTATAGAGCTGAGTAAATTAATGTTAAAAGTAAGAAGCTGTCAATCGAAATTTGGGATTTTATGTTGAGGTTACCTCAATTTCAATGATGTATATGTTTATTAAATGAAAAATAAGCTACTGTTGACAAACACAAACAATATTATAAAATTTTCGTCATCTAACAACATTATTGTCCAAAAACGAAATTTACAAAAATGGCACTGAACATACCATTTTCCAGTTAGGAAAACAAAAACATATACCAGGACTGAATGGCTATTATATCATGTCCATCTATCATCAACTTTCGTCAATTTGTCTAAATTATTCAATATGTACATGTGCCTAACAACTATAGTCAAAGTAAAATAAAAGATAAAAGTTAACCATCTTTTATTTTACTTCTTATTTTATATTACTTCTTATTTTATTTTATTTCTGTATAAACTTGTTATGGATGTTGTGTAGTTTTAACTTTTTAAATTACTTTATTTTATTTTACTTGTTGTATAAACTCACTATTACTTTAGGAATAATCCCAATGCCAGTTTGAGAGTGGCAAGCCTAGATTTGAATTCACCAAGGGAAAACATTGGAGATGCCTGGGAAAATACAAAATGAAACCATTCAAACCCAAGTTTTTGCATACCCTGAAAGACGGAGATCAAGAAAAACGACTAGAATTTTTTTTGTGGGCACAAGGAGAATACCTGAGAAACAGACGTTTTTTAGAGTGTATTTTGTTTAGCGATGAAGCCACTTTCACGTCCAACGGTGTTGTTTCCGAAAACCCTAATTGTGTTATGAACTGCAAAAGACAATATTCGGAAAAAGTTAATGTATGGTGCGGAATATTAAATGAACGAATCATAGGCCCATTTTTTTTCGAAGGAAATATAAATTCCATGAAATTACTAGAATTTTTCAGAACTGAACTATGGGATGCTATTCATGGTTTTCCTATTGTTGAGCGAATAAACTTACATTTTCAATTAGATGGATGCTCTGTGCATAATGATTATTAAACAATGGCTGAATAAACAGTTTCCTCATCACTGGATTGGTCGAGGAAGTGAATTGAATGGATGGACCCAGGTCCCCCGATTTGTGTTATTGAATTCGAATATCCACCAGAAACCCCAACGATCTTCCACGTTTGTGTTGACAGTGTTGTCGATTCTCAGAATTTGTCTGAAATATTCATAAATAATGGAATGTTATCAAAATTAATATTATTATAACTTTGTTGCCAATGAATATTTTCAAATGAAATTTTAGGATTTATCTAAATAAAGGATGCTGAATCCAGTGGTGGAGTCAAAATTTCACGAAAAAAATCGCTAATTAAATTTAGCAAATTAGAACATAAAAAGAAATCATAGTATGCCCTGAAATTTGGAATTAAATTTTGCAAATTTAGTGCAAACGTAGACTTTTTGATACTCTTCTTGCCGAAAAAAGAAAAAAATCAATCGGTCGGAAAATGTAGATTTTATAAGGGTGCTGCAGTCTTAAGTGGGTCACACTGTACATATATAATCCCGAATGATCAGTTCAACAAATTACGAAATGTGATTGAATGTTCAAAAATAAGCTCAGGGAATTTATTTCAAATGTAACATTATGATATAATTTGTCTTTTACTTACCTATTATCACAGCTTTTGTGTTTTTTCTTCAATCCAACTCAATATAATATGTTGATAACTTTTTTAAACTGACTGTTTATCTATTTTATATATTTTATTGATATGAACCACATATTATTTTTTTAATAGTGAATTTTGTATATTAGGTTATATTATTTAATAAAGATTTATCTATCTATTTAATCCAGTGTCAAAATAAAATCTTATAATAACCAAGCAGTGATTTGATTAGTATCATACGTGGTAGAATAAAAGATATATGCACGTGAAAGTATCAGTGAAATGCAATGGGCTTTTTCATTTAGATGACAAATGACTAACTTTGTTTACCTGTCAGACCCAACGGCATTGACGGCGATTTTTGTTTTTTTAAGGAGATAAAATATTTCCGAGTTTTCCTATGGATAGTTGACTTGAATTTACAAGGAGAAGAAAACTCACCTTTAGAAAATAATCGTGTACATTATTTTATCTACGAATGAAAGGTTTTTGGCGGTATAAAATAGGTAATAAGTACTTAACCTTACTTATTCAGTTACGAACGCCAATGTATGCAGGTGCATTTGTCATGAAGTTGACTATTGACATAATGTGAAAATACCGCTCATTTTGAACTAAGCCAATCTCAAATTGTTATTTCAAAACTAACCAATGGCTACTCACTTTCCCATGCGCCTTAAAAAATCATCTAAATGAAAAGGCCTATTCTTAAGGATTGTCCAAAGTGCCAAATCGGCAGAGTTTGATATTTATTTAGAATGGGTGTTGAGTGTAAAAAAATAATGAAATATTTTTATAACTTTGGTTTGAAAAAATATGTTTCCTCTCTTTGAATCCATGGAAGAGAATAGCAATAAGCTTAAACTATAACTGAATTAATGTTATAGTCCGTATAGACCCGGAGCTCATCCATGCTGAATGTAGTGAGCTCAAAATCTTGTATAGTATCATATTTGCATTTCTGTATAAGAATTGATTGTGTTGACATATAAATTTGACAGGAACTAGTTTGCAATAAAATTGATTTGATTGGTTGTCTCTGAAAAATTTCAGGCCATTCGATTAATTCAAGGATAACGAGGGAACTGCATTTGATGTCACGTCTAGGAAGCTTTTTGCACTAGACTAAGGAATTTATATCGCTGAGCTTTGACTAGCCGCTCCTCATTGCCCGTTATCTTGATTCACTTCGCGCCATCTCACTGATTGTATGATGTGCTGTTTGGTGAATTTCTATATTAGTTTTGTAGTATTTGGAGCTCTTTCAACTCTTATGGTCTGTTGTGGTGATCGATGAGTTGAATGGATCTGTGAATAGAGGAGTTCAGGACGAAATTGCTTTGAGCTGGTGATGGGAGTCTGGGTCTTTTGCATACTGTGTGAGTGGGAAACGTTGGCTTTAGGGATGAGAACTTCCAGGAAATTTCAGTTTCCATTATGAACTTATGTCCTTTTCTTTGGGATGATGTTAATGAAACTCTCAGAACTTTTGAAGAGCCATAATTTTACTATAATTTGTACTATACTATACATTGCATTCACACCTTAGACAAATATTCAAGATTTTCAGTACAAAAATATAATTGTTTGTTTCTGAAAATCACTATCACTACGTTAGAACAGCTTAAAAACTAATACATGTTGATTATTGATTAAAAATGTACTATTATGATATAGACATAATATTTTGGTATTTATTTTGTATTTTTTTCACCAATACCAATATGGTGTCCCAAAATGCATGAAAATGTGGCGTATATATTCGAAAAAGTCGAGTCGATACTACAAAACTAATATTAAATTTTAAGTGAGCTTATAAATTGCCCACAAACTCTATTCGAACTTGTGTAATATTACATCGCCAAAATGTTGTCAAATAACTTTCTAAAGTCTAAGTTACCAGAAGAGATATCAGAGAACTTCTCACTACCAGTGAAGATGACCTCCAAAAGTAGGTGGCGCTCTGTATATAACTTGAAGGTTCCCACTAATCAGCGAATTTGTAACACCATTGTATATAGTCTATATATACAATGGTGACACTTATTGGAATAGGCGAAAAAATATTTTTATAGAACTTAGCACCTAACACATACTTTGTTAACGTAGGTTAACAGATTTCATTCAAACATTTTATTTGTGCGTATGCCTCAACTTCCGCCATGTTTTTCGGGCATTTTATACGTGTATAACCTGTGGATATGAAGGTTTAAATATATTATTTTATTAGTTTTCCAAAGCCTTGTCTCGAATATCGTCAAAAACTAATTAAATTAACAAAACAGAAACATCTAAAAAGTGTGATAAATGTGCCTTGTGGGTTCAAAGATGGTGATTGATCATGTTAATAAAGATACACATATTTGTTCACTTCGCTTCGTAGGAGAAAGTGTCCCAACAACAGAAATCCCATCAGTTGGTAAAAAATAATCATTCCATCAGGTAATTTTGATCCATTTAATTGTTAATGTAATAGTTTGTGCTATAACCTCAAGCGATGAATGTTTTTTTTTAGGTAAGACCTGTTTAGTTTTACTATTAATATTTTGTATTTTCTGTTTATTTATCTTTAGTTTTCTAATTATCGATATATTAATTGATCTAAATCGAAAATGAATGTCATAGTTTCTACAAGTTCTGATTTTATTCCACCTTGTGGGCGGCCATATAATTTCAACCAACGTCGTTCAATTATGTGATTCAACTGTTGTATGTACTAATAAAGCACCATCAATCGATTTTTCATTTAATTGCACTGATAATAACGAAACGAGTCGTGAAAGCCTATGTATGATATTTCTATATTGATTTCTATTTCACTCTGGGTTGCAATGGCGTTTCTGAGTTGTCTGCGAAAGCGCATGGATATAAAATTATTTCTGGAAATACAATTAGTTTGGCGTTTCATATTTTTCTCCCACCGTCCTGATATTCAGTTCAGTTTTTGACATTATGAATATATTCATTTGGTGGAATGTGTTACAGTTGTGTACGAAAAGTTGTCACTGGTATCGAAATCCAACTTGATCGTTCTTTATTGGTGGTTATTTTTTCAAAATCATAGAAGAAACTACTGAAACAAAAATCAGTATAACTGTCAATCGATAAAATATACTTTTTCTCATTATCTACCTCACTGATAAGCCTCATTATATTTCTATGATTTATTCTTCTATGAAAAACAGTCAGATGACAGTCGTGATTTCTCGTGTATATTGATCGGAGCAAACTGGAATAATATCAGCTCCAATGTAACTATGGTGCCAGCTATCTACAAAAAAAAATATGTTTTCGAAAAAATATATCTAATTTGGGAAGATAGATTATCAATTGGAGTACATGGATTTGAGAGAAATTATTGACAATTGCATCTCCAAAAATACTTTTCGATGACATCTACCAACTCTTTCAACTCATTTTGCTATTGAATGTTGTAGAGAATATAACTGTAAAGAACAAACATCCATGAACTTTATATCTAGATAGTACCTACATGGATATTGAAAAAATAAATCAGATTAGAATAATATTCAGTGCATAATCTATTGAATATACAGGATGTAATCTAACTTTTCGCACACGCGTCAATGACTGGTGCATGCTGCCATTATAACGAATTACAGAAAAAATAAAACACTTTTGTCAAATTCGTACAAATTCTGGAGACAGCAAAGTTTTGGTAGGTAATGAATATTTGTTAAGTATATATTTTTTAGCTTATTGAGGACTTATCGTAACAATTTCAAAGGAAAAATCTTTCCTTTTTTTTATGGACTATCAACTATTCGCGATTGTGCAAGAAATTAGATTACACCCTGTATGTCCTAGCTTAATTCAAAAACCTCTGGAAACTTTCGACATCGACTCAAAACTATATCACATCCAAAACGATAACTTGTGAATATGAATTCACTTTCTTGCTAACATTATAGTCTAGACGACAAGTCGAAAATGGTCTTAAATAGAGATACTGCTCTTAAAATTATGTGTGATAGCTCATTGGATCCGGAATAACGCCTAGAAAAATGTGCCAAAAGCGTATATTAGCACATTAAAAATTGCAAAAGTTATAATATTTAAGAAATTTCAAAAAAAGATTCTGAAAGAAGGGAAAATTTCCAATAAAAAACTACCAGGTCCCGGAACTCTATCTCCATTATTTATAATTTTAATTAACGCTGAAAATGGGTCTCCGCGGGACATTTTTAGGTTGCGCGCGCGGCGTCGAAAGCGAGTTCGACACATTAATTAATTTGTTAGAGGTATTAATTTTTTTTTATTTGAAAAAATTTTGGTGTATTCGAAACACTATAAATAATTTATTCCCGTTGGAAATTTTACTTGAAGTTAATTTTTCAACAAGTTAAACGATTGTTAGCTAACAAAATTTTCTCGAACTTCTGTCTTAATTGTAAATGAAAAAAATTTTTAAATAATTGTCGTAAAATTTGTTTGCTTCGTAGAGCCTTTCTTATATACATACTTAACAAGATCACGCCATAAAAGTTGAAAACATATTCATACTTTGTTTATAATAATTTTTGTACTTGAACAAAAACTAAAAAATCCAAGTAATGTTGTTAAAAAAATTTTTTTTTTGCTTAATCAAAAAAAAAAATTCCCCCTTTTGATAAATTTTTTAAAAAATTATTATTAATACTTAAAAAAAAATTTTTACAACTTCATTATATTACAAATATCATGATTTAAAAAAAAATTTTTCCTTAAAACAATTTTAATTGTATATAATAGTTTTCTTTATATTTCTATTGTTTAAATAATTAGATAAGGTTTTTTTTTCTGAAAATCATAATTGACAGTCCTCTATGAAGTGACAATTTTTTTTTATCAACAATTCCATTGTTTATTAACTTACCAATTTGTTATAAACAAATTTTTAACTTTGTTAGATTATTTTTCTGAAACTTCTAAAATTTACAAAAACAACCATATATAACAAAGTATAGAAAAACAATTTTTACAATTTTTTATTGTACTTTGGGAATTGGAATTGGGAAAAATTGGGAACATTTTTTTTCTATACTTTGTTATATATGGTTGTTTTTGTAAATTTTAGAAGTTTCAGAAAAAAATCTAACAAAGTTAATGGAATTGTTGTTTGAAGGTTGTAGACGATGTGGTAACTTGATTACTCTCGTTTCGGACGTCCATCGTCTTGATGGATTCGAAAGGTTTTCACGACGTTTCGAATGCTTGTATCTGCAATCGTGTTCAAGTGAATACTGACAAGTTTAGGTGCTACTTACCGATTTATATGACTGCTGGTGCAATGATGCGTGTAATCCCGCCATGTGCAGTGGTGCGTGTAATTTCGCGTGGTGTGGTGGTGCGTGAAGTTCTGCGCCTTTGCAGCCCGCCAGAAAGAGCAATCAGTGGTTTCCATACGTTCTTGATCTCAACACTTGGTTGACTAAAGGCGTTATTGGCTTCGATGTAGGCGGCCTCTTTGAACTTTCGTTTGAACCAATGCTCCTCTCTATGAAGAACACTTTCGTCGTCCCATAAAACTCGATGGTGCTCAGTCCAGGCGTGGTCAGCGATTCCCGATTTTGACGTTTCTCCACGTTCAGTCCATTTCTTGTGCTAATCCAATCTTACCGATAACGGCCTCTTTGTCTCTCCAATGTAGGAATCTCCTCATTCACATGGAACTTCATAAATGCAATTCTTACTGATTTCATTTTCGTTGTCAGGTTTGGTCTTGGTCAGGAAACTCCGTAAAGTACTGCCAGATTGAAAGCAGCTCTTGATGTTGAACTTGTTTCCGATCCTTCTGATCTTCTCTGAGACATCTCTGATGTACGGAAGGCAGATCACTGTGCTTTGTTGTTGTTCTTCAGATGTCTTCGTTCTCTGGAGTTGTTTCAATACTTCTCCTAGGAGTTTCTTGGGATATCCATTCCGGTGAAGGTCCTCTTTGATGTGGTCTAATTCGGCATCTAGTGACTCCTCGTCGTTGCATATGTGCGTCGCTCTCTCTACCAATGTTCTCACGATCCCTCTCTTTGTCGAACTCGGATGGTTGGAGCTGTAATGGAGGTACTGCCCTGTATGTGTTTTCTTTCTGTAGACAGAGGTGCGGATTTCATTGCCTATTCTCTCAACGTTCACATCGAGGAAGGGTGACGACGCCTGGACTGAGCACCATCGAGTTCTATGGGACGACGCAAGTGTTCTACATAGAGAGGAGCAGTGGTTCAAACGAAAGTTCAAAGAGGCCGCCTACATCGAAGCCAATAACGCCTTTAGTCAACCAAGTGTTGAGATCAAGAACGTATGGGAACCACTGATTGCTCTTTCTGGCGGGCTGCAGAGGCGCAAAACTTCACGCACCACCACACCACGCGAAATTACACGCACCACTGCACATAGCGGGATTACACGCATAATTGCACCAGCAGTCATATAAATTGGTAAGTAGCACCTAAACTTGTCAGTATTCACCTGTAGACGATTGCAGAAACAAGCATTCGAAACGTCGCGCGTCGTGAAAATCCATCGAAACGATGGACATCCGAAACGAGAGTAATCAATGGAATTGTTGATGAAAAAAATATTTTTTTTGTTACTTTATAGAGGACTGTAAATTATAATTTTAAGAAAAAAAAAATTCCCAACTAATTATTTAAACAATAGGAATATAAAAAAAACTATTATAAACAATTAAGAATTGTTATTGAAGAATTTTTTTTTTAATCATTATATTTGTAATATAATGAAGTTGTAAAAATTTTTTTTTTTTAAATATTGAAATATCACATTGTTTATAAAAAATTTATGAACAAATGTCGGGACATTTTTTTTTCGCAAATCAATTCATATCTTGTATTAATAAAAAAACGATAATATGATGATTGAGAAAAAAAATAATTTTTTAACAACATTACTTGGATTTTTTAGTTTTTGTTTGTTTGTTTTAGTTTGTACAAAAATTAGTATAAACAAAGTATGAATATTTTTTCAACTTTCATGG
The DNA here is from genome assembly GCA_018342105.1 of Gonioctena quinquepunctata. Lineage (NCBI taxonomy): Eukaryota > Metazoa > Arthropoda > Insecta > Coleoptera > Chrysomelidae > Gonioctena > Gonioctena quinquepunctata. Next base: position 406,210 of record JAFIRS010000383.1, on the reverse strand, counting down.
CGTGATCTTGTTGAGTATGTATATAAGAAAGGCTCTACGAAGCGAAAAATTTTTACGACAATTATTTAAACATTTTTTTTCATTTACAATTAAGACAGAAGTTCGAGAAAATTTCGTTAGTTAACAATCGTTTAACTTGTTGAAAAATTAACTTTAAGTAAAATTTCCAACGGGAATAAATTATTTATAGTGTTCAGAATACACCATAATTTTTTCAAATAAAAAAAAAATGTAATACCTTAAATAAATTAATTAATGTGTCGTACTCGCTTTTGACGCCGCGCGCGCAACCTAAAAATGTCGCGCGGAGACCCATTTTCAGCGTTAAATTAAAATGATATATAATGGAGATAGAGTTCCAGGAGTTTTTTATTGGAAATTTCCTCCTCTTTCAGAATCTTTTTTGAAATTTCTTAAATATTGATAGTTTATGAAATATTGGCGAAAAACAAAATGCCATTTTTTGTTCATCTTTAATTGTTTATAACTTTTGCAATTTTTTATATGCTAATACACGCTTTCGGCACATTTTTTTAGGCGTCATTCCGGATCCAATGAGCTATCACACATAATTTTAAGAGCAGTATCTCTATTTTAGACCATGTCGACTAGACTATTAACAGGCAATCGAGGTTTGGGCTTATTCACTTGCAAAATTCTAATTTTGTATTTCATGCAATTACATGTTTTTCAATCGCAGAGCGCTTTCAAAGTCATGCTTGAACTACAGATACCAAATCACTCATTTTCGGTACAACTTTGCACATCCGGTATTATCGAAAACTACTAACTTTTCATCTTTGTCAGATGAAATTTAGTAAATGTGAGAAGTTAGGTTAGGTGTAAATGTTGAAGGAGTATTTTTTCGATAAATCCGGCTACATTTTGTGCAAAGTTGTACCAAAAATGAGTGATTTGGTGTTTGTAGTTTGAGCTGGTGAAAAGAAGGAGGCATTTTGAGTGATTTAAGTGCGCAAAAACGGTGCCTAAAAATGACCTCTTGAATCATATTCACTGTAATTAAGGTCGTCTTCTGTCAAAAACATTTTTTTTGGATTTATTTTTACATGTATTTTAATGTGAGTTAGGTAATGTTCATTCCTACCGGACTATAGCGCTGCTAGGTGGGAATTTTTCGTACTTGAGGAGAAAGGCTCATTTGTCAAACCTAAAATTAATACAGAACAGATACATTTTGGAACGCAATTAGATAAGAAGAAGAATGAGAAGACAAATGAAGTTGAAAAGGGAAACATTCTCAATTGAATATTGAACAGAAATATTTTTCTGATTCCACATCTGATTTTATGAACATCCTGTTCATATTTCAAAAAATCAACAAATGAAGTGTTCTACGGTTCAAATTGAAGTGCACATGAGTTAGCCAACTGTCAATTTCTGAACTAACCTAGAATTGTTTCAATGTATACAACCTCACTTCAATCGTCTGAATATAAAAGAAAATCTGAATAGATCTTTCATTTCACCTCAAAGACGACTGAAGAAAGGTTGTATGCACTGAAACAATTCTAGGTTAGTTCAGCAATTGACAGTTGGCTAACTTCTGTGCACTTCAAGTTGAACCGTACACTTCATTTCTTTTCCTTCCTCTTCTTCTTATCTATTTATGTTCCAAAATTGATCTGTTCTATGTTAATTTTAGGTTTGACAAATTGAAAAACGCTGGCGGTTGTTTTATTTTCAAGATTTTAAGTTTTACACTGCTTGTTACAATTTTATACATTTCAACTTAGTGAATGTCTGTATTTTATGCCCCCCCCCCCTGTTCTCGCCTGACGGGTGAGTGATACTTTGACAATTTGTTGAAATAACATTCCAATATCTATCATTCAGATCTTGCTGTTACAATGGTACTTTTCATTTATAAATTAACTGATTTCTAGTCAACATCACAAAGCAAAATGAGTCTCAATGTAATCAAGAGCTCATTATGAATAGTACGGTAAATTATGAGCTAGTTATGTAGATATGCAATTAAGATTTCAAACATATTTTCAAGTATTTTCGAGTAGCAACTCATGATAATTAATACAGTCACAGATAGATATTCAATCCGTTTGTAATGATGGAATACTAAAACTGGGCTTTTTTGCAGAGCATAGAACATTTTTGGAAAAATCACTTGGAACTTGAAAATTATATAGTTTTAGGGGTATCGAATACAAAGCCCAGATTAGCAAAGCTAGGTTCTAATAACATTCAGTGAATTTTTCTTCTATACCGGGCGAGTCTGAGAGATGGGGCATCCCTATTTTTGAGAGAAATAATCCGATTCAAAGCACGAAAATTTAGGGGGCTATTGAACAACTGAAATGTGATTTTTTGAGATAAAAATTTACCTCTGTACCTCTATTGAGGTTTTTATCATGTAATTTATCATGTACTAAGCTACTCTACTATTCACCCTCGTAATTTTCACAATCCCTATTGTAGTGCCCTGAGGAGGACTTTATAAAAGTTGAAACGTCGGCAACAGATCCATAGTGGTTTCAGTTAATTGACCTTTTCCCAACCAAACTCCAAGCTATAAAAATTAATTTTGTAGCACTTCCGGTTTCCCCAGAAATGATATTAGTTTTTCAAATGGAACACTTTGTACATTTTCACATTTCTAGAAATCTAGAGCAAATTCTGAACATGATAAGCTACATTTCTTATTATAATTTTTTTTTTTTTCAAAAAATTTTTTTTTTAAGGATGATGATTTTTTACATGTTGAACGTTCCTCTCCGATGCCATGTTGTCCGAGAAAATGAAATTAACATTTTAATTACAATATTTTGCCACCAGCCGCTGTTTGAATGTGGCAAAATCACTTTTTTTCGATTATTTCATGTTTTTCAAATGGCATCTCTATGGGACACTCTCTGCAACAGATTGTTTCGAAGGAAAGGAATCGAATGATACCAAAATTTTGAATATCTGTCAATTATTTTCAGATTTATCACTATTACGAAAAATGTACCAAAAAGTATTGTGGCCGCTGGACTAATAAAAATCCCAAATAATAACTTATTTGAAATTTCACTTACTATACCAATAAGAATAGTTGGCAAATTTAATGTATGTATTTCTAATAGATGCATACTCCAGAAAAATGTAATGAAAATTCTGGTTTGCTACCAGCAGATATTTCATTACGTCTATAATTCACATTTTGAAAGTAATTCGTCTTCAAAAAGACTAATTACTAGTATTCCCATGATGGACCCATTATGGTTGATAGGAACACAGAAATTACACTATCCATTTTCACAGATTCTGAAAGTGTTTAATAGCACAGATCTGTTTCAATAAAGGAATGTGTTTTTATCGTCAACTCCAAATTTTGTCGAAGTCGCCTTTGGATAAAAAAATAAATGAATATCTGCTGTCAAATAAGTATCAATACGAAATAAGTGTTATCTCAGTCCAATCATTATAACTGTGTCATGGATAAATTTAGCCAAAATGAAAAAATTGACATGCTTTTAATTTACGGTGAGTGTCTGAAGAATTCTACGGCTGCATCAAATTTATACAGACGGAGGTTTCCTGGTAGAAGACATCCGTGTAGGACATACTTCGTGGAACTTGAACGTCAGTTGAGACAAGAGCCAAACAACCGACGTATTCGAAATGTAAATGTAATAGTCAGCGAAGATAAAGAGATAGACGTTCTAGGATATGTAGAGGTAAATCCGACTTCTTCAACACGAGAATTAGCTAATGAATGTGACGCAAGTCAATCGACTGTACAGAGAATTTTGAAAAAGTATAAGTTTCGCTCGTATAAATATCCGATACATCAAAGGCTTTATGGTGGAGACGATGAAAAAAGACTTGAATACTGTCGATGGTTTCTTCATAATGTTCGCGAAAATCCTCAATTTCCTTTGAGAATTTTATAATGAAACAAGATTTACCAATAGAGGGCTCTTCAATAGGAATAATACTCGATATTGGGCACAGCAGAATCCAAGGCTTTTACATCAAGGTAATCCTCAAGAAAGGTTCGGTTAACTGTTGGATGGGTATACTTGGAGATCGATTCATTGGGCCAATTTTTTTTGATGGATCACTTACTGGAGCGAGGTTTTTTCGGGATGCTATCGAGCCAATCATTGACGACCTTCCATTGGTTCTGCAAAATTTCTATTTTCAACAGGTTGGTGCACCCCCTCATAATCATGGAATGGTAATCAATACCTGAATAATGCTACGAAATAAACAATTTACATGGTCCCATCAGATGGCCCTAGGTACAGACTTAACCTTAGACTTATTTGTGGGAACAATAAAATGATGTATCAACTTCAGTAGACGCGACGAACTGCAACAAAAAGTCATCACAGCTTTCAATAATATCAGCCCAGCAGAGTTAACTAGAGCAGTTCCAGCAGCAGTCAGAAGGGTGCCATTATGCATGGAACATAATGGCCAACATTTTGAGCAATTTTTATAGTAAGAGTATCCCCCATAGAGATGCCATTTAAAAAACATGAGTAAATCGAAAAAAAGTGATTTTGTCACATTCAAACAGCGGCTGGTGGCAAAGTATTGTAATTAAAATGCGAATTTCATTTTCTCGGACAACATGGCATCAGAGAGGAACGTTTCAAAATGGAAAAAATCATCATCCTTAAAAAACAAAATTCTTTGAAAAAAAAAAAAAATTAATAAAAAATGTAGCTTATCATGTTCAGAATTTGCTCTAGATTTCAAAAAAGTGAAAATGTACAAGGTGTTCCATTTGAAAAACTAATACTCAGATCATTTCTGGCGAAACCGGAAGTGCTACAGAATTAATTTTTATCTCAAAAAATCACATTTTAGTTGTTCAATAGCCCCCTGAATTTTCGTGCTTTGAATCGGATTATTTCTCTCAAAAATAGGGGTGCCCCATCTCTCAGACTCACCCGGTATACCAATGCTTTTCAGTTTGAAAACAGAACATTTGCTTACCTGTAGCAGAAAATTTTTCGTTACTAGGAAATATCCTGAACCTGTAAATCCTATGGGAGCCGAGCATATTTGTTCCACTAAACGACTCACCTGGAAATAAAAAAATTTTGTAATACAAGGTGTGTAAGTGTGCAGATTGCAAAATGATACTGGTAGGGTCGATATAATGAAAAATTATTCAATGTGGATTTCAAATGTGAGAATGATAATTTTCCACCAAACAAGAGAAAAGGAATTTTTCGACAGACATGTGATAACCGTCTCAAATGACTTTTAAATGATGAATATTATATATTTTAATGGGCTTGAAATTATATTCATGTTTTACGAGAAAAGCCAAAGGCAAGTACCGCAACCTACGAGTGAGACATGGAAATTTCATGCACGTTGCACAATATACTTCTTCTACGACTACTACGATTGTTACATTTTCAACTGTATATAATCGCGCACAAAAGATATCGGGTAAATGGCTACTGGTGCCTTAATGAGTTCTATTCGGTTTGTGTTTTTCTCTTAGATAGTGGACTCTCCCTCTGAATGCATCTATTGCGTCCTGTATAAACAAGGTATACATGTTCAAGAAAGAGAATATTTCTACAAACATTTGTGAAGCATTGATTTGGAAACATCGCTAGGGGTGAATAAGCAAACACTCTTCCTAATATTTTACACATACCAACGACCAAAAAACGTATCATAAGCGGAAGTTAATGACCCATTGGAATGTCGTGTAACTACGGAAACAACGAACTAGATTAGAAATGAGTAGTTCATAAATCATTTAGATATATGGGTAAGTGACCTGCTGATAGAAAAACAAATACCTTACTTGAATCATAAATCTGAAAATCCCATATTAGATGTCATTTAAGCCATAGTAAATTCATAGAATGATGAAATAAATGTGACAGGTGACTAATTGAGAACGCTATAAATTACACCCACAATGATAAAAAAAAATATCCGAACGAGAGGAAACAGATTAATCACCCACGAAAATATAAAGGGGATTGACCACGAAGACCCAGGAATCAGAAGTGCGATAGATTTCAATCGAATGACATGTGGTACATTTAAAAGCATAATCGAGCAATATGTTATAAAAACGTGAATGCAGAAATGCACTATCAGTCAGACGATCAACATGTAGTAACGACGCGAATTCAGAATTCAATTCAACAAAGACCATGTCGACAAAGTGTGAAAGTTTATTTATCACAAATTCAAGTGTTTTCTATCAACGAATATGTAGTCTGAAGTATATTCAGTTATCTCAGTATTATCCAGTCAGTCATAAACAAACTTCTAACGGAGCTAAATATGAAAACATGAAATCTAAAAGTATTTGTTAACGCGTTAAAATTCCTGTAGAAGTAAAGTAACTCGGAGTGTTTCTGAATCGATTCTTATATTAGGTAAGAATACATGTTTTATGTGTGTGGCAAATTCAATGTTGAATTGTCAAAACAAATATCTAATCGATTAATAGAATATCCAGATCCTTTGATTCTACTAATTCATAAATTTGGCAATAGAAAAGCCAACATGAATGGTTACCAGTCCATACCAACTTCTTCTGTTATTTTTTTTGGATCAATAACACCCGGTATAGTTAACGTCTAACCTTTACAACGATTTTACAGACTTAATTTTGCAAAATTAATAGTCGTAACATATCGTGGGAGATTAAAAAGGGTTCACCAAATAATTACACATATCAATTTTTTTTGTCTTGACAGTTTTAACCCTATATTTATGTGTTCAAATAGTCGTCTTAGCTGAATAAAAGGTCATTAATGGTTTTTTTAAATTAGTATCATATGTTGATTTTTGAAATAACGAAGGGGTGAAGTATTAATGAGTGACCCACAGTGGAAGACGATAAAACGGTAACAATTCTATCCATACCACTATCAAACGGTACAAGTCTTACAACCTGAACACCATCCCGCAAGAGTTGGTTTTGTCTGCTGCTTCTGAATCAGTATAAGAATATCTTTATTAAACAGAAAATAATAAAATTTAAATTGTTTCTCGGGTAAAATAGTGTCAAAGTAATCAAAAGTAATAAAAAATAATTAAAACGAGTAATAGGTAATAAAGTGAACCAATTTTGTTAGCTTAAAAGTATTAGTATTCCATAGGCTTGCGTTTGAGTTTAAACAATTTTAAAAGAAATAACTGACCAAATAAATACAAATATAAAATTCAGACAATACTATATACAAAAATGTTTAGTTTTAATAGATTAGAAAAAAGTTTAGCCTATACATTTCACATTCTTATAGATAGATTTAATTATTCATTTATTCTGTAAGGTTCAATAAATACCAAGTACTGGAATAAACTTCTTGGGAACATTTTGTGTCTTTTGTTCTTTTAGGTTGATGGGCAAACTATTAAAAAAAAAAAATAGACATAGGTGGGGCTTGCTTCTGTGAGACTAAGCCTATGTATTGGGAAATTTAAATTTAATTTTCTTGTATGGTGTTTGTGTTGAAGCAAATATCGAGTGAAATAGGAAAAATTTGTATGCATGAATTTTAGGCCTTCAAATTACCCTCAATACAGTCAGGTTTTCGTAAAGGGTACAGCTGTACTACTGCTTTAACACATGTTATTGATGATATTGTCAAAGCTACTGATTCGGGTTATTCAACACTGCTGGTTATGCTAGATTTTAGTCGCGCTTTTGACACGATAAATCACGATTTAATGATTTGTATTTTGAAATATATGGGTTTTTCTAATGAACACTGCCTACTTATAAACACAATAAAATCTAAAATCATGCTGTTTGGCACTAAGCGAAACAGAAAACATTTATTGAATTTAGTAAATATTACTATTGGTAATGAAGAATTAGAGGTTGTAAGTGAAGCAAAAAATTTAGGAGTTATATTAGATTCTGAACTGAGGTTTGAAAGGCATATAAATAGGTTGTTACAACGGGCGTATTGTAATAATTAAATGATATACGGCAATCGACACCTTTTTCCTATTCATGTTAAAAAATATCTCTGTGAAACACTTGTGCTATCATTATTCAATTACGCAGATGCTCTGTACGGAACTAATTTAACTCACCTATATAAAAATAAGATCCAGAAAGTTCAAAACTCATGCCTACGTATGATTTTTGGTATAAGAAGACGACAACGAGTATCTCATAAATTGAAGGAGATTGGATGGTTACATATGGAGAATAGAAGAAAGGTTCATTTTATTACCTTATGCCATAAAATAATTATTGATAAGGAACCTTCCTATCTACACCGCAAAATTACGTATCGTTTAGATGTCCATAATGTTAATATTAGAAAAAGAGATTTACTTACTGTACCTCACTTCATGACTGAGTTTTTCAGACGTTCATTTACATACCAAATTTACTCTCAATATAATGCCATTCCATCCGAGTTTAAGGTGTATAATATTTCAAAATTCAAAAGAACCCTCAAAAAATATATTTTGGACAATCAAATTTAGCAGTAACGTAAAATATCTATCTGCTCATTTTTTCACTTAAAAAAGTAAATGCGTAAGTTTGTTTCTCGTTTTGTATATCATCTATAATAAATTGTTTCGCCTCGTGGATCTTCTCTTATGTCATCAATTATGAATTGTTTAATGCTTATTTATATCTAATTTGTATCTATTATTGTACCTATTAGGATACACTCATATTTTCCTTGAATTTTTCTTGTTCTTTTTTTTATTATCTTGTTTTGCAAATAGTAATTAATGTATTTGATTCTATGTTTTAGTAGCTACTAACTATGAATTACACAAGATTTGTTTGGGTTGAGTGGAATAATATTTTTTGTTGTGCAGTAATGTACAACTGAAAATAAACTCCGCCTTTTATTTCAAATGTATTTGAGTTTAAGGTAAATTATTTGTTTTTGTGCTTCTATTGAAAATAATAAAGACGTTTATTACCATTATTATTAAATATAAAAATATCTGGCAGTGTGAGTAGATTGGTTCTTCTAAAGAGCGCTCAACAAAATTTCCTACAAATTAGGCCCAGGATTTGTCTTAGTATACACTTCTGCAAAATAGAAGGATCTCCATGAGCTCCAGCTTTTCCCCAAAACAGTATACCATAGCGCAGTATTGAGTAGAAGGTGGCATAGTAAACTGATAGTAGAGCTTTTTGGTATAGGTACTGTTTTAACACCGGAAAGCTGTAGCATGTACTGCTGAGCCTGCCTGAAAGTTTGTCGAAATGAATATCCCACATTAGGTTGTGATCTATGGATGGGCCAAGAAATTCTACTGGAGGTTGAAATTTGGCGTTTTCTGATAAGATTTTAATAGTTGTTGGTTGTGAATTTGATGACTGTATAGTATGGAAGCTTAGTAAAACAGATTTATGTGTGTTTGAAAGACGAAAATTATTATTAAACCAATCTTGAGTTTTGCCAAGAGAGGAATTTGCTCTTTGTTCAAGTTCCATGAAGGTTTTTGCTATTACAAGAACATTGTTATCATCTGCAAAATTTACACGAGCTGTATGGTAATTTTTTGTGATATTAAATGAATAAGATAGGACCAATCACGATCTCCTGTGTAATGCATCGGGTTATCGTCCCCTTGGCAGACTCCAATCTAATCCCGTTTCTTTCCAGACTGACACATTATGTTCGTTTTCCAAGATAGGCCTGGATCCACCACAGGGCAGACCCCTTGACTCCATATAACTCGAGATTACTCAGCAGCACATGATGACTGAGACTGTTGAAGACCTTTGATGAATCTAGAAAAGCTCCCAGTATTTTATTTTTGTTTTCGATGCTATTGTATATACTTTCAAATAATTCAAAGATTGCTGTATCCATCGATTTTCCTTTTAGAAAAACGTGCCGTGCTGGATTTAAAAGTCCCTGTATCTGGAAGAAGTTAGGAAGGTGATTGCACATTGCAGACTCAAATATTTTTGAAGAAAAATGGTAATAAGCTTATCGGTCTGTAGTTTTGGATTTGTGTCGGAACATTTTTTTTGTAAACAGTTATCACTACGGTTTCTTTGAAAGATGCCATATTTTAATGAGTCATCTATTATGACACACAGAGGCAAGCATAATTCCAAGGCACACAATTTTATAAGGTTGTTTGGAATACTATCTACACCTGCACTTTTTTGCTTTAATAACTTCCAATACCTCCTGAGTTATAACAGAGTTTATAGACAACGTTTGGAAATATATTTTGTTTTGAGTCTTTTTGCTGTGGAATTTTACTCATTGCCTCTGTTGGCGTATTTAAAAAATTAATATTCAAGTCATTGCACACCGCCTCCAGGTCTCCCTCCAGCATACAGGATCTTTGTGTTTTTTTCCACCTTGTACCTCATTTACGATTTCCCACATTGTCTTGGATTTATTATCAGAATTCACAATTTTCTCCTGATAAAAACGTCTTCGAGACTGGCTCAGCAAGTCATCAACATCGTAACGATGGACATATTATTTGTAGTAAATAATGCATATTTATGGGTAGCTGAAAACCCTCAGTGATTAACGTGAAAGAAAACGCGTGTGAAATCGTTTGTCAGGGCCGGATTAAAAGGTGTGGAGGCCTTGGGGCAACAAAGAACTGGAGGCCCCTAATTATTTTTCAAACAAGTTTTTTTTTTCATTTATTGCGGAACAAATCAAATTATTTCGACACGAGCATATGTAGGTATAATAAAATACAAGAAATAAATTGAATTACAGCGTAAACAAAGGGATTCTCGCGAGCTATTTGCGAAGAAAAATCATTGATGATTTCGGTCAAATCCAGCATCCGGAGAAAATCATTCTCAAAGCTAAGAAGCGATAACTTTGATAGGCGGCTTTGTCTCATCGTAATTCGCCTATTTTTTTCATTTTGGAAAATGGGCGCTTTCCAGTGCAATTTGACATCATCACATTCTCAGTTGTAATATCACAAGAGAGTGAAAATAATTCGACAGATTTTCGAAAACTTGTTGCCAGGCAATAGACAAGAGAGACCAACTGGCTCGAGTGGCTATTGCTAACAAGTTTGAGAAAGAAATCTAGATAATTATTTTCTACTATATCGAACTCTCGTGTGGTATTCTTTAGATTATTTTTTGATGTTACGATCATAAACACATTTCCTTGCAAAATTATATAATGTACTAAACCGGTTTCGATTCATTTCACACTTTTCATGCGAATTGATGACAGACGTCAAATTGAAAATATAGGTTGTCAGACAATAAAAACAAAATACCTCAAATTATTCCCGCGACAATTTTCTAGGTAGAATATTCCCACTATTGATTGGCCAAAACGTATGTGAATTATTTGAATTGAAAGTTTCCGTTGGTTTCTACAATGTCAAAAAATAATCACTGTAATTTCAATGTTTGAGAATGTAGCTCTGAAATTTTGGTTTTCAAGAATTTGATAGTAGAACATCTTAGATAGATAGATAGATAGTCCTTTCCAGAAGGATTTATATTTGTAGCGGAATGTTATCTTTCTCTTAGACTCACACTTTCAGATTTCGGGGATTTCTCTGTTACAAGCGCGCCACTCAGCAGACACTTGTCAACGCCAATAAATATGAAAAACAGGTATAGACGGGCAAAGTGTTTGTAGAATCGGCAGAAAAATAGTCAACAGAATTTGAACTTTTGTTCTATTATGGAATTCGCACAGGGCTCTTATAGATAATTTGATGCAATCATATTCATAAATTGAAATATTATTTTCTTTTGCTTATGATTATTGAATTTCATTGTGTATCTAGATCGCTTGTGTCATTCGAAGAATACATCGACAGAAAATCCTTCATCATCATGTTTTACTTGGTGATTGTTTCTCGCATATAGGTACACATGATTCATCAGATCGAAGATTAATATTAACCATGGATTTTGACAAGAATACGAAACATATTTTTGAATTTTTAAAACGAAAAATGAGAGGAAAAAGTGGGAGAACTGCTCTTTCGTTGTCAGATTTTTTATATATAATTTTGCATATCCTTCGGTATTTGTTAGAACATTTTACCTAAAAATTTATATTGTGGAGGCCCCTCTCTTGTGGAGGCCCCGGGGCTGCAGCCCCGTTTGCCCCCCTCTTAATCCGGCTCTGTCGTTTGTGGAATAATATCTCATTTTCACCGCGTTCAGTGATCCATATTAGGTTCTTAATAAGAGCATCCTTGAAAAAACCCTATATATTTCAATTGAGATTCAATGTATGATTGTTACAAAAGCTGATGGGAGAATAAGAAGAATCCAATACTCACCTCCATGCAATAATGTTCAGTTGGTACACAATACAAAATTTCCAATGGTTTTCGAGCTTCCTGGTTTAGCCACGCTGCATGCATTGAGACAGTCAGTAATCGTGATACCAAAAATACAAAAGACAAGACGAAGTAAGCTGTTTCCATGAGGGTACTTCTTTCTCTGGGAATAAATAAAGAAAATGACTGGAAAAATATATCTCTTCTTAGATATAAAAATATCATGAGATTTGCTATTTGGGAGTTTAATTGATTTTTGGATCATTGCCGTTAAACTGGCGCGTCGAATAGAAACTGCTCGGCTTCAGCGCCTCCCCAGAATTGTTGCAATTTTTTTTCCTTAAATACCTATTTTTAAATAATTTCCCCTTTTTCAAAATCTTTCGATTCGAATCTGTGGGTAGCAGAGCTATCCTACTGACCACTTCCTCAAAAATGTACTGATGGAGAAGTGAAATCAAATTTGAACTTTGGACGGAGGAATAAGGTAATAATAGTAATTTTCGAAGTAAGTTTCATTTCTTGGGGACTATTGCAGTAAAATAGATTGACATTTTTTTAAATTATCGCACGAGACAAATTCTCGTGTAAGGCGAAGCGAATAACGAATACGAAATAAACTTGGAACATTTTACCACGTTTTTATTAGCTCGCTTATGTGACTGTCCGGTACAAATCTTGAAATCGATTTTAAAGTAACTTCCGGATGAGCTAGAGACTTGAAGCTTACGGAATGGCTCAGAACTGGATGACAATACAATATCAACTCGTTTTCTTGTGCGATAGTGAACCTTATTGCGATTCTCGACCTTACAGGCATCGCGCAAGGGAGAAAGTGAGGTTGAAGCTCCAGAAAATAGGCAAGAGGAACGAGCATATGAAACAAAGAACGCAAAAATACCCCCAAAAAATCCGGACTCCCAGAAATAAAAACTCAATAGGGACAATGAGGGACACAGAGTTGAATGAAATTAATAATTATTTAGATACATTTTTTTCATATACCACGTTTATAAAACGGACTGAAAAGTATAATTATTTGAATAAAAAAGTATACTACGTTTTAAAAATGACCTGAAAAGTATGAAATAATTTCTCCTAGCCCCCATACAGATTTATATCCCCATACAGATTCCTAACCCCATAGAGATTATCCTGAAAATTTGTGATTGGGAATTTTCAATAGCTATGAAAATAGTAAGTAAGACTTAAAACGAAAAACGTTCACCAAAGTCACTAACAATTTTATTGCACTGCAAATGATATGAAGTGTTGTGTAAGTTTTCTCTACACTCTTAACTATTATCTATTGCATGCGCCCCACGTGTCTCGTTTTGAATCTTACAGCTATTTCCATAGCTATATGACTATATTCATTTCTATCATCATATTGATGCAGCAGAAAAAATTCAGTACCTTTCCAACATGGTTCACTCCTAAATCGAGAAGTTTGGTAAATGAAAAAAACGTGCTCATAAACACTTTAAAAAAACTGGAAACATTGATGAGTTTCCAGATTGAAAGAGAGATATATAGAGTTGAGGACTATTTGCTATCGGAAGTATTTGACAAAGACCGAAAGTGACCTCTGTTCAAACCCACGAAACTATTAGAAGTTTATCAATTCCAAAAGGAAAGGCTACAAACAATGACAAAATTGTGAATTTATTTGCGAAATATCTTTCTACTGTATACTCCGATGAAAAACGAATCAAATACCGCACTTTGAATTTTCTAATGAAAAAGTAGATGTGAAAACTATACCATAGATATTGAAGATATCATAGATTCAATTTTATCTGTTCCTTGGAAGTTGTCGTTAGGCCCATATGGTGTTTCTCTATTCTTGCTAAAAAAGAGCACTTTCACCTTAGCAACACCACTACACCTATTGTTCAACTTGTCACTAAGTACTGGAAAATTCCCAGAATTTTGGAAAAACAGTTTTCTGACCCCAATTCACAAATCTGTAGAAAGGGATAAAGTTCAAAACTATCGATCAGTTTGCAACCAATCTGAAATCCCAGAACTTCTAGACCGCCTTGTTACTAAACAACTCACACAAAGAGCAAAATTATAAACCAAAAACATGGCTTCAGTTCTGGGAAGTCAACAACAACAAATTTATCAATATGAATAGGAGAACTCGGATCTCAAACCTGTTTAAAGTACCTTATCATCTAACAAACTATGGTCAGCAAGAACCAATGACCAGAATATTGAGAACGGCAAATGATCATTCATCCCAATTAGACTTTTTCGTTTGTTTGAAGGTTGTAGACGATGTGTTACTTGACTCTCGTTCCGGACGTCCATCGTCTTAATTAATATAAAAGGTTTTCACGACGTTTCGAATGCTTGTGTCTGCAATCGTCTTCAGGTGAATACTGACATGTTTAGGTGCTACTTACCAATTTATATGTCTGCCGGTGCAATAATGCATGTAATTCCACCATGTGCAGTGGTACGTGTGATTTCGCGCGGTGTGGTGGTGCGTGAAATTTCGCGCATCTGCAGCCCGCCAGAAAAAGCAATTAGTGGTTTCCATACGTTCTTGATCTCAACGCTTGGTTGACTAAAGGCGTTATTGGCTTCGATGTAGGCGGCCTCTTTGAACTTTCGTTTGAACCAATGCTCCTCTCTATGTAGAACACTTGCGTCGTCCCATAGAATTCGATGATGCTCAGTCCAGGCATGGTCAGCAATTCCCAATTTTGACGTTTCTCCACGTTGAGTCCATTTCTTGTGCTCATCCAATCTTACCGATAACGGCCTCTTTGTCTCTCCTATGTAGGAAACTCCGCATTCACATGGAACTTCATAAATGCAATACTTACTGATTTGATTTTTGTTGTCAGGTTTTGTCTTGGCGAGGAAACTCCGTAAAGTACTGCCGGATTGGAAGCAGCTCTTGATGTTGTACTTGTTTCCGATCCTTCTGATCTTCTCGGAGACACCTCTGATGTACGGAAGGTAGATCACTGTGCTTTGTTGTTGCTCTTCAGATGCCTTAGTTCTCTGGAGTTGTTTCAATACTTCTCCAAGGAGTTTCTTGTGGTATCCATTCCGGTGAAGATCATCTCTGTTGTGGTTTAATTTGGCATCAAGTGACTCCTCGTCGTTGCATATGTGCATCGCTCTCTCTACCAATGTTCTCACGATCCCTCTGTTTGTCGAACTTGGATGGTTGGAGCTGTAGCTGAGATACTGCCCCGTAGGTGTCTTCTTTCTGTTGACAGTGGTGCGGATTTCATAGTCTATTCTCTCAACGTTCACATCGAGGAAGGATGAAGGCACTGTTGGTTTCAATTTCCATCGTGAATTTGATCGAATCCCTGAATCTATTAATTCTTGAGAAGAAATCATTGAGATTTATCTCCGTGATCCCATATAATGAAAGTGTCATCCACGTACCCCAACCACAGCTTTGGTTTGTACTCTGCCTCCCGTATAGCCAATTCCTCGAACCACTCCATTTATGATATTCCATGTGAATGCGGAGTTTCCTACATTGGAGAGACAAAGAGGCCGTTATCGGGGAAATTAGATGACCACAAGAAATGGACTCAACATGGAGAAACGTCAAAATCGGAAATTGCTGACCACGCCTGGACCGAGCACCATCGAATTCTATGGGACGACGCACGTGTTCTACATAGAGAGGAGCATTGGTTCAAACGAAAGTTCAAAGAGGCCGCCCACATCGAAGCCAATAACGCCTTTAGTCAACCAAGCGTTGAGATCAAGAACGTATGGAAACCACTAATTGCTCTTTCTGGCGGGCTGCAGAGGCACGAAACTTCACGCACCACTGCGCGAAATTACAAGCACCACTGCACATGGCGGAATTACACGCATCATTGCACCGGCAGACATTTAAATTGGTAAGTAGCACCTAAACTTGTCAGTATTCACCTGAAGACGATTGCAGATACAAGCATTCGAACCGTCGTGAAAACCTTTTGAATCAATTAAGACGATGGACGTCCGAAACGAGAGTAATCTAGACTTTTTCGATTGCTCCAGCCACGCATTTGTAAATTCTGTGAAAATAATTCAATACTAAAGTGGTGAAATGATGGGTGAATATTTCCATGGGAGTTTCATTAGTTATGAAGTTATGGTTTTCTATTACGAATAAAAAAATCGTGTTTAACCTAATTTGAAAATTATATCCTTAAATGGGCCAAAAGGAGTTGGTGAGATTGTAATAGCATTACTTCCGCTGTCAAATCAATTATGAAGCCCAAACAAGAGAACGGGATAATGAGATGAATGGATAACTGGGTAACGGAAAGCCACAGGCATGAGCTAGATGTAGCAACAAAAGAATGATATATGAAAAAATACAAATTCTATGCATACTAGCTATCTATCTATCTATCTATCTTTCTATATAAATATATATATATATAATAAATAAATAAATATGTTTATTCACCCAGAATGATTTACAAAATATACAATATGAGCCAATCACTACATGAATAAACAAAGATAATCATTGAAGTTGTGGTAATCACAGCTTGTGCATGATAGGAATAATATGGTTTTACAACATAATAAAATGATGAACAACACAACATTTCAAAATACAACATATGAGTATATAATATTACGATATAAAAATAAAAAATATGTTTTTTCACGAATTTTACGAATATAACAGATTACGGTAACGAAGACATGGTAACATATTATGGTAAAGGTAGCATGGTTAGTGAAACTTGCAAACAAACATGTAGAGTAAACCCAATAGAACCTATGGTCGTGCGTGGGTTCTCTCCACATCATTATCTACAATTACCTATATTTAGGTGTGGAATACATTGTTATACATTTTCTGTTTAAATAGTAATATAGGGAGATAGAGATAAAAATAATATAATTGTGGTGTTAGTAATACTAGTAATGGATGCGGTAATTATACATAGTGGTGAATATTGGTTAGAAGGAAATAAAATATATGTATATATATATTGGTATATGATGATATGATATTGAATTTGTGGTGGAAAGTTTGCATGAAAACCTGCTATGAAATTCTTTTTTTCTGAATGTTTGATCCTTTGTAACTTTAGCCATTTCTAATCAACTCAGACATTTCAAGAGTGTGGCAGAAGAGTTTTATTCTTAATTGAGTAGAAAAAACATCGTGTATAGAAATTCAAAAATGAAATGAAAATTTAGTTATGTATCATAAGTGATAATTTGTAGTAAATATGTAAGTAAATTAATTTTCTTTGTTTAAAATATTTCCATATAAATTGTTAATTGGCTTGTCCGCTAATGACATAAATAGAATAAATAAAATATAAAAAATTCACAATCACAAATTGTCAGGACAATCTCTAAGGGGTAAGGAATCTGTATGGGGATATAAATCTGTAACGGGGCTGGGATAAGTTATTCGTTCGTACCTCATACTGTTGTGAAGTTGGACACACAGGAAAAATATGTTGTGAACATAGGAGATCAGCACTAAAAACGACAAATTCTTTTCTACTGATTTCCATAGATGGTAGAGCTTTTGATAATCCTTTCTGATATCTCTCCAGAAGTTTTCGTGCCTAACCTGCAATTATATGAATAATAATAGTTCCTGTATATTTCCATATAGTCTCCAAGATAGTATAGAGTACCAATATCTGATTCATTCTTGGAATTTTCATACACAAAAAAACAAATTGTTGAATCAAATAAAATTTATTTCAATCAGACAAATAAAAGTGTCATATATGCACGACATATACGACATATAATCTCAAAATAAGTGAAATCATTTCTTGGTTTTGGATCAAATTTGAAGTTTTAATCAACTGAAACTAATTTGCATGAACCAAATATCTTATTCGACCAACTCTATTCATAACTCGTTTTGGCAGAAATGTTGTTTCAACCATGTAATTATTTTGTTGAATCGAATAATCAAATCTACGAAATTTTCTGATTTCTTAAACAAAAATATTCATTCAAACAAGTATTTATGTCGACTTGATGAGTTCAATAAAATGCCAGTTCAACAAAATATGCTGATCTCTTCACTAAAAATATTTATTCAAATGAGTAATCATTTGGTTAATCCAATGAATTGACAAATATGGCAACCGAGCATGAGAGCCTTCACCAGACATTCAAGTTAAGATGTCGTAAAACCCTGGTGCTTGCACTTATACCTGTAAAAGTTTGGGATCAACTTGGCGACACTTGGCCTACTTGATAATAGAGATTGAGGGCTTTTCAGATGGCGCCAATTTCATTTAAGTTTTAATTCAGTAAACTGTAACAACAGACCACACAGGGTATATTTATTTCCTTTTGAGGCGAACTGCTCGCGGGTTCTAATTTTAGATTTGCTATTGTTTGAAAAGTGACATTTGCCAAATTGGACCAATGGCATAGCTAGAATTAGAAGCCCCCGATTATTGCACAAAAAAAGCATCGTGTTGTTGTTTTTCGTATTTTGTACCCTTTGAGTTTGAGGTTAACTGAATGCTCATGTTTGTAATTATGTGAGTACTTATTTGGGTTTATTTCAATGTGCAACCACATTTATATTATTGAGGTGCAACTAGAATATTTTGAAATCATTTCACCAGAAAATAGGCGGAGAATTAGAAATCAAATTGTCAGAAAATTTAAAATTCAATACATAGGCAATATGATGGACTACGAAAGTATTATTAGATAATTCGTCAAGATTTGTACTTGCCTTTGGTACTGAATACAGGTGTATATTCGGATCTGCGGCATTAGACTGTCCACACAGAATGCAAAAGGGGCCCATTTTACAGAAAGTACCCTTACACACTACACTGCTTGAAATTTAACACTTTGAATTTTTGGAAGAACGAACTAAAAAATGAGATAGGCAAGATTTCAAATCAACGAGAAAAAAAAAACGCATAGACATCGACAAAATAGAAAATTATTTCACATAAGATGCTGCAGAATATTCAGTTTTGACATTAAGCGAAGTTATAAACAAACATTTTCGGACGGCGCCATCTACCACATATATTGAAGCTCTATTGAAGCAACAGGTGGTGTCCCCTAGAAAATCTAAACAATATCTAATCAGTTCAAGCCCAGAGTTTTTATAGATCTTAACCATGTGAGTAGGATTAGAGCTGTGTGAATGTATGTAGGAAATATTCGTCAAGAGAGTAAGGTTCAAGGTCGATAAGTAATTTCTTTACTCCCTTTTTGAATTTACTGATGCTATTCAGACTTTTTATATTGTTTGGTAGTTTATTAAAGAATTTTTTAGAGGCATATGATGGATGCTTTTCTGATAGTACTAATCTGTGTACCGGAAAATTCACATTTATATTTCGTGTTGGATATTTATGACTGTGCCTATGTTCAGTAACATTTGTGTTCTTGAACAATAAAAAAAAAGTTGTCATTGTGTTACTTTTTTTTAAAACACCCCTGCATGTTTCCCGAAATTTCATTTTGAACATAGCAATAATCACTTTTTTTTTAATACCGAAAAGGTCATTAATGTTACTTTGACATCCCCAGAATATTATTCCAAATTTAGCACAGGATTCAAAATTTGCATGGTATATAATTTTTAATGATTTTTCGTTAAGGTATTTGCTTATGACTCTAATGCTATAGCATATCTGGTTCAGTTTTGCTCTTAAGCTTAAAATATGGACGTTCCAAAGTGAATGTTCCTCTATGAAGACTCCCAGAAATTTGGTATTATTCTGAATTTTGATTTTATTGTTGAGTAAGTTTATATTTTCTGGAGTTTCAATTCTCTGTTGTTTGGTTCTAAATAATATAGCGTTGGTTTTCTCGATATTTAGTATCAATTTATTTTTTGTAAACCATTCATAAATGTTTCTCGTGATGTCCTGAGTTTTTCGTATTAGGTCTGGATAGCCCGGACTTGAAACTATCAAATTAGTGTCATCTACATAATTATTTAGGTGTGCATGAGTGTCATTCAAGATATCCAAAATATCATTCATGAACATTATGAAAAGTACTGGTCCTGTAATGCTACCTTGAGGGACCCCTATCTTGGTATGTTGTAAGTTAGATCTGGTTGCATGTCCATCAGTTATAATTTTTACTCTTTGTTGACGATGTTTCAAATAGGATTCAAACCAATCTAAAGCATTTCCTCTAATACCATATTTTTCGAGTTTAATCAGTAGGTAGTCATGATTCAAACAGTCATATGCTTAAGAGAGGACTAGGAAAATACCCAGCACGATTTCATTATTTTCGAATGATTCAAGGATTTTTTCAGTGAACTGTGTGATTGCTGTTTCTACGGATCTGCCTTTTATATATCCATGTTGACTTGTATTGAAAAACTTATGACGGTTCATATGATCCATTAGACGATCACACATAGCCATTTCGAAGAGCTTAGAGAATGATGGTAGGACACTAATTGGATGATAATTTCCGAATTGTTCACAATCTCCTTTTTTATAAATCGGAGTTATTAATGCAATTTTAAGTTGTTCTGGGAATACTCCATATTGGAGTGAGTTGTTCATTATATAACATAGTAAGCTTGCTATTGATCCTACACATAATTTTACCATACTAGTAGGGATGTCATCATCACCACAAGTGTGCTTATTTTTTAGTCTATTTCCTAAATCCTTAATTTCATTTATTGATACTGGTTTGATGAACATCGATTGTGAGCTACTTGTCATCATTCAATCACAGATCAAACAACTTTTCTCTAAGAAAGTTCAATCTTGATTATATGAGAAGCCACTTTATCATAGACGACCATGTAGTTACGTACCAGAGTGGGTACTGGCCTACACTATATAGCAATGAAACGCTTCTCATTGACAGCTTCCAGGTACATACGAACCCTCAGTCATTATGATCTCTGGTGCACCAATTTAAGATTGCGCCAAGGGTGGCTGAAAAAGAGGGTTGGGAGAGTGGTCTATATTGGAGTTACTCTATATTCGCTGTGTGCGAGACTGTGCAAGACTACTCTCTAGTGACTCGAAAGCAGGAGTTTTCCTGTTTTATTTCCAACACTCACTATTTTTTTAACAATTTCTAAATAATCTACCACGATGTAACAATTCTGTGCTCACTACTAGTTCCAGATGAATCGAAGTTTTTTCTGTCAAAGAAAAAAGTAAGTAAATGATAAAAAATATTTGTATTGATAAGAGAGTTCACCGCATTTGGAGGTTATCCATGTCAAGTTATGATGTTTTGAATATCATAAAGTAATGCTACTTCTGTGTACTTTCAGGTACGGCAAGAAATGTGCTTGCAGGTTAGTTTATTAAGGTCGCAGGTTCATAAGATCTTGAGAACATAAGAAAGTTAGGGAGCAAAGTAGTTTGACAAATTAAACAAAGTACCCATATAACCCTGGCTAGCTTCAACCTGGGGAAACCACTGAATGACATCAGATTCAACGCAAAACTATTTAATGGAATTCTCAAACAATATAATAATCAGAAAAGGAATGAGGTTTACAATTTTACCTGAATAGGGGATCCCATTTCTACCCTTGCAAGGATGTAAGAACGTTGAACGGTCCCTAATAACACGTTCAACACTCTCTAACACATATAATTGCCAACAAAATATTGCGTATTGTTATACAGACAAGTAACGTTTTACTCTCAGCTGAACTGCATTACATTTAACATTAGTTCACATGTAAGGCCAATTGCTTTTGTAACCGAAACCAATTCGTGAAAATTAAAACACAAATAATCCTCTGCGAGGTACTTTGTCCTGATAGAATGCCGTGTCTGATAGACAACTCGGAAAGACATCAGAAGTATCTCTGTCTCCTGTCCATAAGACTGATTGATCAGTTTACAACACCGTGCAGGTGTTCCCGAACTCGCAGTTTAAGTCGCTATTTGCTTTTAATCACCGGCTCAACACCGTCCCACGGAACTTGGTTGATACTTTTACTATCCACTTCTAGACGATCAAATAGAAAACATGTCAAATATTTATCGAATGAAAACCTCACATCCCGGAATTAGAGATTGAAATATCGAGGAATAACAGAACACTTATCTCTTTGCTGCAGTTTATGTGATGCAGTTGGAAATGTATAAAATTTACACCTACTATTTTTGCAATCGACTGCACGGCAATAGTGAGGTCTCATTGTTATTATATATATGTTCGATAATAATGTTCATTCATCTGAAGTATGGTACAATATTTTTAAGTGATTTGTGAATAAGCGGTGAGACCTCAGAAACTGAAAGATTTCAGCCTGTGCTTGTGATTACCAGGATAATTACCTACTTCTGCCACCATGGGCGCTGTCATAGATTCATCTATCCCCTCCAGCCTAATGCACACAGCGAATATAATCAAGATTGAAATTGTAATACATGCATAAGTCTATAACACAGTTCTTTTTCAATGCCAATGATTTTTCGTAAGTCTTAATTAGTGATCAGCAATTAGTATTTGCACTAGTAAAGCATAATGGTTCAAGGTTTATACAGTGCTTCTCAAAAGTCCCCCCTCCCCCTCTTATTTTAGGAACGATTATACAAAAACAAGTGAAATTTGGAAACTGAATATTAAAGGTTGTAAACTTCCCTACTAGTGATGATAGATGACGAAATCGTCGAAGATGACGTCACAAGGCCATTGTGACCAATAATTTTAAATGGAACTCTACGGCAAGCGACACCTCTTTTAAAAGGTATCGAGAAAACCTATTCAATGATACTAATTTTGTTTGTGTTTATGGCAGTTTCAATGGCTCATTAGTAAACATTAAAATTTAAATTCCATTCAGTATGATATTAATTACAGATTTAAGAATCAGTATCTACTTAAAGAAATTGCTCGAAGTGACCTCCATTTACTTCCTGACAGTGAAATATCCTATTTTTAAACTCTTCTCGTACTTTTGCAAATGTGTCTGCGGAAACAGCCTCACATTCTGCAACAATACGTTGTTTTAAAACGTCAATATTGTCAGGTTCAGTGGCGTAAACCTTCGATTTGAGGTACCTCCACAGAAAAAATCCAAAGGTGTGAGGTCCGGTGATCGAGTTGGCCATTCCGTTGAACCTCGTCGTCCAATCCATCTACCACGATACTCCTCATCCAAATACTGCACCGTAATAGTGTGGAAGAGCACCATCCTGTTGGAATGTTATTTCCAAATTGCCGAATTCATCTGGATTATCTTCCAAAATTTCAAGGATTAACGGTTCTATTGCGTTTTGCAACAGCTCCAGATAAACCTCACCAGTTAAATTGGTATTCAAAAAAAGAGGCCCAACGATGTGGTTTTCCAGGATACCTGCCCAAACATTCACCTCCTGGGGAAATTGGGTATGTGTTTCACGAAACAGGTGAGGATTTGCGTCACTCCAATACCTCACATTCTGTGTATTTACATTTCCATTTCCATTTAGATAGAAAGTACTTTCGTCACTAACACAAATTGTTTTGACATAGTCTGGCTGTTGGTTAATTCTAGTTTCCATATTTTCACAAAATTCTAGTCTTCGGTCTGGGTCGTCGTCTGAGAGTTGATGAATCATTTTTAATATGTATGGATGAAATTTGTTTTTTTTCAACACCCTGTGTACTTCGACTGACTTCACAGGTAGATGCAACGTGAGTTGTTGAAGAAGTGGGATTAACTAGTACTTCTGCCAGTATATAAAGTTTTTTCTCATCAGAAATTTGTGGTCTGCCAGATCGTTTCGCATCATTAATACTACCCGTTGTTTCAAATTTACGAAGAAGCTCCCTTAAATAAGTCCTCGAAACGGGGCGATCGGAAAACCTCTCATTAATAAATAATAGTTTAAAAAAACTAAAAAACACGCTTTAATAGAAAACCAGACTGAAAAAATAGAAAATAAGAAAAAAATGTATTTTATTTAAAAAAAAAGCATGGTATCGCCTCAGTGTGTAATGTACTATATAATTATTAATACCATGCACCCCACGCTTTTTTTTCAAATAAAATACATTTTTTCCTTATTTTCTATTTTTTTAGTCTGGTTTTCTATTAAAGCGTGTTTTTTAGTTTTTTTAAACTATTATTTATTCCCTACTTTTTGATGTGGTTTATTTATAGAAGCGTGTTTTTTTTTAACTATTATTTTTAATAATTTTTTGCAAATTGAGAAATGGAATAATCTTATCAAATTAGATAATCATAATCTCCGACCCCAAAAACCCCCACATACCAATTTTGAATAGAATCAGACGATAATCACAAAACTCGGCCGCCATTTGAAAGCCGCCATCTTGAATTTTCCAATTTTTACAAAGAATCATAATATTCGACTTCAAAAACCGTCACATACCAATTTTGAATAGAATCAGACGATAATCACAAAACTCGGCCGCCATTTTTAAAGCCGCCATCTTGAATTTTCCAATTTTCACAAAAGAATCATAATATTCGACCTAAAAACCCCACATACCAATTTTGAATAGAATCAGACCATAATCACAAAACTCGGCCGCCATTTTAGAGGCGCCATCTTGAATTTTTCAATTTTTCAAAAGAATCATAATAATCGACCCCACAAACCCCCACATACCAATTTTGGATAGAATCAGACCATAATCACAAAACTCGGCCGCCATTTTAAAGCCGCCATCTTGAATATTCCAATTCTTACGAAAAACTCATGATATTTTACCCCGAAAATCCCCACGTACCAATTTTGTATAGAGTCAGACCATAATCACAGAACTCGGTCGCCATTTTGAAGCCGCCATCTTGAATTCTCCAATTTTCACAGAGAAATTATAATATCCGACCTCAAAAAACCTCACATACCAATTTTGAATAGAATTAGACCATAATCACAAAACTCGGCCGCCATCTTGAATTTTCCAATTTTTACAAAAGAATCATAATATTCGACCCCAAAAACCCCCACATACCAATTTTGAATAGAATCAGACCATAATCACAAATCCGCCATCTTGAATTTTCAAATTTTCACAGGAGAATCATAATATTTGACCCCAAAAACCTCCACATATCAATTTTTGAATAGAATCAGACCATAATCACAAAATTCGTCCGCCATCTTGAATTTTTCAATTTTACAGAAAGAATCATAATCTCCGACCACAAAATCTTCCGGATACCAATTTTGAAGCGAATCGGACCATAATCACAAAACTCGTACGCCATATTGGAGCCGCCATTTTGTTTTTTCTTCACACAAATTTTTTTAATGCATTGTCACCGGAATTATGTACACCCGCCAAATTTCAAATCATTCGGACGTCTGGAAGTGGGTCAAAATCGCGCCCAAAGGAGTCGGTTACAAATAAACATAGAAACAAACAAACAAACATACAAGTGAAGCTAATATAAAGCGTGTAAAAATGCGTTCTGCTGCATGAATATTTTATCCAGTTTCACCAAGAATTAGGATCGCTGCTACTTTATCACCTAAAGCACGTACCATTTCGCTTCTTGAAGCACTTAAACGTTCGGCTCACAACAGTTTAACAAATCATTAAAATGTACAAAAATATTAAAAGTACCTAAAGCTGCTAAAACATTTAAACGTTCGATCAACAATACACAAATTATTGAATCTACAAAAACGTCGAATTAGGGAGACTAACAAAAACGTCAGCTTATTTGACAACTATCCAGAGGCGGAGCTTGAATTTGGGCTTTTAGTATTAACTGATTTAATTCATCACAGCTTTGCGTTTTCTGAAAGCGAGTTACCAAAACTGCCATAAACACAAACAAAATTAGTATCAAGGTTTTTTCGATACCTTTTAAAAGAGGTGTCGCTTGCCGTAGGGTTCCATTTAAAATTATTGGTCACAATGGTCTTGTGACGTCATCTTTGACGATTACGTCATCTATCATCACTAGTAGGGAAGTTTACAACCTTCAATATTCAGTTTCCAAATTTCACTTGTTTATGTATAATCGTTCCCAAAATAAGAGGGGCGGAGGGGACTTTTGAGAACCACTGTATGTACCTGGGAGCTGTCAATAAGAAACATTTTATAGGTATATAGTGGGTCAATTTTTGGCTGATTAGCACCAATGATTATATACCAGAATGGATAGCCGAATTTGTTGATTTTATCTGCCTTCCCTCCGCCAGCATCTTGACGTTACCGCGGCACCACTATGGTGTATAAGAGCCCATGCATTTTCCCGATTTTTGAAACCTTTCATCTTGGTATTTTTAACTTCAAACCTGTTGATTTTTTGGGTGTTTCTGGTTAATGTGTTTATTTACTTCAGCTCCATTGAATTTTTAGAACTCTAGATTCCCACGGTTTTCGTGGATAACCCATAAATTGAACTGATGCTAAGCGCATCTTGAACGTCACTTCGTTGTTTCGATTTATTTAGAATATTTGTGGAAACTTTGGGCCCATTACAATAAATAGGAATTAATGAGTTGTCTCGCTATTTTTATGAGTTGACAATTTGGGGGAAGTTTTTGAGAGCTTATTACGGCTTCCAGACATGATCTGAAGTAAAAACAGTTCGAACTCACTGCCTAACGAGTTATGCCAACCCTTCAGCATTTTTCGGGAGCTATATTTACCTCAAATATTTTCTGGGAACCGTCAATAAGAAGCGTTCTATTGGTATATAGTGACCAGTTTCCGCTCTGGACCGTGAAATATTTGGTGGTCAAATGATGAAGTGGCTCTGAAACATAATACCCCTTCAGCCAGATGACGATGTCCGATCGAAATATGGTGACTTTGATATTAAGAAAGACAGGTTAGTTTCATACAATCAGACTTTTTACTCAAAATCAATTCGGGTCAGAATACATAAAATAACTTTGATGTCAATTCAAACAAAAATATCCATCAATCAGAGAGACAAATTTGATTTACTTTTATTTTTCTGCTTTTTTATAATCTTTTATATCATTTCTTCCACAGCTCTGTTCACAAGAGCCTAGATCGATTGTGGTGATGATGGAATGAATGAATGCATCAATATGAAGAATCATTTGTTTAAATGGAATGTGAAATAATAAAAAAATAAGCAAAATGAGAGATTAAAATTTCAGTTTTTTTTTGGACAGTCTGAGAAAATCATACTTTTGGAGAAATATGGAAGAGCAGCTTCGTAGTGAAATCCCTTCACTATTGAAGGTGAACTTCGCTTTACTCAACTCCCATATTCCGTACGGTAAGTACAAAATTTCATCAAATTCACCATCTGTGATGGGACAATTGATTTTTAATAAACTGCCAAAACATATAAAGGAGGCCAGCAATTCCATTGAATTCAGTAGAGACGTTGAAAAGGTTTTTAATTCAAGGATGTTTTTATAATTTGTGGGAATTTTTTAATTCGTGACGTCTTTAAATTTCTTCATCTGAATGTTTTTTTGATACTTTTATTTACATTTTCATATCTATGAATCTTTTATATATATATATACCGGGTGTCCCAGTTTACTTGTTCCAATGGATTATCTCAGCCATTTCGAAAGATAAAAATTTGAAAATTTCATGATCTCCAATTCGTTCAAGAAATCTTCAACTGAGAAAAACAAAAATTGAAAGTCACTTCCGGTTTGATCGGAAGTGACTTTGACTTTTTTATTTCAAATAGCACCTTGTATAGTTTTTGCAATTTTTTATTTCTATTCAAAATTATCTTTCCAACGATGTATCACACTTTGTATTTTACATTTGATTTGATGGAGAAAACGTCAATTGAAATTTCAAATTGAAAGAATTGCAGTAGGCTATGATATTTTGTGTAATCTTCGTCCGTAGCATTTTTTCTTTTAAAGACAGTACGCTTTCTATGAAATGATCCACTTGTTGCCAAATTCGAAGCCAAGCGTGTGAAATACATAGCGCTTGGCGTTCGTCTATCAGGGTATTTCTCTCTGTATGCACGTAGGGCAGCCCGACGATTATTTTCGCATTTTCCATAAATCAGTATCATATCCAATTTCTCTTGATTAGTGAAGTTATCATCATTTTCACGGTTATTCATTCTTGAATGTTGGTTTCTCTGAGACGCACACAACTATCGAGAATTAGTAACTGTCAAAGTTATAAACAAATGTATTCAAATGTTTCCATGGCACACTAAGGTTTTCATTTAAGAATTATTAATTCTTCCAGTTCTACTACAATTCTAATAATTTGAAATTTGACTTATCCTCAAATGCAAAATTGTTCATGAATTATCAATTATTATTGAAGTCCAAATCAAGATTACACAAAATATCATAGCCTACTGCAATTCTTTCAATTTGAAATTTCAATTGACGTTTTCTCCATCAAATCAAATGTAAAATACAAAGTGTGATACATCGTTGGAAAAATAATTTTGAGTTGAAATAAAAAATTGCAAAAAATATACAGGGTGCTATTTGAATTAAAAAAGTCAGAGTCACTTCCGGTCAAACCGGAAGTGACTTTCAATTTTTGTTTTTCTCAGTTGAAGATTCCTCGAACAAATTGGAGATCATGAAATTTTCAAATTTTTATCTTTCGAAATGGCTGAGATAATCCATTGGAACAGGTATACTGGGACACCCGGTATATAATATATATATATATATATATATATATATATATATATATATATATATATATATATATATATATATATATATATATATATATATATATATATATATATATATATTACATTACTTATAACTTATGTTTCTGTATAAGTGTTTCCTGTGTGTTTTCTTTTTTTTTGTGTGTGCGTGTGTAACAATTGACAAATCCTATACATTTATATATGTCTACTGGAAAATAAAGATTATTATTATTATTATGTTTTCAATAGTTGTGATTGTAGTAGGGGCAAGTCTTCTAAAATGGGGGCACTATGTATTTCAGCTCATAAATTAGAAGTTTACTGGAAATACATTTCGAGAACAGCTATGATGGTTAAATGAGTTGTACTCCTACTATTTGAATTTGTATTACAAAACATTTTTGAAGTCGATTATTATCATATCTAGTCAGACTTATTCCGAAATACGATTTGAATGAACTCACCTCATTTTTTTCCAGTTTTTCAACAATTTGACCGAATCTTACAGTCATCGAAATGCTTACTAGTGTGATGAATAAATCCGTGAATATCCAGGTGAATGTTGATATAGTATTTGCGAACTGAAAAAAGGACCATTTCTATTTAATTCTTCTAAAAGTAATACTTGGATGTATATTCAATATAATATTTTTTTTGCGGCTAAAGAAAATAACCCCTTTAAAAAATAAATGTAGAAAATGGTTGATATAGGTACCTTGATAGCTGCTCCTAGCCAAATATTATATTTGATAAAGGTGAAATAGTTTTGGAAAGAAACTTCGAAGTAAACTTTCAGGGGATTTTCGGCATATCCAGAACATTCTTTAGACTGGTAAATTCCATTTATAATGAAAAATAGATGTTCCACTGAAAATAGCCGAAGTCAGTTAATGTATTAACAATTTTGGATGTCTGCTAATAATCAGATGATATAAATAAATATTCGCGTAGGGTAGACTGAGTACGGTTGAAACGATTTGGATTTTATCGTTCATAGTATTGTTGTTTATAAACCAAGCGACGATGATGATATGTCAAATACAAGAACGCGTTTCTAACTACTAAAGGGCTATACCATTTTACTTCCTGGGGTGCTATTTTTAGAAGTATACAAAATTAAAAAAAAAAAACCGATTTGTTTCAATCGTCCCCATGCCAGGGGCGGTTGAAACAGTGATTGGGGTCAGTTGAAACACATGCAAATAATACAAAATATAATATTACAACTTGTTTTATTTACCATTGATCCTAATTATAAGCATAATTATGGCACCGTATGACAATATTAATCAGTCTTCAAGGTTTTAATCCTCAGAAAGATATTTCTAATCAGCCTTTTACGAATAATAAACAATGTAATTAACAAAAATACTAAAAATCAACAGTATTCTTTTGAACAAAGCAAACTAAACGAAAATAATTTCAGAATGAACTAAAATGAAACAAATCAAAATTTAGCATAGGGATCAATTTGAGTCGCAATTGTGGCAAACATAGCCAAGACCACCTTCTGTGCATTCTTCGTGAGCCCACTGTTTACAAGTGATGCATTGAATCCACTTTTCTCCGGATCTGCTTTCTGAATATGGTGACAAACAAACAATACAGTAGCATTCTTCCTCTTCTGATGACATTTCCTGCTGTGTATTACTTTTTTTTCCTCTTGAAGTATTTTTTCTACCTTTTCTTCCATCCAAGATTTTCTTAACTTGCTTACTTTTAATCCGTTCCAATCTTGTTTCATGTTCCTTTCTTATGGCTTCTTTCTCTGGTGTATCAGTGTAAATTGTAGATTTTCTAGTTTTTCGCCCTTTATTAGATTTCCTCGGGGGAGCTTTCGGCATGGCCGTACTGCTTCCGGTGTGAATACAATAGGATTTTTAGAAATTGCTTATACGCTAGTAGACGGTCTCGGTGAAGTTTTCTGATTGATAATGCTGCTGCAACGTCTAGGTGGTGTACTCAAAGTGTATTGACGTTCATCAACGTTTTCTTGCTCTTTTGTTGGAACTGGTGAGTTATTGATAGCCTGTTGTTGCACCGTTGTCTCTGTTTGTAGTTCCTCAGTTAAACGAGAAGGCGATCATGGCGGCGTTTTATCTTCAGATGGAATTGCATTCAATGTAGAAACGACTGAAGACTCAGTTGTATATTCGTGATTAGGTCTATCTGTTACCTAAGTTGTATTTTCGGGATTGGGTCTATCCGTCACAAATGCAGGAGCAAAATCAATCTCAGTATGGCTTGTATGTTGGATGGCGTTAGAGCAAGGGGCATAGCAGATGCTACAATTCCCGGAATGCAAAATTGACATTTTTTTCCGGAAGGGGCATAGCAGATGCTACAATTCCCGTCATAAAATAAAGTCACAGGTCGAATTTATAGCTTTTTTAAAGGGCCATATGCAGATCGATCAAGTGGCTGGAGTTTGTGAGAGCAATGGGAGGAAAGACAGTAAGACAATGCCATTGTTCTTGCAAAAGTCCAGTGCGTTAATATGAATGTGTGATGAGTGGTTATCAAGTACGAGTAACACTTTATGTGATGGTGAAACATTTGTATATTTCTTGAAGTGTTCCAGAAAATGCATGTATGATTCATCCTGCATCCAACCAGAGGGATTTGCAGTTCCAGCAGACCCTATTGGCCCATCCCTAACAAAATGGTCTTGGTAACGCACTCGTGAAAACAGAAAAATGGAGGAATTACATTACCGATGGCGTTTGCTGCAAAGGTTACTGTCACTATAATACCCCTTTCAGCTGAAGTTACTGAACCTACTTGACGAGCACCACGTTTAGCTACAACTCTATCAGGTTTTTGCACCGTTGTTATGCCTGTTTCGTCGGTGTTGTATATGTCTTGTGGCTCAAACTGACGGTCCATGACAATGGTCAAATTGTCATAAAAAACATCGACGTTAGAAGCTAGTAGCCCTTGACAGGCTTGTAGCTTGCGCGGCGCGTACGGAGAGTTCAGGGTTTCTTCTCATAAACATCCGAAACCATTCCTCACCAGCCATCTGGTTGTCTTCCCAAGTTCGAGGTCGTGATAAATTATACTTAATAGTAAGTTCGTACGCCAATTTTCTCACCTCTTTCTTAGGTAGTCCAAAATATATGTCTGCACATCGAATCAAATATTTTGATAATTCTTGCTCTTGCTCTTCATTGAAAATTCGGTTGTGTGCTCTATACCCCATAACTTGATCGTCCTCGCCAGATGCATCTCGCTTTCGAATATATCTCAGGAGAGAACAGTAGTTTATTCCATGCTTGTCCGCCGCATTTCGTAGTGAATCTCCAGCTTTCACCTCTTCATATGCATCTCTATACCTCGACAACTCAATCTGTCCTCTGGAAGTCTTTCTTACGCGAACTCTCGGCATCTAGAAAATAAGAAAAACTAATATATTTACTGTTTCAACCGTACCCACAAAAATTGTTTCAACCGTCCCCAACCCTGCCTTTCGTAAAATACCGTTAATAGAAATGGTAGTAATAATAACACATTAAAACGAGTTATTATTCCGCATTCTAAAAGCTTCATAAAAATCAGAAACACACACTCAATACTTTGACTTTAATAGAATTCACGATATTAGCATAAATCTCAGAATAAAAATACTTACTTTTGGGTACCAAAATATAATACGGCCTCCTGTAAGCAACAACACCACGAGAGAGCGGGCGCAACACTAAGTTTCGTGTTTGGATCTGTCGTCTGCTTCGTTCTCCCCTTGCACCCTCACTCACGCGTATCCGTTCGCGAGATATTGCTTTTGTTTCAACCGTCCTTTGTTTCAACCGTACCCAGTCTACCCTACCATTTTAGTTCAAAATGGTATGCCAATGATGTTCATTAGTAAAATGATATTTTTACGTGTGCAAATCAGGGTAGATTCATAACAAGCCGACCGACCTGTGGATAGTTTCTTTGTTGTTGAATATTTCATGAATATTGTTTAAAATTTTACCACATAGAAATTTGGCATTTCCACCTTCTCATTTTATTGTACCACTACTTCCAAACCTACAAGTAGTCATTCCTTTACGCGGCTTGGAGTAGGTGTTGACTGATAGAAATCGCCACGTAAGAAAAAAGCGTATGCCCCCTCCATGCGACTTTCTGTCTCTCTCTCTCTGTGTCTCCTTCTATTATATACGAGTCTGTGTCTTGGTCCTGTTAGAATTGAATGTCAATGCATTCAATTCCTATATAGGGAAATAGGAAATGCAAAATTGATGGAATAACAGATTTTGAAATCACTACATACAGTGATTTGATATTTGAATACAAATATATCTTTTTCAGCATGTTAGAAAGCCTCACTTTTTCAAGTAAGGCAATGAATAATTTAATTGTGTTATTTTCTGTATATAAGTCCTCGGGTTCGATCCCATACCAAGGAACCTTTTTTTTAATAGGTTCCAGATACAAACATATTTGATCTGATAGTGAAAAATTTATATACATTTCAGTTTTTGGGTGAGTTCAAGAGCAATGAATAATCATTATGAATGAAAAAAAATTTAAACGGTAATTATTGGTTTTTTTCCCGGTTGAAAATAAAACTTTAAAAGTGTGTTTTATTCAGTTTTAAACGTGACCCGGGAAATATTGTCATGAAATATCATTCGTGCAAGACGATTTTATCGCATTTTTTTTATTTTCTATCAAGCATTTTGCCTCTAGGAAATTCAACTCGTGCAATTTGCGGCCTTATTATCAAAGATTAAATCGCTCATACTTCGCTTCTTTGGTTTGATCAGATAATGAGACCGCAAATCGCAATCGGTAAAATTTATTGGTAAAATGGTTTTTCGAAAATAAAGATAAAAAAATGAGCCGAAATTCCACACCTAACATTTTCGACCAATTGGAAGCCTGTATTTTGTATTGTTACCATAGAAACTAAAAAAAATTCCAGAAATTTTTCTCCTCTTTGGGGTGAGGAGCATAAAATTACACTGGAATTTTTTTGACGTTTATAGGTAAAATGAAATTTAGATTTAACTCTTTATTCTATAAGTTAATAAGTAAAAATCATTTATTAACAGTTTACCAAATAATATGTACTTGAAAATTCAAAATTTACTACGTTAGTTCTAATATTTTAACACAAACAACCATTTTTAACCAGAGCATCTAAATGTTGTTGAAATTCCTTAGCTACGTCTCCTTTCTTTAATGGAGAATATAAAAGCGAACATTCACTAAAATGTATGAATTGTCTATGTTTCATAAAATATATGTAGTTGAAACAATCTTATTCTGCTGTATCCACGAAGAGCTCCATATTTTTTACACACCAGAAGCAAATGATGTTTGATAATCCCAAACAAATTCGGCGAATGAATTTTTGGCCCGCATTCTTCTAATAAATACGTTAAAAATTTTAGGTTCCGATGATACATTTTAATTTCACTAACTTCATTACAAATTTCTGAATTAAACTCGTTCTGTGTTGAGAATCTTTAGATTTGATTTTTTTTCCATTTTCCATGAAATTTTTCAAATTGAATGAATGAACGAAGAGGACATTCGAGGACGTCCAGGGGATGTACCTCATATATCCCAGGGATGTCCCTGGCATTTCCTACTTCAACTATAGAACATCCCTAGGGTGTCCCTTTGATGTCCATTGTCGGGACTTGGTACATCCCTGGGACGTACCAGAATGACCTTTTCGGTGGAAAGTAGATGTCCCTGGGACGTTCCTAGTATGTACCATGTCCCGACAAAGGATATCCCAGGAACGTCCTAGTAGCAAATGAAGGACGTCCCTGGGATGTACAGGGGATGTGCTTGTGTTGTTTGGGGCCCATATGTTTATTTTTTTGGGATGTTGCGTATGTACCTCATGAAATATGTGGGGATTGGCATCAGCCCAATATCTACAATTATGGCGATTAACTGTACCATTTAAAAAAACGAACATTCATCACTAAAACAGACATTGAAAAGAAACTGTAGATTTGCAATCGCCTGCTCACTTACTGCCTCACAGCATTTTAAACGCTGTTCAAAATCATCTTCATTCAGTTCTTGTGTTAATTTTATTTTGTAAGAATGAAATTTGTGAAGTTTCAAAATACTGAGAACAGGAAACAGTTGCTAGAAGTCTTGTATTTAAATATGGTCAAGCGCAACATGGCCCAAAATTGCCACTGTTGTCGCCTCATTTCTGAATGAATGGATTTGCCGTTTTTCATTTGCTACCCATCCCGTTTCTCGGAATTTTGTAATTGATTCAGACACATACTGCCGCGACACAGTCCTTCCATATTGTTGATGGAACCGTTCAGCAGTCCTTTTCGCACATCTATTGTTTTCATGATACAGTTCAATCAACTCGACCCTCCCTGCAACTGTGTACACCGCTGCTCCTTTGTAGTTTAGAAGGACGATACCACAGATGAATGGAAATCACTTGTAAGTAATTTACTGAGACACACATGTTCTGTTTGTTCCATTGTGTTAAAGTATTTTTATCGGTACAGAGGAAAAACTTAGCAAAAACATTCATAGTATCGTAGCAAACAAATGACAGATTGCACAAAATTGCAACTGAGTTGTCCAGTGACGTACAACAATTTGTAGCTCTTGAAAATCATACAGGTTCATTTGAAAAAAAAATTCACAAACAGTTCATCTCAATGTACTGTACACCGTTGTATAGAGAATTTACCTGGCTTTCAAACGTTTTTCCACTCGACCCCTAATCAAATTTTAGGGCTTGTTTACCCCACTGCTCGATGGTTGAAGTGACTGTGTTGCAGGGCAACAAAATCCCCCCCCCCCCAATCTAAAATCGTCCTGTCCGAGCGTTTTTCCATACCTACGATATTATTACCCAAAATCCCCATGTCAAGTTTTCTTTGGGCCACCATGTATGTTGGGGAAATTGCTGAAGGCTAAATATCATGGAAAACAGAAACGGCATGTTGTTAGAGTCATTTCATCAGGGCATCGGATATTCCCTGTTGTTTATGAATCTGGCAGGCATGTTCTATATTGCATCACGTTATTCTCAGAAGACGTACCTACCCTAACGTGGACATTGCGTGTGCCGAGAAATGTTTGGTTACAGAGACTGAACATATTTTTCACCAAGAAAAATAATAAAAACATGCTTTCATATGAAATGCAATAGAACAGATAAAATGAGTTTCAAATTCTTTGTCAAAGTACAAGTTTCCACCATTTCATTATATGCCATTTATCGTTTATAACGATTTACCCGTTACATTTTTTGTTTTTATATTTTTTTGTTTCACATCGTATTTTATCTTCAAGTTCCAAAATTCGAGTTTGCAATGAAATTTGGGAATAAGGATCTTAGCGACACCTAGAGGTCAATAGTTTAGGCTAAAAGTACATGAATCAATATTATCGACAGATGTCTCAAGTTTAAATTTACGATTCTGCACACTTGATTCGAAGGATTGCCCTTCAGGAAGGAGATAGTTGAGCCATTGTTTACAGAGAAATTGTTGAACAGGTCTTTTGTGAATCTTTGAGAAGCCAGAGAGAATGTTTGATTTTCTTAAGTACTTTTCGAAATTATATAAGATTATATTAAATCTGATATTGATAATACCATTATCCGTGAGAAGAATCAATTTAATGCTATTATGTGTTACTTCAAACAGGTACGTAGGAACAATTCCGACAAAATTAGTGTATGTTTAATTTTAAGAAACACTTGTTTGCATATGTCGGACACACAATGTTTTTATTCGCTTATTATCTTTCGATCTCCTCATATTCAGGTGAATACTTCTTCCCATAGATATAATTGATTGTTACCAAATGCGTGACAAATGAAGAATCTATAATAATTGGTGTAATCATTGTGTGAAACAATGCTAATAAACTTTTTTACATTGAAAAACAATAATAGTAGGCTCTGAAAATGAGGACTTTTCATGAAGAGAATTCAATCTGCTGTAAAATATATCTATTATAAGGGTGCAATTCCAATGGGTTACACTGAATAGCATTCTGAAAATATTTTCTACTGTAAAATTAGTTTTTAATAGATTTTTTCATAGTGTATCCATTTCGTCCACAGATATCATATAGGTACCCAATGGTACCAAAGCTCTAGGACCAGATATATTCATGACGAATATTGCATTTTGACAAAGGTATGCTATTTTATCAATATGAGTATCAATTGGCAGTTCTTCGCAACTTACCCGTTCCCAAACCTAAGAAAGCTGCTGCCAGGACAACAAATTTTTTCTTCGTGTTGTATTTATTCACGTTACCTCTCATGGACATATCTACGAAAGACCATTCTCGCAAAAAATCAGACCAGTTACGAGCTAGTTTGATCAGTCAAAGTGATGCTAAGAAATTGCAGACGTAGAAGAACATTTGGACTGAAACATAAAAAAAATAGTAAGCGACCCAATCGAAAACCGAGCAAGTGTGCATTTTTACTTTTGATATGATAAAGCAGTACTATCAAAAAATTATTGGAGATATTATGACCGTATACGGGGTGTTATTTATTTAAAAACCACACACCTGACTAGCCATTTCTTACGCCACTGGTCTGGTATAGAATTAAAAAAAAATTACCCCACACCTGACGCTATTTGTTACACCTGGCTTAGGAATAGAATAAAAATACCCCACTTACAAATTCCAATGTTAGTCAATATGTACATTTACAAAAAAAAACACTTTAGAAACCCAAGTATTATGGATTCTACAAGTACAGTTTAATGATGTCTAACTATTCTTTTCACATAATTTGACAGTACAAAAGCGTGTTTTAAAAAAGTCTTCAGAAGTTCTATACTGAGCATGGCAAAGCAAAATGCTGTACAACCAGATTTAAATGGAGAGCGGTCTGTCCAAATAAATCACTCAGTATACGATCTAAGATTCATTCTAACGCTGTCATATCTCAAGTTATCAAAAAAGAAGAAATACCAAGTTGTGGTTTGAAAAATAATAATTAGGTTCAATTCTTAAAAAAATTACAAAAATCCATAACTAATAATCCTTATAAATTATATACATATAATTGTAGCAGAAAATATGGATATAATAATGTCAATACACCATTCCAGTAATCAATAACAGTTCAATTGAAATGTTCAATAAAACCAAAGCAATAATAAATATATTTTCAGTAATAGTGCTCAATAGTAGCAATAGTTAATTGTAATAGTATTTTCTACTAACATTTTATGTTTCATCAATATAATTTGTAAATTTATTTGAAACAATTATTATTGTAATTGTTTTAATAGTATAAACAATAAAAAAATATTCACTTGAACCTAACAACTGTATTAAATGTACAAATATGAGCTTAGAAATAAAATAAAAAATCATAGTGTAACATCCTTGCATCACAAGAAAACTATTGAAACATATGAAATGAATGATAAAAATCAAATCAGTTAATTAATTTTTAAGGAATGTAAAGTACCAAATTTGTAAATGTTCCAAATATAAAAAGAAACACCACAACATAAATAGAAAGAGAGGAAATATTTTCTCACCCTGTATTCACTTATGCCTGTGGTCACACACACTAAAAAGAATACGTTTCTTGATTCAGTCCCAATTATTCATTCTAATTACTCTTTTGAATATCGCAATTTTCATTTATTTATTTATAACTGTTGACAATGATGAAATTCTGCTGATTGCCCATGACTAGATATTGGGGTATATAGTTCATGTCGTTTGTCTGAAGATACTAAGTCTCTGTTGATTTTTCTTCACGTTTTTAATTTGCAAAACTGATGGAAAAACTCATCGGTGTGAGTTTTAATAACTGGTACATATTGAAATTGTATGAAGACTGAGTATAATTTGAAATAATAATAGAATTACATCTATCTGATGTTTAAAGTAATTTATCAGTTTTTTTTTATATTTTAGTCTATACGATATTTCTGAATATTGTACGAATCTGCACTTCACTGAAAAACTTATTTCTCACAAAAACTAACTCTGCCCGCCCAGCGCAGCTGTTTGTATGTTCATTAGACACATGGTAGAATCTACTGGAGCTTCTCAAAGTATCTGGCGTTTGCTGGCACATTCTGGTACATTGTTATGTCAGCAAGGCGAAGTGGGCGGTGACGTAACAATATTAACAGCATCAGAAAGGTTTTTTTGTTGGATGATATATTGAGTTGTCATTACCATAAGATATTTAAGTCTGACTGATCAAATGAATCCTTGATGGAGTCCAAATTCGACATGGATATAGGATAATAATAGGGATATATAATGATCCAGAACTACTCTAGAACTGAAAAACACCTATTTGTTATCAAACTGTTATTCAACATAGTCAGGAGAAAGTTACAAGGTATGTTTGGCAACCCCGTATTGTTTTTTTCATAACGAACCGATATTACACAAAACAACAAAAGTTCTCATATTTTTCTAGAAATATAATGAAAAAATTTGAGCAGCTGCCTGGGTGCGATCAGAAGTCACATCTCAATGATAAATAAAAATTGAAATCACACAGCAAAATCCATTTATTGTGTAATTCTTCGATATATTGAGAACCATAACACATATAGGAAAACTTTAGAAAAAAAACTTTTTCTGAAGTATAATTTTCAAAGTGTTTTTTCATATAGAACACTTTTTATTTTCTACCTTTTTTTTAGCTTTTCGTTGATGTGAAGAAATTTAAAATCCGTTGCGGCGTTGCCAAGAATTTTTGATTTATATTTTCACTACTATTGCAGGGTTATAATGAGTGAGTCGTAGTCGTAATAAAACGCCTTGCATTTTTCACTTGAATTGATCCCCCCACTTGTGAAAAAAAAATATGTTGTGGTAATGCCAAGTTATTTTATCATATTCATATATTCTATCGGGTGTCCACGGAAGGTGGCTCGCCCCTATAACTTTTTTGTTTTCAGAGATAATGCAATTGAATTTGGAGGATCTGTTTAATGCATTGAACTAAAATTTTTGACAAGTAACTCAACTTCGTGCAAATTCCGGATTCACCGAAAGTGACATGAACTTTCGATTTTTAAATGGGACACCTGGTATTTTTTCAGTTTTTTTGTCTCCATATGACATTTGGAATACAACCATGTATCATTTGTTACTGTCTGTAACCGTTTTTTTAGTTTTTTTCGAAATATATTTTTATTCTAGAGGGCTGTGGATACGTTCAAATGATTAATTTCAGTCCTAAAATGTTTGTAAAAATACAACTTCACTGTTTTCGATCAAAATGTTTCAGCTATGTGACGTTTGATTTTAAAATTTTTATTACTATTTTTTGTCAAATGGCAACATGGTGGCTCGTCGGGTTGTAAGAAAACTTTCGATAAAAAACTGAAAATATAACGTTAGAACTTTCGTTAAATGAAGAATCTTATTGAGATTAAAATAAGATTTAAAATCATCGAGTAGCCTGTGACCAACACAACTGAAACAAAATCATTAAATTGTTGCGCTAAAAATTGACGTGTCGACATATTATTTTACATCTCGTGTACAAAGTCAATTAGGTGGTTATTGTGTACCTCATTGTTTGAAAAGCATGGAAAATAACAATATTTAGACAAGAACTGAAAAAGTTGATATGTTATTAGTTTTTGGAGAGATAACCTGATCGGCGTCACCCGACCCGGCAATATTTTCCAAAACTGGTTGAAAAAATGCGAAATGAGCCTGATAATGATGGGAACGATTCGTTTGTTGTGAGTGAAGAAAAAGAAATAGACGTTCGGGCATACGATCAAGTGAATATTAATACGTCACTTAGGGAGATCGCAAGAGAATGTGACATTTCGAAGTCTTCTGCAGCTAACATTTTGAAGAAACATAAATATCAACTACACCACCACCTGTACCAAAACGATAATGCAAGGAGACCTGAGTATTGCAATTGGTTCTTTGGAAAATATTTGGAGGATGACACATTTCCATATGAAATTCTGTATACTGACCAAAGCCGTTTCACTAATTTGGGACATTTCAACAGAAATAATAAGCAATATTGGTCCGATGCAAATTTACACTTGATGGAGGAAAGACATTTCCAAGAACGGTTTGGTTCCAATTGTTGGGTTGGGATTTTAGAGGACAGAATTTTAGGCCCTATAATTTTTGACGGTGTTCTGATAGGGGCTAGATATCTGAGTTTCCTCACGCAGGAAATTGAGCATTTCTTGGACGAAGTTCCATTAATAAATCGAGTTGGATTATTTTATCAACAAGAGGTGCTCCACCACACAACCTGAGATCAGTTACGGAATATCCGCATGAAACATATACAACGAAAACTGGATTGGAAATATGGGTCCAGTTAGGTGGCCGGCGAAGTAAAATAGGGTTGTTTTCAACTTATACCTTTATTTACTCCTTTTTAAAAAAAAATTCAGGTCACCCGCCTCTAGATTTTTTTTATGGGGATCTATTAAAAACGAGGTTTATGATGTACCTCCTGCCACACGACATGAATTAGAGGACAAAGTAAGGGCAGGTACTTTGTTGAGAAACGTTGTAAGAGCAACAATAAGAAAAGTTCGCCTTTGTCAGCAACAAGATGGAGGTCTCTTTGAACATCTGGAACCCTAAAGATATGTAAATAGGTAGTTTCAATATAATTATTTCATTTTCAATAGTTGCTTCATTTTAGAAAAGTTCTAACGTTATGGTATTTTCAGTTTTTTATCGAAAGTTTTCTTACAACCTAATAGAGTGCAGTATCAAATTAATCGTAATAAAATGCTCTTTTTTTATAACCACCATGTTGCCATTTGAAAACAAATTGTAATAAAAATTTTGAAATCCAACGTCACATAGCTGAAACATTTTGGTCGAAAAAAGTAAAGTTGTATTTTTACAAACATTTTAGGACTGAAATTAGTTATTTGAACGTATCCATAGCCCTCTGGAATAAGAATTTATTTGGAAAAAAAAATAAAAAAACGTTTACGAACACTAACAAATGATACATGGTTGTATTCTACATGTCATATGGAGACAAAAAAACTGGAAATATACCAGGTGTACCATTTAAAAATCGAAAGTTTATGTCACTTCCAGTGAATACGGAATTTGCATGAAGTTGAGTTACTTGTCAAAAAATGCAGTTTTATGCATTAAACAAATCTTCTAAATTTCATTCCAATATCTCCGAAAACAAAAAAGTTGTAATTCAAATTTCAAATTCTTTATTGACCATTTGTAGCCAAGCAGTGCTTGGATATGGCAAGTCATTTTACACTTAGTAGCACATTAATAATGCTATGGAAAACAGATTTAAAAAATCAATAAATTATTTTGAGAAAACAATAGTCATATAAGGACATACATAGAAGTAATAACATAAATTAAGTATTTTTACAATAATTCACAAATTCTTCAAGGCTATAGAAAGCATTCATTGTCAGCATTTTTTAAATTTTTTTCTTGAAGAGAGGGGACGATAATTCTTTTAAGTTATTTGGTATATAATTGTATAATGTGAGTCCATTACGTTGTGGTGATTTTGTAAAATATGTATGCTTGAATTTTTCGATGCGAAGGTTATCTTTGTTTCTTGTTTCATAACTGTGCCTGTCACCATTTTTAGCATAGCTATCTTTATTATTATGTATATATAGTAATATATTTAAGATGTATATGCAGGGAAATGTCAATAGGGGCGAGCCACCTTCCATGGACACCCGGTATACTTAATGTTGTCTACTTTATATTTTTATATGTGTACATATAATAACCTTTCATTGATCATTTCCCCTTTATCTATACATAAATTTTTTCTTCTTTCATAATTAAAGCTACTCCTGTTCTAGCTGTTTATTTCTCTTTCACTCCTTGCCAGTGTATCAAGTAGTCATTTTCCAGTTATCTTGTGCCTTTTCTTTCCTTTATCATTTCTGTCACTTCAATATAATCCACATTTAGTTTTGAAATTATTTTTTAATTCATGTTATTTTCATTGATACCTTTAATATTATTTCTCTTCTTTGTCTATCCTTTTTCTGTTTTCTGTTCTTCATCAGTTTGTTGAGTTTGTTTTCTGTCCCATTTCTAAGTTTCATAGTTAATTTCTAGAAGCATATTTTTGTATTTTTTCCTTTTTTATTTCCTGTTCAGCTACTTGTTTTGTTTTCTCATAACCCCATTTCTATTTTTGGCAATTCGTCATTTATGAAAAAAAAATCTTGGTAATTTTTGGATTAATTTTTAATATTTTCATTTTCATTCCATTTTTCCTAACTCCACTTTACACTTTTCTGCTCCTATTTTGAATGCCTTTTCTACTTTAACATTTAGTCCTACTTTCTGCCTTATAAAGTTAAAATCCAGAAATATCTTAAATGTTCCACAATGGACCAATCATATACAGTGCTCGTCTAAAGTCCGTTCCCCCCCTACTAATTTTTGAACCACCTGGTATATCGCAACAAAATTTGGAGGGCTTAGATAGGAAATAAAAACCTACTTTTTCATGAAAAAATCACAGCTAAAAGTTTAAAAATGGCGGCTGAGCGTCATCTTCAATAATTTTTTCAAACAGAACACCCTGTATATTATTCCATTTTCGAAATCTGCTTATAATTCTCAACAGTTTTATCGAATACACTTCACTCCTAAATTCAATTGTTTTCGAAATATTAACGTTTGAAAAGTGACATTTTGGTCATTTCAAACCCAACCAAAAACATTAATGTTGCTTTCAATCAAGTTTGCATTGGAAAAAATCGTTGTCGCGGTAACATCTTGTTTACTGGCAAACTGAACGGGTAACTGTCAAATAGTCCGTTGAGCGCCTAAATCCTTTTATGAAAAGTGTGATCATGGCTCGTAGTTTAGACGATAAATTTGAAGCAGTTTTGATATTTGGAGAAGCTGGAAGAAATTATCATCTAGCAGTCCGTATGTTTAATGATAGATTTCCCGAGAATCCTATTTCGAGGTCATATTTGCGCAAACTTTCAAATAAGCTCCAAGCAACTGGTACGCTGAAAGATGCTCCAAGATCAGGAAGACCGCCTCTTTCAGAAGAAAAAAAGGTAGAAATTGTTGCTGAAATGGTGATCAATCCGACTCAGTCGACGTCTGCAGTTGCTGAATCCTGTGGAGTGAGTTCAAAAAGTGTCCAAAGAGTCCTAAAAAAATAAAAGTTTCATCCCTAT
This sequence comes from Gonioctena quinquepunctata, assembly GCA_018342105.1. Lineage (NCBI taxonomy): Eukaryota > Metazoa > Arthropoda > Insecta > Coleoptera > Chrysomelidae > Gonioctena > Gonioctena quinquepunctata. The sequence goes on along the minus strand of JAFIRS010000383.1, from coordinate 362,263 downwards.
AAAATGAAAATCCTGCATGCTCTCAAGGAGGATGATCCAGACCGGAGGGTTGAATTTTGTGAGTGGTTAACAAGAACAATTGAAGGAGAACGGGGCTTCCTAAAACGTGTATGTTTCGTAGACGAATACACGTTTTTTCTTAATGGACAAACAGAATGTACGATACTGGAGCGATACTAATCCGCATATTTTTAGAGAGGGACATACCCAGTTTCCTAAAAAGGTGAATGTTTGGGCGGGGATTTTGGGCAATCGCGTTGTTGTAACGATTTTCATCAGAGGCAATCTTACAGGAGTTCTTCACAGAAAACTTTAAGAAACTGAACCTCGAATAAGACAAATTGTATTAAAGAATCAGGAAGAGTTTGAAAATCGTGAAATCATATTTCAGCAGGATGGGGCACCTCCCCATTTCGATCGCATGGCTAGAGAGTTCCTCGATACAAACTTTCCTGGGCGATGGATAGATCGCAGGCGAAGTACAGAATGGCCACCAAGATCTCCGGAAATTACACCTCTAGATTTTTTCCTTTGGGGGTATCTGAAGTCGAAAATCTACGCCACTGAATGCCAAACAATAGAAGAGTTGGAACGCAGAATAATAGATGCATGTGAAGAAATAGATGAACAGACTTTCATCAACGTGAGAGAAGCTATTTATAATAGGGCACTTTATAGTCAAGATTTAGGAGGGGGCCACATTGAACACTTGAGGAAATAATTGATGGGATTAAATAAATGTTATTCAAAAATAAATTATAATTTTTTAGCTAACTAATTTGTTTTTTGTGAATTTACAGAACACATTCGTAGGCTTCGAGATTTTTCGGTAAGCGGTAGTGTTTATCCTTAATAAACTCTCTTTACGCCTCTTATTAGTCGAATTCATTAAGAGATTCAACTAAAAATTAATAACAACGTTAAGTTAGCAAACTGTTTTACCGGAAGTGACAAAATCCATACTTTATTTTAAACCGGAATGTCACTTTTCAAACGTGAATATTTAGAAAACAATCGAATTCGGGGGTGAAGGGTATTAGATAAGACTGTTGAGAATTATGAGCAGATTTCGAAAATGGAATAATATAAGGGGAGTTCTATTAAAAAAAATTATTGAAGATGTCGCTCAGCCGCCATTTTGAAACTTCCAGCTGTGGGTTTTCCATGAAAACGAAGGTTTTATCTTCTATTCGAGCCCTCCAAATTTCGTTGCGATATACCGGGTGGTTCAAAAATTAGTAGGGGGGGAACGGACTTTAGACGAGCACTGTATAGTTTAAATTATGCCAGATGAATTGTATTTTGAAATGAAGAACTCATAAACTTAGTTGAGAAGAAATAAGTGTAGATATTGATTTGATTAATTTTGTGGTTAGTTTGTGTTGGAATATAAATATTTGAACTAATAAGTATAATTCTGGTTTTTATCATTCCACAAAAAAAAATCTTCCGTAGTCTGTCTGTGTATGGAAATAAATCTCAGGAACTTTAGAAATATTAATGTTCTATTTTTGAAAAAATATGCAAGCAGGGCTCGGTGAACATTATCGTTGCATAAAGTTTTTCCCAAACACACTTCTTTCTTTCCAAAAAAGTGTTGTGATCTCCCCAGCTGCAGGATAATAAAATAAATATTGATAGACTCACCAGTTTGATCCACAATGAGACCATACATTGAAAATTTGACAATCCAAAAACCAGTACAGATGAATGTCCCAGCTGCATTGAACAATGAATATAAAACTCTTATACTTATCCATTTGAACGTAACATCATCAATACCTTTGCTTATATTGTGCAAAGGCATTACTCCAAAAAACTGGGCCATCACTAGTACGAATTTAATGCTCTCATGAAAACTGTCGTGTTTTGAATCTGGTGGAATATCTTCTTCAATTTCAATAGATACTTCCGACTTGATTTCGTCAGTAACTCTTATTGTCGAACAAGTGGTATTGAACTCAGAAACCGCCAGCATTGATACAGGATTTATGTGATTTTTCAGAAAGGTTATACCATTATTTTGTTTACTGCTCTCATCTCGTTTGAATATTCTAGCGAAGAACATTTGAGAAATCGGTCACTTGTTGAATTGTTTTGTTGATGAACTGCAATGACTGTGAATGTTCATGTATTATTGCGCTTGTCGAGAGATGTTGCGAATATGATAAACAACACCTGAAAGCATTCCAAATCCGTCGTCATATATGCGATCGATAAAAAAAAAGTAAACAACCAAAATACGAAGTTGGTCGTAAATTTCCAATGGCAACTTCTATCGACTTCAAAATGGGACATTCGTTTTCGAATTTCAGGTACATATGTATGTCTCCAATTAAATTTCGTATACATACAGTGTAAAACAGCCAAATGGACCAAATCAGTATCTTAATTATTGTAAATATTTACAAAAAAATCCCAAAAACGTCAATTTTAGATTCTGATATAACATCCTGCAACGTAAAAATTTAATCCCTAAATTCAATACCCTTTGACCTTCAAATTATTAGATTGGAAGTAGGGGCTTGTGATATATCATTTCAAAGGTTTCGCCATTCTCTATTGAAAAATGATATGATTCTGATATTTATTTGAACAATTCCAACTGAAAAACATGTATTTAGTTACAGTGAAAGTTAATATAATAAATATTTAACATTTTTATATCTTATGAACGAATAATTATTTCAGTCTGCAACATGAATAGCTCGTAAGTCACAACGGTGGTAACAATCTGAAAAACAAAGTTACAGTTTGGGAAAAATTAAGTAATAATCATTACTTCTATATATACAAGATGTAAACTAACTTCTTGCACTACCGCTAACAGTCGATGGTCCATAGAAAAATAAAAATATTTTTTCTTTCGCTTAGTACTTGATAAGCCAGAAAAAAAAGAAACATATTACCTAGTGAGACCTGCCCTGTATAATACTGATGAAAAGAAATTATGTATATATAGATATATGTTACTCAGAACGCACTAGGAGTACGACTATTGGTGTCGTGGATTGGCCTATGCTGACGTCTGTTGGTGACCTATTGATGTGCACGAAATTTCGTGTCATTAAATTCCACGATAACAGGTCTAAGCTTCAACACACATATTATAGGTGTCACTATCTATAATTTGATGCTTCATATGTATATATTTATATATATATATATATATATATATATATATCTAATATATAAAATTCTCGTATCATAATGTTAGTTACCTTACTCGTCCGAAACGGCTTAACTGATTTTAACCAAATTTCATATGCATATTCAGTAGGTCTGATAATCGGCTGCTATCTATTTTTCATACCCCTAAGTGATAAGGGTTGTTCACTCTTAACATTTCTTTTTAATTTTTGGAAAAAAAATTGTGTTCTTATTTTTCTATAATGTGGCATTAAAAAATACATACAACCCTGAGTTTTTACCCTTTTATCACCAACCCCTATTTTTTAATAGCCATTTTAGTAATTTAATCATTTTTCATCCCGCTCGATAACTGATCAATTATCGTCTTTTTTGTAAATGTAGAATTGAAATTTCGTGTGCATATCGGGTAGGTCTGAGAATCGGTCAACATCTATTTTTCATCCCCCTAAATGTTAAGGATGGTCCACCCCTTATTTTTTTTTGTTATTTTTCAGACAAAATTTTTTGTTTTTATTTTTTTTTGATACAGTATTCACCTATTCTTTCACGAAGTTCCTCTTTGCTCGTTGGGCGAGTTTTGTAAACTTTTTCTTTGACGAAGCCCCATAAAAAAAATCCAATGGAGTCAAGTCCGGGGATCTGGGGGAAAACTCGATCAATGCACTATTTCGCCCTATCCACCGATTAGGAAAATTTTCTTCCAACCAATCTCTCACAATCCTGCTATTGTAGATGGAACAGCCATCTAATTGAAATAGAAGTTCTCTCCTGCCAGTGGAAGTTCATCCATTGGAAAATTCGTTTTTCAAAAAATTCAAAAAAATTTGACTATTCAAATTGCTTTAAAAAAAAGGGGCCAATTATTTTGGTATGTAATATTCCACACCAAACATTTATTTTTTGTGAGTACTGTCTTCTGCAATTTATTATCCAATGTGGATTTTCTTCCGTCCAGTTCCTTGTATTTTGAGAATAAACTGTTCCATTGGTTGTGAATGTTGCCTCGTCACTGAACAAATTTTTTTTCAGAAAATTCCTGTTATTATATATTCTCCTTGAGCCCATAAACTATACTCCATCCTCTTTTCATTATCGCCTTCTTCTAAGGTGTGAAGAAATTTTGGTTTAAAGGGCTTCATCTTATTATATTTCCTAAGATTTCTCCTTATTGTTTCACGCGGTAAGTTAATGTCCAAACTTGCAATTCTCACACTTGTTTTCGGATTATTATTAAATTAATTTCGAATTCGTTCAGAATTATTTCGTCTCTGTCTCTGTACAATATTACTATTCTGCAGAATATGTTTACAAACAGCTCCATACTGATTTGGTTTATTCGGCCAACTGTAGCTCTGCTAATATTTCGACGATCCGGATGCATGTTATTGAAAATTCTACATACTCCCCTTTCGGATCCGTCGTTGTTACCACAAAGTCTTACTATTTCAATTTTATCCTGCAAAGTCAAATTATCAGCCATACCTCTTTATTAGTGTAGGTACTTGAGGAGTTATAAACTTCACTATTAACACTGACAAATTTGTGTCTTTTCGTCTATTGTTCTGATGACTTGTCATCTCTAGAGCAACTAAAGTTACAAAGCCTCTTAATAAAAATAATATTTTTGAGATGTGGTATCCCAACCATGTTTAAATGAAACCAAGATTGATATTTGGAATAACTGTCAACCACCAAAGAGGAACTGCGTGAAAGAATAAGACAGGCTTGCACAGATATTACCCCAAACCAATTATCGAATGTTGATCGAATCTTATGGTTAGTTGGCATTAGAAAATGGTAGAATAAATGTATCGAATTAAATCGGGATTTGGTTGAAAAGTACGAAAATTAATGTGTAGGCACTCTCATTTCAATCCATTCTTTTATTGTAGTTCATTTATGTTATCAATATTGGTTATTATTCATTATTGAATATTGATTACTATTTGATGTAAAGATGTTTATTTAATTTATTTGGCAAAAAACTGCAGTGTTCTGATGGACATAACTATCTCTTATACTAAGGAGTTACGTTTGGAAGAAACATAATTTGACGCCATTTTAAATAACTGCTGTTTACAAACTCGACTGCTAACGACCTGAAAGAGCATTTTAAACGACATTTTCAACAAGATTGTGATTTATATGACGACTATTCGAAATATTTTGATAAAGTGATATAAATTTTACTTATAGCATATTTCTTTTAAAAAAAATTTTTTTCGTGAAATTTTGGTCACACCTATTTGAAAGCATCGCAAATCCAGTGGCGTCGTCAAATATTATTAAAAAACATCGCTAGTATGTTTTTTGGATGTTTGACCTTGAAAAAAATTCGAAGTAGGCCGTGAAATTTTTATTTTTATTTCGAATTTATGGCATTCAACTAGAACTATTGATGCTTTATCTATAAAAAAAAAACTTCTGAATCAGATAATAAATACCAGTTTTAGAGAGGTGGCTCGCTTTCAAATGGGTCACTCTGTATATATATATATATATATATATATTCTTTGTTTTCCCGGAATAAGGGCCTTAGTCAGTCTATACGACGTTACGACATTATTTATGTCATCTTCAGGTGAATTCTTAAAAATAAAATAAAACATGTAAAGTTAAAAACATAATACGTTACATAACATCAAACAATCACGATTGAAATTCAAAGAGACGTTCAAAACTTATGATTTAATTTAACAGTCATTCTTTCATTATTTTGTGTTCATGTTTCGCGATTGGAATGAACGTTGTTGAAGGTATGAGATTGCTGGTATCGAGTTTGTTTTATCTGTTATCGTTTTCTTTACTATATATATAGGAGCATTTTTATTTTTGCATCTAGAGTTCGTTGGACCACAATTTGATGCAGTGAAAAATATTATGTGACAGTTTTTTGCGCCTAGTTGTGTACTTATGGAAGTTTGATATTTCCAAATGACAACATTTTTTAGACGCATTCCATAGATTCTAATGTTCCATTGATGGTTTCGAATCGAAAATCGGATGGATAACAATCCTAATATTATTTGTCGAAAAATTATGAGGAAATTGGGGTATACGCTCATCATCATGGATACAAAATGAACGAAACCAGATTCATAAGTTCAATTTTACGATCAAAACGAAAAGTATAATTACTTTGCGTATAAATCATTTTTAAAATAAGTCAAACATTTCGAAGGCACCTTCAGTCGGAACTGATTCAAACTTTAAAATTCCTGATGGTGCGCTCTGTATGATCGTCAAATAAATCTACTCAGTTTCGGAAAAGATTAGTGCTCACTAAATTTTTCATATTCATTCCCTTTCTCATCACAGAATTCTCATTGTTTGGTACAAACTTTAAAAATCAAAAGTGTGCTATGAAAAATAACTTTGACAAGTAAGAAATTAGTGTATATCAATAACCGAAAAAGTTCGTATACCTAGTGTGCTTTTTCAACAACAATGTATACAAGACGATTTTTTTTAATTTTTCCCTTTGAAATTGTGAAATGATTTAGTTTTGGGATGAATATTCGAATAAAAAAACCAAATCCTTTCTCAATCTCGATGGGAAAAATTAAAAAAAATTGTCAGGCGCGGGGATTTGAACCCTCGTCTTGACAACGAAGCTTAGATCTTGAGTCTCAGACCACTTGGCCAACTGGACGATATTAATTGTCAAACGCATTACCATACTTCAACATAAGTTAGAAAGTTTTTTATATACTTTTATACTTGCTACCCATGAAAGGGCCCCTCTTTCGAACTAGCAAGTATGCATACTCTATATCACACCACTTATAATCAAAATTTCAGCTTTGTTAAAATTACGTAAGTTAGCCGGCTCTGGGATCTTGGACTATTTTAATTGATTTCGACTAAGCACCCCACGTTAAAAGCGTGTTCTCATTATTGGAGACTTCTATGGAAAAAACGGAAATTACTGCTACATAGAAAACTACGTTGTCAGCTGGGGTCAATATAACCAATTGTACAAATGATGTTATTGATATTTATAATTAGTTTTTACGATTCATATTATGTATTGAATTCGAACAAAATTTAATCTTCAAAATATCTACAGAGAATATAATAACAATGAAGAAGTTCTTCAAGTACTTTAGCCAGTATTTTTTGCAACTGGTGGTGAAATTTACTTCTCATCACCAGTTGAGGAAAATTTAACTTTTCGCAACTGGTGATGAAAAGCAAAACATTTGATAACGTCAACGAGTTTTGAAAAGTGTCACTTTAAATGTCAAAATTAGAAAAAAGTACTTTACCTCACTAGAAAGGAAAAGTGCTTCTTTCCACACCACGAATCATTAAAGAAAGTGTACTTTTCCACATACTCGTAGGAAAAGATATTTTCAGGAAAGATTCGGAGTAAACGTATGAGCTGGTGTAATCGGAAGTCAAATAATTGGACCAATTTTATTTCACGGGCAGTTGACAGGGGTGAGGTATTTAGAATTCCTTCAGAATGATATTGAATAATTGTTAATGAACTATCCACTTGCTGTTTCTGAAGTGATGTATATTCAATGAGATGGGGCTCCGCCTTATAATACCATCCAAGTCATGAACTATTTAATGAACAGGTTCAATGAGCGAGTAACTGCAACAAAAGGTCCTGTACGTTGGCCTACCCGATTTAGATTTAAGACTTTTTTGTGTGGGGTTATATGGAAGAACGAGTATTTTATACACCGCCTCAAACACTTAAAATTTTACAAAATCGCATACGTGAAGTGTTTGCTATAGTATTTCTAATTCCAATTGGACCGACATAAAAAGTTTCGTAAAGGATTTCTCTTTCCAATTGCTGCCTTGACATAGGCGTCGGTATATTATTTTCCAGTGGTATTTTTTCAGTTACTTGTTCTTACAATCATAGCAATTGATCACCCCATGTAAAAGTAGACACATGTTATCTCAACTGAGTTTTATTATTTGTTTCGGAAGGTGTCCAGAAAGTCATATTGATAAAATTATTTTCAATGGATAATTCCTAACCTCACCATCACACGGCACTGATTAGAAAATATTGCGAACTGCGTCAATCATGCGGATTCAGATAAAAGATGCCCAATCCAACTAGCCGAGCTGCTATTCCTCAAATATATTTGATAGCGCCTTTATTAATAACCTGGGCAACTACAGACACGCGCCAGAACTTTTTTATGATTGTACCATGAACGTTTTGAAAGTAAAAACACCGGTAGTATATGAATTTCCCATTTGCCGGGCAGTGCATATGAACACTCCTCGTAGTGCTCTTATTTTTATTGCCGTTCCCAATTGGGACTAGAATAACTATACCATAAATGCCGCTATGTTGCGAAATGTGATGCGAAATACAATTGATAGAGCCAGAAAATGTCAGGAAGTTGGCGGAATGCACTCCGAAAATTTAACTCCCTCTAAGGCCCGATTTCACCACAAGACAGATAAACGGCGTTTTCGTAAACTCCGTTCTCACTGAACTCAGATTTTAATCTTGATAAACCTCGATCCAGTTTCACCGACACAAACAGACGAAAGCTAAACCGAGTTTATTGAAACTTAGTTTAAGGACAGTCAAAAGCTGGCAACATTGTAAAATGTGTACGTTTCTGTCATTTTTGCATAGATTTCGTTGTTTTGTAGAGGAGCCAAAGCCAAGTGACAATATAACCTGAAAATTGAAAACCGATAACTTTCGGGTTTGGCTCATGTTTTGTGATATTTTTGTGGGTGTTCGATGTTCAAAGTTTAATTTTTGAAGAAACTTTCCAAAAATATTGAAAGTTCATCAATTTTATTACGAACAGATTGAATATTCAATATAATCAGTGAAGTATTTTGTTGTGGATTAGTTTGTAACCTAGAGGATTGTTTGGTCGTGGATTTGATTGAGATGTTCCTTGAGTGAGAATTCACCTCGAAAAAACTGCAGTGATTCATTTGAGATAATTTCAATTCGGTTTATAGTTTTCATAACAAAGATATGTGAACGATTTGAGATAAATGTAAGGTTTTTTTAATTTTTCAATCACTTCAAATTCAGTGCCTTTTTGTTCTTGTCCAGATAAGAGTGTCAAAGAACAATTTTTATTATTTTGTTTGAACTGTTTAATTCGATTGCAAACTATTCTATTGATATTTTTGTCATTCAGAGAATGACACTCTGTTATTATTATCAAGTTGGTAAAATTGCTAAGACTTAATGTATTTTTCAAATTTTTTTAACAAATAATAACAAACTGTTACATAGAAAAATTTCACAGCGGTATACTGGAACCCTGCTTATCAGACCATAATGGTCAGTTCATTAAAATTTTCAAGCAATCTAATATCTCAAAAGATTGCGTCTGGAAACAAAAATTCAGCGGCTCTGGTTTCTGCAAACTGAGGTCTATTCTTCTTGACTTTGATTGGTCCATTTGTGGTAAAAATTATTACCTAAATTCTTTGACTGAATTTTTGTCGAACATTCTCAGCTATCACGTGGGTAAGCTTTATCCTCTCCCAAAAGTCAAAAACGCTAATTCTAAACCACCTATAAAATGGTTCAATGAAGATCTGAAAAATATGAGAGACACTTTGTGACCATTAAGCTGATATATGATGTGAATAGGGATTTGAATACGCTTAACACATTCAAGTATTATCGTACAGTATATGAAAAATCTGTTATCGAACATAAAAAACTTTCTGGTGAAAATTTTCTCATCAGCTCCTCGAATAAATGTAGAGGCAGCTGGAGACTCGTGCATTTTGGGCGCAATGAAAACAAAACATCTAATTTTGACATTCAGATATTCCAGGATGATTTCAATGAATATTTTTGTGATATTGCGAAGAATTCAATATCTTCACTGCCACACATAGATCACGTCTCCTCTGATTTCCTGAAATATTTAAATTCACCAACATGTTCTTTCTTTTTATCGCCAGTCACCCCTCAGGACGTGGAAGGAAACATTAGATCCTTGAAAAATTCCTACTGTCAAGACATTTTCGGTTTGAACTCTTATATTCTTGAAGAATGGGTAGATATAATAGCCCATCCGTTTTCATTAATGATAAATGAATGCTTTTCAAAAGGAATTTTTCCCGATGCTTTCAAAATTGCCATTGTTCTACCGTTACTAAAAAAAGGGGACCCACTGAACATTGAGAATAACAGACCGATTTCCATCATACCTGTTCTAGCTAAAGTTCCCGAACTATTGGTGAAACATAGACTGACCCGATATTTGGAAACAAACTCACTGTTGTGTGCAGGTCAATTTGGTTTCAGAAAACACAAATCTACGAACAAGGTTATTTTACATGTCATTAGTGAGATTGTGGAAGGCCTTGAGGAGGGCAAACATTCGCTCATTACTTTGTGCGATTTGACTAAGGCTTTTGACTGTGTCTCTCATGATATTTCACTGAAAAAACTGGAACATTATGGTGTAAGAGGCATACCACTTACCTTTTTTCAATCCTGAGTGGAAGATCCTAGTGTATTGTGGTAAATGTTAGTCAATCACCTATTGCAGAACTCACTCATGGTGTCCCCCAAGGATCAATTTTAGGGCCACTGCTGTTCATTATTTATATCAATGAATTGTTCCATCATATGCTACCCATCAATACAGTGCTAGTTGCAGATGACACTGCCCTAATGAATTCTGATAAGAATATGAAAACTCTATCTGAATCTGCTAAATTGTCCTTGGAACAAGATAATAACTGGTTCAATGCAAATGAACTCCATTGAACATTGATAAAAATGAGGAGCTGTTGATATCCTCTCACCCAAACATCTCGTCTGGTAAAACTGTTACATTACTGGGTATCGTGATTGATGACAAGCTAAATTGGGCAGCTCACATCGACCCGCTAGGTAGTAAATTGGGCAGCACTACTTTCTTGATCCGCAGAATAAAATACTTTGTAAATTCTGGTGTTCCTAAATCCATATACATCTATCATGAGTAATTTCCGACCAATAACAGTACCGCCTGTGATAGGTGAAGTTATTGAAAGATGTGTCTATAACAAAATGTATGCATTCTTAACCAGATTTGAAATCCTATCAAAGTACCAACATGATTTCTGTCCAGAAAAGTCGATTGAAAGTGCTTCCTACAACTTTTTTGAATATATTTACGATTCTATAAATAAAGGAAAATATGTTGGAGCACTCTTTTTCGATCAATCAAAAGCATACGATACCATTGACCCGAACATTATCGAAAGCAAACTCTACTCTTTAGGATTTCGTGGTAACTTTCTGTCGTGGTTAGTCTCATACATCTGTCAAAATTCTATTCTATGGACCTGGGAGTTCCTCAGGGTTCCATCTTAGGTCCACTGATTTTTTTTATTATTTATAAACGATCTACCACTTCATATAAGCACACAATGTATAGTTCTCTATGCTGATGATTCATTGTCGAAATATTGGAAATATAAAGTTATAAGAGTAGGTACACTTGCGTTTGCTGCTGTCCCAAAGAATTTCTCAGAAATATATATATATATATATATATATATATATATATATATACAGGGTATTCCATTCGAAATTCTCAAGTTGGGGTCGTTTCCAGTGAGGCTGGAAGTGATGGGAGAGTGTGAAATATTGAAAAATTTCCCAATTCTTGAATCTAACATCCCTGCCAATTTGGATCTCATATACCCTCGGAACTTTGAAAACCATGGCTTGTCTGAAGAATACGTCGACACCCGGTATATATAAAAACAATTCAAGTCATAACAGACTAACGGATTTTTATTTTTATGAATCATTTACCTGGAATAATAATCCTCTGGTTATGTTGAAAAACTGACCCCCAGAGAGCGAATTATTGCTGCAGTCGATTTGTATGATTAACCTCTCAATCTGAAAATGGTGAAAAGGACAATTATTGGAGAATATTCGGAAATAATTATAGTTGGTGATAGGGAATAGAGGTTACCTCCTTATTGTAAACTTTGGACTTGGATGAGATTAGGTAGCTCAAAGGCTTCTTGGATTGTGTGTGAACTGTAGAACCACAAAGTATCACTCCGATTAGTCGCAGAAGTATCAATGTGAATGAATACATGAAGTACCATTGATCAACCATTGTTTTTTTCGTTCTGTAACATCAAAATACCGTCATGAATAAATTTTTGGTGTATCATGAATGAGTAAAGCTCAGAATCAGTTTTCTCTCATGGCGAATAATAGAAATAATAAGAAATAAAAAACCAGATAGTGTGACTATATTGGACTATAGTGTTAGTAAGTATGAATATTATTTTTGTTTGAAAGTACGGTATATTATTGACTACTTTTACCCTGGTGACCAGTGGCGGGATTGAAAAAGTATAGTATAAATTGTTTTCGTAATATTGTCAAAAATGTATCGAACACGGCGTAGAGTGAAACAATCAGCATGTATCATTGATCAACTATTGTTTTTTTCATTCTGTAATATCAAAATACTGTCATGAATAAATATTCGGTTTATCATAAATAAGTAAAGCTCAGTTTCAGTTGTCTCTCATGGCGAATAATAGAAATAATAAGAAATAAAAAACCAGATAGTGTGACTATATTGGACTATAGTGTTAGTAAGTATGAATATTATTTTGTTTGAAAGTACGGTATATTATTGACTACTTTACCCTGGTGACCAGTGGCGGGATTGAAAAAGTATAGTATAAATTGTTTTCGTAATATTGTCAAAAATGTATCGAACACGCCGTAGAGTGAAACAATCAGCATGTATCATTGATCAACTATTGTTTTTTTCATTCTGTAATATCAAAATACTGTCATGAATAAATATTCGGTTTATCATGAATAAGTAAAGCTCAGTTTCAGTTGTCTCTCATGGCGAATAATAGAAATAATAAGAAATAAAAAACCAGATAGTGTGACTATATTGGACTATAGTGTTAGTAAGTATGAATATTATTTTTGTTTGAAAGTACGGTATATTATTGACTACTTTTACCCTGGTGACCAGTGGCGGGATTGAAAAAGTATAGTATAAATTGTTTTCGTAATATTGTCAAAAATGTATCGAACACGCCGTAGAGTGAAACAATCAGCATGTATCATTGATCAACTATTGTTTTTTTTCATTCTGTAATATCAAAATACTGTCATGAATAAATATTCGGTTTATCATAAATAAGTAAAGCTCAGTTTCAGTTGTCTCTCATGGCGAATAATAGAAATAATAAGAAATAAAAAACCAGATAGTGTGACTATATTGGACTATAGTGTTAGTAAGTATGAATATTATTTTGTTTGAAAGTACGGTATATTATTGACTACTTTTACCCTGGTGACCAGTGGCGGATTGAAAAGTATAGTATAAATTGTTTTCGTAATATTGTCAAAATGTATCGAACACGCGTAGAGTGAAACAATCAGCATGTATCATTGATCAACTATTGTTTTTTCATTCTGTAATATCAAAATACTGTCATGAATAAATATCGGTTTATCATAATAAGTAAAGCTCAGTTTCAGTTGTCTCTCATGGCGAATAATAGAAATAATAAGAAATAAAACCAGATAGTGTGACATATTGACATAGTGTTAGTAAGTATGAATATTTTTTGTTTGAAAGTACGGTATATTATTGACTACTTTTACCCTGGTGACCAGTGGCGGGATTGAAAAGTATAGTATAAATTTTTTCGTAATATTGTCAAAATGTATCGAACACGGCGTAGAGTGAAACAATCAGCATGTATCATTGATCAACTATTGTTTTTTCATTCTGTAATATCAAAATACTGTCATGAATAATATTCGGTTTATCATAATAAGTAAAGCTCAGTTTCAGTTGTCTCTCATGGCGAATAATAGAAATAATAAGAAATAAAACCAGATAGTGTGACTATATTGGACTATAGTGTTAGTAAGTATGAATATTATTTTGTTTGAAAGTACGGTATATTATTGACTACTTTACCCTGGTGACCAGTGGCGGATTGAAAAGTATAGTATAAATTGTTTTCGTAATATTGTCAAAATGTATCGAACACGGCGTAGAGTGAAACAATCAGCATGTATCATTGATCAACTATTGTTTTTCATTCTGTAATATCAAAATACTGTCATGAATAAATATTCGGTTTATCATGAATAAGTAAAGCTCAGTTTCAGTTGTTCTCATGGCGAATAATAGAAATAATAAGAAATAAAACCAGATAGTGTGACTATATTGGACTATAGTGTTAGTAAGTATGAATATTATTTTGTTTGAAAGTACGGTATATTATTGACTACTTTTACCCTGGTGACCAGTGGCGGATTGAAAAGTATAGTATAAATTGTTTTCAATATTGTCAAAAATGTATCGAACACGGCGTAGAGTGAAACAATCAGCATGTATCATTGATCAACTATTGTTTTTCATTCTGTAATATCAAAATACGTCATGAATAAATATTCGGTTTATCATAATAAGTAAAGCTCAGTTTCAGTTGTCTCTCATGGCGAATAATAGAAATAATAAGAAATAAAAAACCAGATAGTGTGACTATATTGGACTATAGTGTTAGTAAGTATGAATATTATTTTTGTTTGAAAGTACGGTATATTATTGACTACTTTTACCCTGGTGACCAGTGGCGGGATTGAAAAAGTATAGTATAAATTGTTTTCGTAATATTGTCAAAAATGTATCGAACACGCCGTAGAGTGAAACAATCAGCATGTATCATTGATCAACTATTGTTTTTTTCATTCTGTAATATCAAAATACTGTCATGAATAAATATTCGGTTTATCATGAATAAGTAAAGCTCAGTTTCAGTTGTCTCTCATGGCGAATAATAGAAATAATAAGAAATAAAAAACCAGATAGTGTGACTATATTGGACTATAGTGTTAGTAAGTATGAATATTATTTTTGTTTGAAAGTACGGTATATTATTGACTACTTTTACCCTGGTGACCAGTGGCGGGATTGAAAAAGTATAGTATAAATTGTTTTCGTAATATTGTCAAAAATGTATCGAACACGGCGTAGAGTGAAACAATCAGCATGTATCATTGATCAACTATTGTTTTTTTCATTCTGTAATATCAAAATACTGTCATGAATAAATATTCGGTTTATCATGAATAAGTAGAGCTCAGTTTCAGTTGTCTCTCATGGCGAATAATAGAAATAATAAGAAATAAAAAACCAGATAGTGTGACTATATTGGACTATAGTGTTAGTAAGTATGAATATTATTTTTGTTTGAAAGTACGGTATATTATTGACTACTTTTACCCTGGTGACCAGTGGCGGGATTGAAAAAGTATAGTATAAATTGTTTTCGTAATATTGTCAAAAATGTATCGAACACGCCGTAGAGTGAAACAATCAGCATGTATCATTGATCAACTATTGTTTTTTTCATTCTGTAATATCAAAATACTGTCATGAATAAATATTCGGTTTATCATAATAGTAAAGCTCAGTCAGTTGTCTCTCATGGCGAATAATAGAAATAATAAGAAATAAAAAACCAGATAGTGTGACTATATTGGACTATAGTGTTAGTAAGTATGAATATTATTTTTGTTTGAAAGTACGGTATATTATTGACTACTTTTACCCTGGTGACCAGTGGCGGGATTGAAAAAGTATAGTATAAATTGTTTTCGTAATATTGTCAAAAATGTATCGAACACGCCGTAGAGTGAAACAATCAGCACGTATCATTGATCAACTATTGTTTTTTTCATTCTGTAATATCAAAATACTGTCATGAATAAATATTCGGTTTATCATGAATAAGTAAAGCTCAGTTTCAGTTGTCTCTCATGGCGAATAATAGAAATAATAATATTAAGACAAAATTTTATTAATTCGATAATGCCCAGAATGGATAATGGTTCCAATAATAGGCCAATCAATAGAGGTTTTCTGCTCTATTTATTCTGTGACAAAATTACTACCAGTAAACCGACTATGCCATCATAGGAAAGACGGTTCGTAGTTGCAACTGTCATTGCCTAATTTGTTATAAACATATTTAGAAGCATTTTTCCTTTATTTTTTATCCTTTTTGACTTATAACTTGGATGAAGCAATCTCGATACTCCCGGTGGACGAATTGTAGACAGAATTAAAATGAGCCCTAACGTGACTCGATCCGATTATTAGTAACGGAGAAAAACCGGAAAAAAACTGAAAAATGAGATTTTTTTAAAAAAATTCATAACTCCGCCACTTTTTGAGTTGTAGTGCAGGATTTCCACGACATAGTAGTGATTAATATGTATGTACTTTATGTGTGAAAACGCCCGAGTTTCATAACGGAATCGACTTTGTGAAGCCAAACTTATTTAACTTAAGGAGTTTGGAAGTCTTCCACCAGTTTATTATTATTATTATTATTATAATGAATTCTTCTTCTCCAGTAGATCTCCTACTTCCGCGCCACCAACCCCAGCTTTGCATCTGTCAACATCGCATCTGTCAAAAGTTCTGTTTTCCAAACCTCTTATAATTCTCCTATTCCACCAAATTCGCAACAAAACTTGAAATTCACTATCTAGTTCTTCTCGATTTTTCTCAAAACCATACAAGCCACACTGCTTCTATACATTTTTTCATAATATAATTTCATAGTTTGATTGACGTCATTACCCGTGATCATAAATTTGTAAATCTGACAACATCGCACACAACGTGACACTTGACAGCACGCTGTCCCACCACGGCTATATAGACACTGGCCGAAAATTTTCAAAAGTAAAAAAAAAGTTGAATTAATCCAAAGTTAGAAAATGTTCATTACTTTGAACTAACATTATAAATGTGATTCTTTGAACCAGCAACATACAACACATTGTAACCATTTTCCCTACCCTGTGGGAGAAATGTTACGTTCCCGTTAGCTACGGTAGTCGGTGAGTCACGCGGTCGGGGTTGAATATATTCTCATTTTGCGATAAAATGCTGCAGAATAGGTGAAAAATACTCGCAGATTTTTTCTGGTTTTTCCGGTATTTCACCGTTACTAATTATCCGATCGAGTCGTGCCTGAGCTCATTTTCTTTGCATTTTGATTTTCTACAATTTGTTGGGAGAATCGAGATTGCTTCATTAGTTTGCAAGTTGCAAGTCAAAAACGATAAAAAAATGCTTTTAAATGTTTATAACAAATTAAGCAATGACAGTTGAGAGTAGGAAACATAACATGATATAACTCATAGAATTGTAATTATAATATACTGACTAGAACGCGCTTAGTCTACTGCGCACTCGAATTTCGTGGCACCCATATGCGATAGGCAAAGAGGACACCAAACAATGAAGAAAAGTATGACTTCATAAGCATATTACATGCGTGCGACGAAGATAGTCAACTGAACGTGTGACGGTAGTATTTATATCATCTATTTGTAAACATAACGACGTTGTCGGTTGGCACTTATAAGCGTTGCCAAATCATTCCAATTTTCTTTAATTTCTTTGTGTTCGGTTTGGATGTGTCTTTGTACTTTGTTCTCTTTTTTGTTATAGTGATCAAAGTGGATAAATTGAAAACTGTTATATATAATGAAGTGTTACATTAGTTTGTAGTAGTAGGTGATGATATGTGGTCATCCTTATTTATACATATCGCCTTTTCAGTGTGCCCATAAAGTAACGCATACATTCATTATTAGCTAAATAAACAATATTATAAAAAATTCCCGAAACAGGTCGATTTTTCATTTTAATTTACTGTTTTAAAAAATAATAATCCAATATACAGGGTGATCTACGAGTGATGACGTCATCAGTGGGGTTTTATTAAATGAACACCCTCATTTTTTTATTTATGAGTTAACTTGCTGAGCTGATTCCAAAAATATATCACAAGCTGCGTCATATTGGTAGAGGGTGGGCAACAATACAAAAGGTGTTTTCAAAATTGTATTAGAAAGTTATACGATACTGTATTTTTACAAAAAACGAAATGAAGAATAAACGTATTGAGAATTGTTACTGAAATTACTTAGTTATGCAGCTACTGGATACACTACCAAAGTTGCATCAAAATGTTGCGGTGCGCCTTCTGCGGTCTGAATTAATGGCTATTTGAATATCAGGTAAAAGTTAGGTCAAATCAGGAATTAATGTATTTTGTAAGAAATCCAGATGCCGACAAAATTACGTCTCGTCTTGTTGATTATTTTCATTCCCTGTAGGTCTACCTTGGTTTGGTGCATCCCTCACATGTCCTAATTCTCTGCCCTACCCTAGGTAATAAAAAAAAACATCCAAATCGGAAAACCCAGTACAAAGTTATGCCTGATAGAATCGGTTAACGGATCAAAATTCAGAGGGTGAACGATAAATATTTTCCATTTTGCTACTCTTAGGAGTGGATTTTTTTTCAAATTCAAATGGGACCAACTTCGGAGTATGCCCTATCCAATGAAAAAGAATCATCGGAATCGGACTCCTCTGTAAAAAGTTATGTGCGGTCATACATAAAAAAAATATAGGCGTCGACTAGAGAACCCCCTCCTTTTTGGTTTCGTCGGTTGAAAAATGGATAAATACAATGTTAAAAATATACCTCAGAGAGCAGTGTCCAGTGAGAGTCCCGTTACCAATTTCAAGTATTTCTTGTCCATCTCGAGAAGCTCTTCAACTTTCTTTGGCGATAGGCTCACTAGTCTTTTCGCTTATTGTCTTTATCCTGGCACTTTATTCCAGTGAGATTTCATTTCATGTTTCCCAGCTTCGAAACTCTTCTCTCTCATGGACTTAAGAGATTCCTCAGAAAGTTTCTGAGTCAGGAAATTGTGTGCTTGTTATTATTTGGCGAGGCAATCTTTTTCTTTGTTATCTCTGAACCCCCTATGATCTGGCACCCACATCAAATGTGACCTTATAACTTACTCATTTTTCAAATATTGATGTAATAGTTGAATAAAAAATCTTGATATATTGAAATACCTATTCAATTATAAGGATATGTAAAGCATGTCTCATATATCTTCATATAATAGATGGGTGGAAGACTAAACATTTTTTACATAGGTATATAACATTTATATTCACAATTCTCTGTACCTTTAATGCATCATTTATTAAAAAAAAAAACGTTTTATTATGATATACCCTATTTTCCATTACAAGCAACGCCACTGGAATTGTTCCGCTACTGCGAGGAGGACATAAACAACAATGGCGGCCACCATGCATGGGACATTTCGCGCAGCTTGAAACGCATTCTAGTCAGTATATTATAATTACAATTCTATGATATAACTACGGACGGTCTTCCGTATGATGGCACAGTCGGTTTCCTGGTAGTATTTTTGTCACGAAAAAATCTCAATTGATTGGTCTATAAGATAATATTGAAATAACGATATGATCAATTGTTAAATAAATAAGAAATAAAAATAAAGTTTATTCTAATAATTCAATTGAAAATTATTTGACGATACCAACAGCCAATTAAATTTTGTTATTTTTTGTCATGTCACACAAATCACCCAATCATATCAACATTTAACTGACAACAACACTCCAGGTAGTTTTCAATCACTATGACACCAAGACTTCAATCATTATGTTATCAAGACTTTGACAGCTTCATATTTCAAAGGAATTTCAAAATGTCACATTTTGGCAATGCGAATTTTCAGTCTATCAACGCGCTAATTAAAGAAAAATTCCACAAACAGAGTTTTGCTATGAACGAAAATACGAGTTGAATGAGCATGGATGAAATCTACGATATTGGTATTGTAGAAATAGTGTGGAGAGGAGGCGAGGCCTGTCTCTTGCATTTTTTTCAAATCAAGAAAAATATCCATGGCTCTTCAAAAAATCGCATTGATAATATAATTCGGTGTTCAGTAACACTTGTCGAGGCGGTTCAAAAAGTTGAACAAGTAGTAAATGGTTGATTACCAATAGTGAAAGTCAAAGCTGCCCTGTACGCTTTTTTCATAAACTTATATAAAAACCACCACGGTTGTTCTCAAAACCAAATCGACATTGGAAAACAGAAACCGATAATTGGTACGATAATGTCCCTGTTGAAAAAAATGATAATAATGGATGGAGTAAATCGTCTTCTGAAGCTATTGGCCTGCATGTAAAGGATGGAAAGATAACAAACCATTCGAACAGGTCAACTGCTGTTAGCGAATTGGCAAAAAGGTGTGCAAGAACAACAATTGCTGAACATTACCGGTCATAACAATCCAAAATCTATGAAACCATTCTTAAACATTGACCAAGAACATCACAATAAATCCATTAATACTATGCATGGTAATGGATCTTCTATAATATAAAAGAATTGCCAATCTAATGTACGTTAAATTTCGATACCTGTACTTTTAATAAATACATAATTTTTTGCGAGTTATTTTATTTTCTGTCAAAAAAAATTCTGCCCCAATATCCCTCGGACATTGACAAATGCCTTCGGAGTCTCGGGCGGTTACCAAGGAAACGTGCTTTCGATTGACATAAAATGATCTCCTACATTATCAATGTTCTAGGGACATTATAGCTGAAAGTTTATTTCTCTGTGTGTAGGGAAAATATTGAAATAAAAGAAACTGTCTACTCACGTCAGTCCTTTATATAGCTGGGTAACAATGATGTACAAATTTGATCCGAATGATATCAATATCATATGTCCTATGTTTTTATTCACCTTCTGGCATAAACCTGACACAATTCCATAATCCTCCCTTACTTTTGTCCAGAAACGGATGGAATCATACTGAAAATGACATGAGAACTGACAATGAAGAGAAGTTTATTGAAATAATCATTTTTTTTAGATGTGGACATTATATGACTGGTAAAATGGGGGAAACTGTAATGAGTGTTCTTATTAATTACCGAATAGTTTTGAATGTTTTAAATATACCTAAGAACCATAACTTAATGGATATAAAAATAAATTAGATTCTTATGAGGATCGCGATATTTTTGCAATTTATCAATTCAAGAACATCAATTGTATTTCATTTCAATTTGTCCCACTTTAAAAAGGCAGTTAAATATTAATTTTTTGAGCTAAAAGGTCGAATGTTAAAGGATATAGTGGTGTTTTTCGTTAAGTTTAGTCAAAAAAATTTATAAAGTGTCAAATGTCATCTTTAAATATTTAAAAATACATACGTATTTGTTCTGATTACGAAATTATGACACCATGCTCTTTCTTTTTATTAGTGTTGCAGAAAGATCATTATCATTATTATTTATTCATTCATGAATGATCGCGGTGTAATAGACCATTACAACTGAAAAAGGGACAGTAGCTAATACGAAATCACCTATGGGATAATAACAAAAACCATAGAAACATACAGTGAATAAGTGCTACAAACATCAGGGGGTGATTCTGCATGAAAAAATAATGACAGGTTGCAATATAACTTTCGTTCGCAAATGCTTCGTTTTCGAGATACGGGGTGTTGAAGTTTTTCCTTAAAACTGACTAGTTATTTATTGCTCTGAAACCGGTCGAGATATGCAAATTAAATTTGGTGAGTTTCAAGAAGTATGCGCATTTTTTGACATGCAATTAGGAATTTTATGTTCATCATTGGCGCGCATACGGGTAATAATCTCAAAAAAAAATTTTTGTGACAAAAAATCTCTCTTGCTTTTATTCGTATGGGGCGCCATTTTTATGCAAAAAAATTGAACGCCCTAACGCGTATTTGTCATTACTTTAATACATTATCTAGTAGCGATGCTAGTAGGCTACTGTCAATATTCTGTTACATACGAATATTTCAACGAAATGTCAAATTAGCATTTCTTCATTTTTAAGTTTAGGTTGGTATAACATTAATGATAATGAGTAATTAATTTTTCTTTCATCGAAAAGAATAGAAAATTATACAAATGCGGAACTGCCAGACATGCATTTTGTCTAGGGTCGAAGTAATGGAAATGGTCGGCAAGCTCGACGATTGTATGCTGAGTTGTATCCAGGACGTAGCGTACCCATCACACAATATTTGCTCGTCTTCAGCAACGTTTGCGCGAAAATGGTACATTTAAGAAACAAACGGCTGACTGCGGGCGCCCTCGAGAAGGTCGAACCGTGCAACTAGAAGTAGTTTTCGAGTCAATTGCAGGGTCACCTGAAACGAGGCTAATTTTGGACGACAGTGTATACGAAATTTCCATAACAATCACCTCTGGGCTGACGAAAATCCACATGAAATCTTTGAAGCTCATTTTCAGCATCAGTTTTCAGTAAATGTATGGCTTGGGGTACTTGATGATCATTTAATCGGTCCATTTTCTCTCCCACAACGACTAACAGGCGAATCTTACCTTAATTTCCTACAGGAAGAGTTACCTGTTCTTCTTGAAGAAATTCCTCTACAGCTGAGACAACACTTTGTACGTATTCACTTAGTTACAGTATATCCAAATCGTTGGATAAGGAGGGGAGGTACGGAACATTGGCTTGCTCAATCTCCGGATTTAGATTTAGATTTTTGCATTTGGGGTTTTCTTAAGTCATTAGTTTATTCCACTCCCGTCGAAAATGTTGAAGACCTGAGGAATCGAATTATACCCGGCTGTGAGACAATAAGAAATACACCAGGAATATTTGCGCGAATACGACAATCAATGAGGCGAAGAGTTGAATCTTGTATCACGTCTTAGGGAGGTCATTTTGAACATTTGTTGTAGCTTTGCGCCTATTTATTTATTAGTGTTATTCTCTGTTATGTTCTGCTTTAACGTTATTGTATTAGATAGCTCTTGATAATGTATTGAAGAAATGCAAAATACGCATTGAGATGTTTTTTTTGCATGAAAACAGCGCCCCATACGAAAAAAAGGCAAGAGTGATCTTTTGTCACAAATTGAACTAGAATTTCAAAAATGATTTTTAATTTGAAATATCTCAGTGGCGTATCATTTTTTTCTTTAAAAAAAATTGAGATCTATACCCGTAGGCAGGCCAATGATGGACATAAAATTCTTAATTGCATGTCAAAAAATTCGCAATAACTACCTCTTGAAACTCACTGAATTTCATTTGCACGTATTGACGATTTCAGGGCAATAAATGAATAGTCAGTTTTTAAGAAAAACGTTAACACCCCGTATTTCGGAAAACGAAGCATTTGCGGGCAAAAGTTATGTAGCAAACTGTCATTATTTTTTACTGCAGAATCACCCCCTGAAGTTTGTCGCCCCTATTCACTAACACCCTGTATAAACAAGACGATCGCGAACGATAAATATTATCACGTACAAATGTAGTGAATAATTCGGGCTCCAACGATTGTCCGACGTACATTCAACCCGCAGTTAAGATCTTTTTTTCCGCTAGTGTCTGAATTACTGTTGTGTTCCATTTCCTGTGCGTTTCATACTGTGATTTCTGTAATTGAACAATTCCTCAACGTTTGGATGGTGCTGGATTCCCATGATTACTAGATGGCTCTCACAACCGATTAATTCTATTCGCCAGTGTCTACGGGACTATTCAAGTGAGTGGTAATGCTGTTCGTATTTGCTTCAACTGTACAAAATAATTGAGATAATACAGTCATTTTAATTCTCTCCAAATAACGAGTTATCGATCTGCAACAATTAGTTTAGCGCAAATTTGTATACATATGATTAAAATTGTAATTTTTCAACAACATCAAGATACCCGCGTTGATTAATTTGTTTCCAAGGATTGTCATAGTTTCGCTCGACTTATTAAATGTCATACGTGAATATTGTTCCTGACAGTTTGTTGGTCAAGAAACAAAATGAGATATTCCATAGAAGAAAAATGTTTTATGTTCGATATTTATCGACGAAGTGGTAGTGTAACAAAAGCTCTTAGAAGATATAGAGTGCAATTTCCAGGAAGAAGAGCTCCATGTAAAAAAATGTTTTATTGACTTAAGAAGTTTTTCGAAACTGGTAGCCTGATCAGAAAAAAACTGTCAGGCATTAATATTCTAACATATCTTAGAGACAATCCTACAATTTCATCAAACGATGTAGTTGGAGAACTGCCAGTGTGTACCGGATCAGACCACGCAATGGGTGCAAAAGCTGACACCATCGCAAAAGGAAATCAGACTGCAATTTACCGGACGTATCTTAGAAATCATTCAAAGGGATGCCACATTTCTGGATAAAATGTTGTGGACAGATGAGTCGTCGTTTTCCACTAGCCATCGCCAAAATAGACACTATTGGTCTGATTGAAATCCTTATCAAATACAGGAAATTCAGTATCAAGGTAGGCAGTCCGTTAGTGTTTGGTGCGGATTAATTGGAGAACGTGTTTTGGATACTATAATTTTTTATGCTTCGTTGACTGATCAGGTTCATTTACATTTTCTAGAAGCAGAAATTGAAGAACGTATTCACGATTTACTTCTAGCCATATCAAGATATTTAATTTGGCAACAGGATGGGGCACCGACACACAATGTTGTCCTAGTAAAAATGTTCTTGGAAGAAAATATCCAGAGTGGACTGGAAAATCGGGTACTATTAGATTATTTCTTCTCATGGGGCCACGTTAAAAATATTGTCTATTCTACGCCGTGCTATTCTTTGGACGATCTAAAAATAAGAATTTAGGAATGCCATTCGACAAATGCAAAACAACAGAGCCACTTTGTTAAAAATTGGAGAAGACACAGAAAAAGTATACAGTGCGGCTTTTTATAGTCCCCTCCCACCCCTGTTAACTTTTGAACGGTTCGACGTCGAAAAATGAAACAAAAACCATTCTGAATGATATCACCGATACTACTTTTTGAAATGAAAGATATTGTGATTGCCCGATAGATGTCGCGAAGGGGCACATCAACTAAAAAATTTCAAATATCATGATGGGCGACGTAGTTTTTTTTGAATTCCGTCAATACATTTTTCCACAATATGCATTTGAAATATCCTGAATAAAAAAAAATTAAACGCATATTGTGAAAAAAAGAATTGACAAAGTTCAAAAAATTAGATAGTTGAAAAGAGAACTGAATTATCTTTTCAACGATGTGCCACTTGACCCCCTATGCTATTTGAAATTTTTAAGTTGATGCGCCCTCCGCGCCATCTAGCGAGCAATCACGATGTCTAATATTTCAAAGAGTAGTATCGGTGATATTATTCAAAAGTTTTGGTCCCGTTGTTCTATGCCGAACCGATCAAAAGTTAACAGGGTGAGGGGGGACTATAAAAAGCAGCACTCGCAATTGTGATTCTGTAGAACTCTATGCCTTTCGAAATTTTCAGGTTGATGTGCCCCCAGCGCCTTCTGTCGACTGATTGTAATGTATCTTCTCTCAAAAAGTAGGACCGGTAATACCATTCAATATATTTCACGTGTCATTGTTTCACATCAAACCGTTCAAAAGTTATCGAGGTAAAAGTACCATTCAGATCCACACTGTACTTGACATTTCAAATGCATATTGTGAGAAAACGTCCAAACAAAATTAGATTGTTGAAAAGAGAATTGAATTATATGTTCAACGATGTGCCACTTGACCCCCAATTTTTGAGTTGATGTGTCCCCCTCCGCGCCATCTATCGAGCAATCGAATGTCTGATATTATTCAAAACATTTTTGTCCCATTGTTCTATGCCGAACCGTTCAAAAGTTAACAGGGCTGGGGGACCATAAAAAACCGCACTCTATATTACGTGCATTGAAAAATGGAGGTCAAGTGGAGCAGCACTTATAAGAGCAAAAAATATTTTTTTTCCATTTTCGTGACTGAAATGTGACATATTTCAACTCACAAACGATTGAAAGTGTTGCGTAGGTTACCAATAAAGAACCATCATACACATTGCTCATAGCGCAGCAACGGTGTCGAATTATTCGTATCGAATAGGCTGGAAGGTTAAATGCAACACAAGCAACGGTAGCGCACATTTTTATTCTTAGTAGGCTGGTTGCAATTTTGTTTCGACGAGTCAATGACACAATAGTTATTTATGCAACAATTGTCAATTACCAAGTGTTGTTCATCCTTGCACTTCTTCACCGTACTGATGAAGGCCGAAAGCCCGAAACACGTGTCCACTGTTAACACTTTCCTTTGAGGGCTATGTCCATTAAATGTTTTCCATTTTGTTTTTAACAGTCCCCTCGATATTCTTCCCTTTCATGTTTATAATCCTGGACTCGGATGTCGCGCAGGTAGCTATAACTGCCTCCGTGGTGACGTTGGTTGTTGCCCTGGAATGCAGGGTCTGCTAACCGAAACCACAAATGTGCGGCTGGCTTCTGTTTGTTGACTCTGTTGATTTGTCGTTTACTACCAAGTGTTGTCATCCTTGCATTTCTTCACCGTACTGATGGGGGCTGAAATCCCGAATCACGTGTCTACGGTTAACACTTTCCTCTGAGGGCTATGTCCATTAAATCGTTTCCTAATTGGGAGATAATTTCTTTTAATTTCTGCGAAATGGAGAAAAATCAGATTTAAAACACGTGAGTAAAGCGTATTTAATCACTCGCCTGTATTTCTTGTCACAATCGGCATAAGGAATGGAATAGACCACGTTCGACAGATGTAATAGTTGGTCTTGGTCTTTTAGTTTGGAGATACAATTGTTGGATTATAATTCCCGAAGGCTTATTTAATATTGTCATATTCATGAATTTCTTTTTCAGTTTGTATGATAGATTTCCTAGGTAAGGTAATGCATAGTAGAAAGTGGGTTTGTTCATGGGTACTTGATTATTGGTGGTGTTTTTATCTGTTGAAGCTGAATGTGTTGAGGATTTGTGAAACAGTAGGTGATTCAATAATTTGGAGGGATAACCACTGTTGTTGAATAATTTTGCTAATTTTTTGAGGTTTTCTTCTCTTAAAGTTGTATGAGTGGTCTTGATGACTCTATTTATCATGGCTAATACCAAGTTGATCTTCTGTTGTTTCTGGTGGAATGATTCATTATGTAGAAATCTGCCAGAAGAGCCTGGTTTTGTATACCAGGTGGTGATTAACTTATTATCATCTCTTCTTATTAATTTTGTATCTAAAAAGGGTACGCTGAAGATGGAGTCTTCTTCTTCTATGACGAAAAATATAAATTGGTTGTAGTTGTTGAAAACTTCCAATATTTCATTTTCCATTTTTTATAATTTTTTTATTGTTCGTTAGTTGGTTTATTTCGGTTTCAGTAATTATTTCGTTTTCGTTACATTTTTAATACATTATCACTTGAATATTTTAATAGAAACTTAATTAACTAAAGTCAAACTCGGCTATAACGAACGGCTTAATGACTTCAGATTATTACCTTCTTATAATCCTAACTAAGGAGTATAAATGAAAAAAAATAAAAAATAACGGAACCCGAGTGCGTAAAAAGTGAACTTTAAAAAAGATGGAAACAAGATGACCAGAAAATATTATCAAAAAAACTTTTCAACAAAAAATTAAACCGACGAAAAAATCAACTGAGAAGCAAAAAATAAAATAAACCTCCTTAGTCTTAATGATAATTGAACTACTAAACTAATGTGAGTAACTAATTTTGAATCGGCGCCAAACAAACTAGCAATTGAAGTAGGTAAACCGTAAAATGATGGCAGCGGGATGCACTTCTTCAAAGTATTAAAATGATCTTCGTTAATTGTTGGTTTGGCGCCGACTCAAACTTAGTTACTCACATTAGTTTAGAAGCTCAATTATCATTAAGACTGAGGTTTATTTTATCTTTTGCTTTTCAGTTGATTTTTTCGTCGGTTTAATTTTTTATCAAAAAGTTTCTATTTTTCACTTTTGTGTGGGTAAACTCAACTAATAACTATCCACTCAATTGACTTCAGGTATCCATTATGTTGTGGTGTCATCAGAACTACCTATATATGTGTACCAAGTTCCAACAGAATCGGTTCTCAGATGAAAAAATAATAATCCCCTATTCTACCTTCAGGGGTGAATTATTCCTTTACAAATCCGAAAATGACCAATTCTGAAGTATACTCTGTCTATTGAAAAAAGAATCACCTAAATCGAATAACCCAGTACAAAGTTATGAGTGGTAGAATCGGTTAACGGGTAAAAATACGATAAACGAAAAATATCTCCTATTTGTCTATCCTTAAGGGGGACATTTTTTTTCAAATTCTAGTGGAATCAGCTTCGAAGTATACCCTATCTAATAAAAAAAGAATCATCGAAATCAAACTGCTCTGTAAAAAGTTATGCGTGATCATACATAAAAAAAAATATATACGCGTTGACTAGAAAACCTCCTCCTTTTGAATTTCGTCGGTTGAAAATGTATTTTTTTAGAGGTCAACTATTAAACTCAATACTGTAAACAATATCAGGCAGTCGGAGGCAATAATATATCTTCATACTTAACCTCTGACAATATTTTCTGGTCATCTTGTTTCCATCTTTTTACGCAGTCGGGCTTTTTGGTTGTTTAATTTTTTTTAATCTTATGTTTGCTGTGAGTACTAACATTCTAAAAACATTTCATTCTGTTACTCGATTGGCCAGGTTTTCTGCAGTCAGATCTTAGCCTATTATATTAGTATAAACAATTTGCTTTTGATAAAAAATATCTTCTGGTTTCCACCACTTCATGTGTGTATTTTGGAATGAAGATAAATCGATATTTTATTCCAAAATCAGTTATTTTCAATAAATGCATGGTATCGTTTCGAAATTTTCTGATATTATCAATATTCTAATTCAAAAAGGCGGAACTAGCATACTTACATTATTATGAACAGCGGTTTTTATCCTCAAATAGATCTGGTTGAATCTAATTGCCACAACTAAACTCATCACAATAATGAACGAATCGATGAAATTCCAAGCAAAAACATTACAGCTGCTGATGAACTGGAAAAACAACACACCTCAAGATGCATGATAGATAAAAAACAGAACAAACATTCAATGTGTTTTTCAAATATTCAGGTAAATAGTGTTTTTGAAGATCTGAAAGTATTATTGCGTTGGGTTGCTTGGTGTTGGAACAAAATGCTTCTAGATATCGCTTTGAGATTACGATAATAATCAAACGAACTTACCTAATTGCAATTCGATCGTGATTGTATGAAGCACACAGTCCGATGATATATCATAAATAACCAGGTAGTCCACCCCTGTGCGGCTTTCTACGCTCAGTTCAAAACCAAGAAAAAATAACTTACTCGCTATCCCCTCCATATATCTATCTGTACTACGTTCCATTAACTTCTGAGGTTGGAAGAACAAATAGAAAAGCGGGTAATACATTTTTTAAACTTTGAAAAATCTTCCTAAGATCAATCGGAAACAACTATCTCCTTGTGGATGCAAGTAATAATCCATATATTCCTTACATGGATCATTTCGCTAATGTGCTTTCATAAAGATTCTTTACCATATCAACAATTTGAGCTTCTTCATAATTGAACTCGTGTCTTCCTGTGAAGTGATGTGATGCTAAAATCATTCTTTGCAACACAAAATCAGTAGTAGTCAGAATCTTCCATTCAGGGCCCATCATCTGAATAACTCAAAATTCCACAAAGTTGATAATTTCCAATTGAAAAAATTACCACAAGACAATGACTATCCTGAATACCTTGTGGATAAAATCACTAATAAATACAATCCTTTTCCAGCATACCAAAGAAATCAATTTAATGATTCTGGCACTACATTTTATAGGTTTCCATACATAAAAGGTTTATTAGAAAAAATAGAATATTGCTTGCAAACTCATAACTCAAATAGAATTAGCCTTTTATTCCATTCATGAAATAAAAAGTATTCATGAAACTCAAAGACCAAACCCCAACTTTCGACAGCTTTAATTTGGTATATAGAATGAACTGTCTCAACTGTGAAAAGTATTACATTGGAATGGCCAAACAACATTTGAAAACTCGCATTCAACAACACAGGTGTTGACTCTAAGGAAAAACATAGGGACACATCTAATGAAACAGTTTCAGCATGATTTCCACAGAAAGACACGAGTTCAATCTTGAAGGAGCTCAAATTGTTGATAGGGAAAATAATCTTAGTAAAAGAAACATTAGCGAAATGATCATAAATTACTCAGTGATACTATGAATATGAGAACTGACAGAAAGATTGAGGGTGTACTATACTCATATTCTCAACAAATATAAAGTATATCAGGAAAAAATGTACTAAATATTTATTTGCATTTCACTATACTACATAATACATAAAACATTAATGTATATTTTGAATGAAATGCTACAACATGCTAATAATTATAAGAATTATTAGAAATATATGTGTCTCTATTTGTTTCATTTTTCACAATTTAACTGAATCAAATCCAAAAGTTTTACTGTTTGTGATTTTATTTTATTTTTTATGTCTTGTTATATTATTCATATATTGTAAACCTTTTGTAATATCAAACGTATTATTGTAAACACATTATGTAACTTTAGCCCTGAAGAAGAAATTTCTGAAATTCATATCCCTTTTATTGTACTTGTTCCTGCTATTTCAAATCTTCATTCTTTCTAATCATTCCAGTTTTTTTAAATTCTTTTATGAGCTGAAAATGGAAACGATGATCAGATTTGCTCATTTCACCCATTTCAAAACCTAACACTATCTCCTAGTCTTTGAAAAATGCACGTGACAAATGAACAAGAACGAACGAGCTGTACAATGTGACGCGGGTTGGATATGGTTGGGATAGCAGGTAAGTTATTTTTTCTAGGCTTCGAACTGTGCGTAACAATCCGCGCAGGGGTGGACTACTTGGTTATTAATGTAATATCGAGGGCTGTGTGCTGAAATACAATTTAAAATCACCGTAAAATATACAGAAGGGATGTGAATAATGAAGATATTTCGTTCACATCGTTTAATACACCCTATTGGTCTCTTGATTTTTTTGACATGGCATCGCATCGAATCGTTAACAGGAGCGTTTTTGGATTTTTTCTCGAATGGTGATTTGGTGCGCGAAAATTCAATTGTTAAAAAAGGTTGAGAACTAAAACTTGGGGTGTTAGTTTTCTCAAGTTCCCTGTTGCTAATGTATCATAAAGACTTAACTCAAATTTATTTAGTAGAATCAGAAGAGGTATATTTTTATAACGGATAGAAAATATGAAAAAATAATTAGGGCACTGTTATGTTTATACTTACGGTTAAAATGAAACCAACTGATGGTGAATACTTCACATAATCGAAAACGAATGGAAATTCTTTCTGAAAATACAATTCTAGGTGGGTTTTATTTGAAGTCACTACAGATTCAGAATCGATAGTGTGGTATGTATTTGCAATTGCCAATATGTGCTCAACTGAAAAATTAAAAATAAATGAAAACATTCATGAGAATCACCTCTCCAGATTCATTCAATAGATGATTTGGTAATAATCTTTGGATATTGATAACAAAACTACAACAACTTTTTCTCTAACTATTTTTCCGTGAATTTTCATTCACCGTACTGCTAATATCGCGCTACTCCTGGATCAATAAGTAGGGCCATTTGCATCTTAATTCCCGTCTCTGTCTGAAAATGGGTCACATGAGTATTTTTTAGGGTGAAGAAAATCCTTTATGGACACCTTCCGGTAGTGTCCTGAGTCCTGGGGTCTATGTACCTCCTGTACCTCAGATGTACCCACTGTATGTATTATTTTAAATATTTATTGGTATTTATTCAATATATAATTCCAGATGAAAAGTCTTAATTATACTACATTTGTTATGTCGTGACAGTGACAGTTCTCATTTGTCTTTAATTCTGAACATCTACAGTATGAACATAATAATAAGTAACAACTATAATACATTTTCCCCTCTTTCCTGAAATCAAAAACTAAATTTGATAGGCTTTCTAACAACCCTACCTGATCTTGTTGTGTAGGGATAATTTGAATTCCCAATGGATTCTTTTACACAATCAGTAGATAATCTCGAACTAGGTGATGAAGAATTGATAGAACAATCACGAGACTCAGATATAGCTGAGGAACTAGCAGGTGGCTCCGATAAAGAGCTTTCTGTTATATCATTTTTGTTTTATATCCTGTGGCTGTTGATGTAGATGACATGATAATTGTTTCTACATCATTCTCAAGGATGTCATTTGGGGATTTTCTCAAATCTATTCTATTTCTTCTTATTACATTACCTTCAGCAGTCCTTACCTTCTATGACCTAGGTGCTTCATGTGAATTCAATATCTTCCCAGGTTCCCAAATGTTTTATATGATTATATATTATAATATTCGAATTTGGTTCAATGGGTTCCAAAGACTTAGCTGATCTATTATAGTAATATGCACCATTCTGTTGTTTCTTAATGAGCTTATTTTGGACATTCTTACAAAGGGAAGGTTGTAATGAATCCTCAGATGTGGGCACTTTAGTTTTACATAAACGACTCATCAGCAATTGAGAAGGAGTGTAATCCATATTTTAAAGGAGTATTTCGATAAACCAATAATGGAGACTCAATATCCCCATTTTCCTCAATGCACTTGATAAATGTTTTTATCTAAAGACACACCTTTTTCAACAAACCCATTTGCACGAGGGATAATAAGGGCTTCTCGTTTTTATTTCAAAATTCCATTCTATTGCGAATTGCTTGAAAACATAACTGTTGAATGGAACATTATCACAAACCACAATATCAGGGCTACCAAATCTAGAGAATAATGATTTCAGGTTATTTATAACCGCCAAAGCCGATTTATTTTCTAATTGAACAAGTTCCAACCAATTGGAATAGGAATCGTATACTACCAAAATAGATTTGTTTCCATATGAAAATATATCAGTTCCTAGTCGTTGCCAAGGTCGTTTAGGGAACTTCAATGGAAGTAATTCCTCTTTTAGATTTTTCCTAGCAAATTTTTTCACACATCTCTACATTTTTTTAATGTATTTATCTATATCAGAATCTAAATTTAACCAATAAAATATTTTCCGAGCTCTAGACTTCGATTTTTCTATACCAAAATGTCCCTCATGAATTGAACGTATCATCTCATCACGTAAACATTCTGGAACAATCAACTTTTTATCTAAGAATAGGGCCCATTGCTGAATGAAATATTCTCTTTCAGTTTGAAGTAATGCTTGATGTTGTTTGGTATATTTTTTTTATCTGGCCATCCCCTGACATGAAAATCAACAATTTCTTTCAATTCTGCATCTGACTCAGTAGCACGTATGAACTGATTTTTTCGTTCAGAAGACATGGGCAAATTATTACATAAGGAGTGAACAGCATATTCAAATTCAGAATCTGATTTAAGCCCTTGTTCCTTGAGGTAAGCTCTTGAAAGTGTATCCGAAATATATAAATACTTTCCTGGCTTATAACATACTTGAATGCTATGATTCAAGAGCCTAAGCAACATTCTTTGTATACGGGGTGATATTGAATGTAAGTCTTTGCGAAAAATTGATTCTAATGGCTTATGATCGGAATTTATTTTAATTTTTTGGAGACCGTAAATGAAATAATGGAATTTTTTGTATAGCAAAAACGATCGCCAATGCTTCTTTTCAATCTAGCATATTTTTTGCTCCGAGAATTCAAACTCCTTGATGCAAATGCTACTGGATGCCCATTTTGGAAACAAACAACATCCAAGGCCATCCTTGGATGCATCCGTCTCAATTTCCACAAGCTCATTTGGATTGAAAATAGATAGTACAGTGGCTTAACACAATAAATATTTTAGTTTTATTACCACCTGTTTGTGTTCCTCAGACCAACTCCATCCAACATCATTTCTAGTCAAATGTTTAAGTGGTGCTGAAATTTGAGGACAAATTAGGTATACATTTTCCTACAAATTTCACCATTCCTAAGAATCACATCAGGTCAGATTTATTATTTGGATCAGGCATATCTGTAATGGCTTTCACATAATCAAGATTTGGCTTCACACCTTCAGAAAAAAATCTGACCCATGAATTTAACACTTTTTTGTTTGAATTGTACTTTTGATTTGTTGAATTTAACATTATATTTTAATGCTTTTTCTAAAACCAATCTCAAATTTGCATCATGTTCCTCCTCATTACGCCCTGTAATAATCAAATCATCAAAGTATAAGCCTACCCCTTGAATATCACCAAAAATTCCTGTTTTTTTTGAAATACTTCAGGAGCCGAACAGATTCCAAAAGGAAGACGAAGATATTGATATCTTCAAAATGTTACAAATGTACATAAATCAGCACTACTTTCATCTAATTCAATCTGTAGATACCCATCCTTCATGTCCAATACTGAAAATATTTTTTTCCAAGTAATTTTGAAGATATCTCATCAAGTGTTGGCATGGGAAAATGTTCTCGTTTTATTGAAGGAATTCAAATACATTGGATCCAAACACAATCTCAAATCCTTATTTGGTTTTTCCACAATGACCAAAGGATTAACCTATTCTGTTGGTTTATCAACCTTCCTTATCAAACCCTGAGACTCAAACTGGTCCAATTTAGTTTTTAGTCTATCTAGTAAAGCATGTGGAACCCGCCTACAAGAAACAACACGCGGTATAGCATTTTCTTTCAAAGTAATGTGATGTTTTGAATACTTCCCACATCCCTCAAAAACAACAGAATAGTGTAACGTAAATAAACTTAACTTGGTTTAACTAATTTATTTAACACTTAATCTACAACTTAATTTATATTACTACGCCACTGTATAGCTCGATGAGTATGGGCTCGTTCAGACTATGCTTCTTCCAGTTGGCGACGGCATGTTCAATTGTTTCCAATATTGACCGTTGCATTACGCGGAAAGGGACTGGATGGTTCTCGAATATCTCGGGATGATCTCATCGCTGTCGACGGCAACATGTGAGGCGACAGGTCCGGCCTAGGGTTCGTTACATTGCCCCTTCTTAAAGACATTTCGTCCCGAAATTTCATCCTTGGAGTGTGACGATATCTGCATGACTCCCATATCTGCACCGTGAAGTTCGATGGAGTAACACTCCACGGTCTTCTGATCGGTCGTGGAAGAGGGTTACAGCAAACCAAAATCTTGACGCCGCTGGATCTGAATATCGCCTCCAGCATACTTCTATGACTCTCCAGTCCAACCCATCAATACCACAGGACAATTTTGGAATTGCTAGATCCACCAGATTCTGGTCCACCATAGTATCTCTTAGTTTGGTGAGACTCTTCCAGACATCTTCATAGGACGGTTTATCTTGGGAATGCCTCTTGGTAACTAGGTAGTAGATGTTTCTCTGGCCTTTCTTCAACTGTAGCACCCACCAACTTCTGGATTCTGCCCCGCAGTGTTTGGAGTTGACCAAATTTCTTGGAACACTACGGCGTGCCCCTGGACATTCAAGATCTTCTGCCACACAGTGCGCTAGTGCGTAGTCAGCAGGCACCTCGAAAGGTCTCGTGACTCCTCTCTAGTAACCCCTAGTAGAACTTTCTGCCCGTTTGAATACAAGGACATAAACTTCTCGAACGTCATATCATCCTCCGGTGGCGGGGTGCGAACTTGGTCATGGTTTCCAGCGCAGGGGCAACCTGTTGAAATGGACGACCCTTGGTTTCCCTCGGGGTGGCTTATGGATTCGGTACACGGTCGTTTATCCTTTTCACGATCTTATACGGGCCTTCCCACGAGTTCCGCAACTTTGGTGATAGTCCCGACGACGTTTGGGGTTGTACAGCCAACCAGGTCATCAACCTTAAATCCTCCAGCGTCGGCCTTGATGTCATAGGTCTTCTTCATTTTATCGCTGGCACTCTGGATGTTCAACCGGACTCGTTCGTGGATGTCGTCATTCTCTGCCGAAGTTTGCTGACGTAGTCCTCTCCCGCAGTGTCTTGTCCTGGCGGTATCCCAAACTTCAGGTCACAAGGCGTCGCGTTCTCGGCCCATTATAATACCTAGCAGGAGTTTGACCGGTGGACTCGTTGTACTGCGGATCGATAGCCATCAGGAACAAATGAAGATACTGGTCCCAGTCTCTTTGATGGTCAGAGACAACCTTGGACAAGTGGCGGTTGATCGTCCTGTTCATCCGTTCCACCATTCCATCGGACTGCGGATGTAGGGCCGTGGTTCTTTCTCGGATGTTCAGCAGTAGACATATTTCTTGGAAAAGGTTGGATTCAAATTTCTGCCTTGATCCGAGTGCAGCTCCATTGGAATACCGAATCGACATATCCACTCTTTCACCAAGACGTCGGCGACGGTGATGGCTTCCTGGTTGGGCAGGGGCATAGGCTTCCGCCCACTTACTGAAGTAGTCCATTGCCACAAGGATGTATTTATTCCGTGGTCGGATACGGGAAACGGGCCGGCGATGTCAATGGCGATTCTCTCGAACGGGCTGCCTACGTTGTATGACGCATCGGGGCCTTGGGGCGTATTCGGGTCCATTGCTAGCAGCGCATACAGCGCACTTCCTGCACCAGTCCTGGACGTCAGCTTGACAATTGGCCCAGTAAAACCGTTGCCTCACTTTCTGCAGGGTCTTCGTCACTCCCAGATGTCCTCCGGCGACTCCATCATGGATTTCCGCAGCACTTCCTCTCTTCTGTTCCTGGGAACAATTATTTGGCGTCTGTCTTCCCACCAATATCGGCCTCCAACACACGTTTCAGGATCCATTGTCAGAATAAGAGGTTCCATTGTGCCCAATAGGACTTAACAGCCGGCGAGTAACCTGCGACTTCCTGCCATGATGGTCTTCGATTGCCCTTCTTCCAGCTGACGACTAAGCCAAGGTCGGGGTCTCTCTCTTGGTCTTTCTGGATCTTGCTGTCATTCCAGTTGTCATCCATTGCCGCGGTTCTACAAAGTGTTGCTTCTTTCTCTTCTGCTCGTCGGCAATGTGAGCAATCATCTGGACATGGTCTTCGCGACAAGGCATCTGCATTCTTATGGCTAGTTCCGGCTCGATGTTCGATCTCGAAATCAATTCTTGGAGTCTCTCGATCCAACGTCTACTTGACCCTCAGGATTTTTGAACTGTAAGAGCCATTTAGAGCTGCATGGTCAGTTCTCAACAGGAATCTTCTTCCATACACGTACTTTAGAAGTGCTCCACTCCCTTTACAACAGCTAACAGCTCTCGCCTGGTGACACAGTAATTGCGCTCTGGTTTGCTGAGGCGTCTTGCTGAAATAACCAATGACCTTCTCCTGCCCCTCCTGGATCTGAGATGGACGGCTCCAAGTCCCACGTTGCTGGCGTCCGTATCCAAATGAACTTCCGTTGGGTAAGGGATAGCTCAGAACAGGTGCGTTAATCAAAGCTCCTTCAGCTTCCTGAACGAGTCTTGGCATTCTTCGGACCACTGGAACTTTGTTTGACCTTCCGTGAGCCTGGTCAGTGGTTTAGCGATGTTTGCGAACCCCAGCACATATCGGCGATAGTATGTGCACAAACCAAGGAAACTTCGAAGTTGGTGAATGTCTTTTGGGATGGGCCAATCCTTAACAGCTTTGATCTTCTGGTCACCCACTGCTACTCCTTCCCAGAGACAACGTGGCCGAGGTATCGTACTTCTTTTGGAACAGGTGGCATTTCTTAGGGCTCAGCTTCAATCCGAGTTCCTCAGTCGCAGGAATACTTCCTCCAAGTTTTTCACGTGGTCCTCAAACGATCTGCCGACCACAATTATGTCGTCGAGATACACTAGACACGTGTTCCATGAGAGTCCCTTTCAGCACTGTCTCCATCAATCTTTCGAATGTGGCGGGAGCATTACAGAGCCGAATGGCATAACGGTGAACTGCCACAATCCTGAGCCGATGGTAAAAGCAGTCTTTTCTCGATCTTCCTGAGCGAGTTCTACTTGCCAGTATCCACTCTTCAGATCAAGGGTCGAGAAAATCGTGGAACCAGCCAACGTGTCTAGGGTGTCATCTATTCTCGGAGAGGGTAACTGTCCTTCTTCGTGACATTATTAAGTTGGCGATAGTCTACACAAAGCGTGTCGATCCATCCTTTTCTTCACCAGTACAACTGGAGAGGACCAGGGACTGTCAGATGGTTCGATAACTCCTTCTTTTCCCATATCGCTGACTATTTTGTCAGCCTCTTCCTTCTTGGCAAGAGGAAGTCTTCTTGCTGATTGCCGGATCGGTCGGGCACCCCAGTATCAATCTTGTGCTGGACCACATTAGTTCGACCCCTTTTCCTTGTCCGGTATCGAAGATGTCTTGGTACTTTTGACTAAATCTCTTAGTTTGGGCTGTTGAGCTGGTTTTATGTCTTTGGAAGGATGGCAACTACTTTTTCTAGTTCTGTGGGCAAGTTGTTGGGTTGGCTAATCGTACCTCGTACGCCCCGGATCACAGATGAAACTGACGAGCAGTGCCCTAAAATTGTTCCTTTCTTTAGGTCACTGGAAAGTAATTGACATTCATGACCTTTACCGGTACAAATTTTTCAGCACGTAACAGGGTTTTCCCTAGGGCAATCCTCGTCCAATTTTCTCATCATGAAGTTTGGGCTCGAACATCATCACGTCTCCACTGCTCGCACTCCCGTCCAGGCGAGCCTCCAGGATGGTTTCAGCCCTCTCAGGTACGCTTATATCTTCAGCCAACAGCACACGGATCAACTCTTCACTTCTCCCAGAAGTACCAGCTCTTCTCCGTTGACACGTAGGACGCCGTCTTTGAAATCCCAAATTTAAACCCTCTGGAATTCATGATGTCCATTCCGATGATTGCATCGTCTTCGATGTCCGCTACAAGTGCCTGATGTTTCACTTTAGTGCTGCCCAAAATTATTTCAATCGGTAGCTCGCCATATACAGTAGCTGGCTCCCTGTTGCTGTGCGTAGCTTCAAGTTGTCGGTTCAATTCGTTCCGGTGTTCTGGCAAGGAAGGTCCGAGAATTGTCCTAGTCGCACCTGTATCTAGCAGCATGGTGCAAGGCTCGTTATTGATGAGACCGTCTACGAAAACACCTCTGTTCTGTCGTTGCAGGATAGCGACATATGCGTTGTTAACCAGGGCTTTGCTGGACACAGGCCGACGTTGCCCCTTCTCGTCGACCTTCTTTAGTTTTCCTGCATCGGAGTCGTGTTTTGAATGTTGGACATTTGCTACGCACATGTCCAATTTTGCCACAATTCCAGCATCTTATCTGTCTTTCTCAGGGAACACTTCCTTAATCACTTTCCTTATGGCAGCTTCCAAATTAGCAGG
This sequence comes from Gonioctena quinquepunctata, assembly GCA_018342105.1. Lineage (NCBI taxonomy): Eukaryota > Metazoa > Arthropoda > Insecta > Coleoptera > Chrysomelidae > Gonioctena > Gonioctena quinquepunctata. The sequence goes on along the minus strand of JAFIRS010000383.1, from coordinate 322,986 downwards.
CTCCTGTGGTCTTCCTCTATCATTCGGACTTTACTCTGGCTTTTGCAAGATTGTTTCCTGCCTCGAATTCCAAGCGCGTGCCAGTGCGTCTACGAGATGTGTTGGACGGGCTGTGTCAACGCTTGTCTGGTTTCTTGGTCACGGAGTCCATCCAGGAATGCTTGAACCGCTAGTCGCTCCATTACATTTTCTGGTGTGGCTGGATATGCGAGACGAACCAAGCGTGCAATGTCAGTTTCGAATTCTTGTAAGGATTCGCCCGATTTTTGGCAGCGATTTTTCAGCTGGGAGTGGTATACGTGTTCCAAATGGGCGTGGCCATATCGTAATTCTAGATGTTTAATCAGCTGATCATAGTCCTCCTGTTCTTGGGCGGTGAGAGTTTGTAGAATATTTGTCGCTTCTCCACGTAATGCAAGTGTCAGTGCTACAGCTCTTTCCCTGCATTCCATCCGTTTGCTTTGGCCGCTGCTTCAAACTGCGGCGGTAATTTGCCCATGGAGTTTTCCGTCGAACTGAGGCGGCTTCATGGAAAGCTTCCCTATTTCTGAAATGACCTTGACATCTTTTATACCCTCTTGAACTTTATCCACGTTCAAACTCAAGTCCAGCATTGCATTTTCGTTAACCATCTCTGTGGAGGACGCACTATTAATTTGTTTTTCCAGCTTACTGATCGTTTCCTTTATTTTATCTACCTCCGTGTTCATTTGCTCCCTAATTTTATCTATCTCTGTCTCAACGGTTCCCATTCTTTCTTCTAGAAATTTAGCCACACCACACAATTCTATTTTTAGGCCTTCAGTGTTTTCCAGGAACTTCTCTTCCAGGCTTCTTGAATTTTCTAGAAGCTTCTCTTCCAGATTTCCAGAATTTTCTTCCAGGCTTCTTGAATTTTCTTGAAGCTTCTCTTCCAGATTTCTAGAAAGCTTCTCTTCCAGATTTATAGAATTTTCTTGAAGCTTCTCTTCCAGATTTCTAGAATTTTCTTGAAGCTTCTCTTCCAGATTTCTAGAATTTTCTTCAAGCTTCTCTTCCACATTTCTAGCATTCTCTTCAAAGTCCTCGAATTTTGTTGCAGCTCTTCTTTCAAGGATTCTATTATCGGACTCAAATCACCTCCGGGAACTTCGAATAAAATGTTTCGGGGTCCTCACCTTCTTGTATAAGTCCTTCTGCAAGTCTTTCCTGGAGTACTTGCTTTTACCTGTTGTTTCCAGTTCCCTTTCCTCCAATTCCTGTTTCAATTCCGCTACCTTCAAATCCGCAAGGCGCACTTTTCTTGAACACATTTTGTCTTTGACGAGGTATCAGTCTGTTTTACACGAAAAGTTTATCAGTTTGTTAAAAATTCACTTCGCAAATTCTTTTCCACGGGCCACCAGTCTATTGTCTGTTCCACGCGAACAGTGTATCAGTTTATATTCCCACGCACAATTGTCCACTTCGCGAAAACCGGGCCACTGTCTATTTTGGGCGTACAAAAAGGTCTATCAATTTATTTTTCTGACTATCCACTCCACGATCACTTGTTTATTTTCAAAATCTCACTTCCGACACCAATTGTAACGTAAATAAACTTAACTTGGTTTAACTAATTTATTTAACACTTAATCTACAACTTAATTTATATTACTACGCCACTGTATAGCTCGATGGTATGGGCTCGTTCAGACTGTCTTCTCCCTCTTGAGGGCGGTCTATTTATCTCCGATACAGCATTCTCGATGTTTCGAATTCTTCCAGTTGGCGACGGCATGTTCCAATTGTTTCCAATATTGACCGTTGCATTACGCGGAAAAGGGACTGGATGGTTCTCGAATATCTCCGGGGATGATCTCATCGCTGTCGACGGCAACATGTGAGGCGACAGGTCCGGCCTAGGTTCGTTACAATAGATTCAAAGAATATTCTCAAATGAACGGAACTTTGGATAAATACTATCGACTTTTTTAATCAAATTCAATTTTATAAACCCTGGTAAACCTAGAAGAGGTGTTTGATTCATGGTATCAACCACAATGAATGATATAAGGGCGGACATTTTTCAAACAGTGCAAAAAAGTTCTATCTCACCAAGAGGCTTAATTTGAAAACTTTCACTACCGTATGCTACCAATGTCATTTGATTCGGTTTGATAGCATTCTTCAACTTGCTTCCTAAAAAATCCAAATGATTCAAAGTTAGTATATCAAGTTCAGCGCCAGAATCAAGCTTGAAGGTGATAATTTTGTCATTGATTTTCACCTCTTCTGTCCAAACAGTTATACTACCAACAGTATGCTCCATTGGCTTCATATTTTTCGACACAGCATCTACATATATTTCATTGTCCGATTCCGCATTCTCATATCCTGTAACCAAAACTTCATTGATATTCCTCTGTTTATTATCCTGGACTATCTTGTTTTTGCAAACACTGGAAAAGTGATTTCTTCCTCTGCACTTTGCACACGTTTTTCCAAAAGCTGGACATTTCCTAGGCTCGTGTTCGTAACCACAATAATCACAATTTGGCTTCCTTATTTTATATTTTCTAACAACTTGCTTGTTTAGTTTTACTTCATTGATGTTAATTATTTTTTCCCGCAGCGTTTTCGATTGGAATGAACTTGTTTCCTTCGCTCTGCAATGATCAATCGCTTTCTCCAAAGTTAAATTTGGCTCTCTCAATAGGTGTTCCTGAATTGACTTGTCAAATACTCCGGTGACAATTCGATCTCTCAACATACAATCTTGGTCTTTGTACTCCGTGGATTTGATAGCTTTACGTAATTCTGTCAAGAAATTATCAAAAGGCTGACCTTCTTTTTGTATTATATTGTTGAAAATAAATCTCTCAAATATAACATTTTTCTTGGGCGAACAATATGCTTCAAATTTCAACTTTATCATTTCCAAAGTTCTTTTTTCGGGTACAACATCATATGTGAATGAATTGTGAAGTTCAAGTCCTTGATCACCAATTAAATTAAGGAATACTGCTATTTTCTTTTTCTCTGGCTTGGCATCTAAATCCGTAGCTTCCATAAACAATTCGAATCGTTGAACGAATCTTTTCCGGTTCTGACTATCATTTCCATCTTCAAGTACCAAAGGTTCAGGTTTGTTGAATTCCATAACTTTCTTAGATTTCCACTGATTGTGACCGACCTGACACCATGTATTATTTTAAATATTTATTGGTATTTATTCAATATATAATTCCAGATGAAAAGTCTTTATTTCACTACATTTGTTATGTCGTGACAGTGACAGTTCTCATTTGTCTTAAATTCTGAACATCTACAGTATGAACATAATAATAAGTAACAACTATAATACACTGTAAACTCCACCCTATTTTCTCGTCTCGTCGTGACCTTCTTTGACACTATTGCTTATTGGCCCATTGTATCTTACCTGTTGTTTACTCTTACAGTATTCATTCCAGTAATTTCGAGACTTTCAAGAGTTAACAAAAGTCCTTTACTGGGTGTCTGCTGTATAGTTTCAGTTCACTAATTATTGGTTACCCGAAAATTGATTGTATTTTGCGATCCAAAGCTGCGCAGTTGCACAGTATGTGTGACACTGTTTCTGGTTCCTTTCCACATAATAATTATACATATACAGTCGTGATGAACATAGATTTGATTGAAATTAAATGGAGAAGTTTATTTTTGATTGAGTGCTAGATGCAATCAAAAATATTCTTCCACTTAACCCGAAAAACAGAGACGTGTTTGATTTAGATATATATATATATATATATATATATATATATGTACTGTTTATATGTATATACAGTGTGTCACTTCTCATGGAAACACCCCCGTATCTTCCGTAATTATTGAACTAGAATTCTGATGATGAGTTAGATATGCCAATCATCAGTATAAATACCTTCTGGGGTTAACCTGAGTGACATACACTGCGCGCCAGAGGCGATGGATATACCGATTTTTGCGAAAACTAATATTAGGGGTCAAGATAGGCTCAAAATTCTTACGGGTTCGTGATCGGGACATCAACTTTAGTAACAGTCCATATTTTCGCTGAAAAATGTTCAGTTCTGAAAAATCCGAATTTGTTTCACTTCTCCTGGAAACACCCCCGTATCTTCCATAATTATTGGAGTAGAATTCTGAAATTTTCACGATCGTTGAATATACCATGGATGAGTCCAAATCTTTCCTGGGGTTAACCAGAGTGACATACACTGCGCGCCAGAGGCGATGGATAGAACGATTTTTGCGAAAAATAATATTAGGGGGCAACATACGCTCAAAATTCTTACGGATTTATGATCAGGACATCAACAACATATTTGTATTTTGACAATAATATTTTTCGCTTTTAAGTTTTTTTTTCGCCAGTTTAAGTTTTTGTTAGAAAGTTTTTAATTTTTAATGTTTTGTGGCTAAAATATACTAATTAATATCTAACTCAATTTGAATTACTTTTGAAATACTAACTTACCAACCTCATTTTAACTATTAACACTGTTATATACTATAACTAGCTGGTATTTTTTCCTACGTTTTTCTTTGTGTTGTCCCATTTAGTTCATGCCTGTGGCTTTGCCCGTTTTCCGTTATCACGTTATCCTGTTTCCCGTAATCATGTTTCCCGTTATCTCGTTATCCCGTTATACCGTTATCTCGTTTGAGTGTCATGATTGATTTGACAGCGAAAGTAATGCTTTGGGACGACTATTACAAATTCACTTACCCCTTTTCACTACCTTGAGGGATTGAAATTTAAAAAAATACTGGAACACGTATTTCGCGATTTGTTGAAAATATAAACAGGATGTTCATAAAATCAGATGTGGAATCATCTGCGACAAAAACATCAAATACCAAATTTTATGATATGAAAACTAACGGAACCCTCATACGAACTTTCTAAAATCCGTAACAAAGACTTTGAATACCAATTTTCTGACCCTAATTCGAATACTAACGGAACACCCATAGAAACTTCCACCCATATTTTACCGCTTTAGGGATTTAATTTCTAAAAACACTGAAACACATATTCAGACTTCAAACTCCAATTTTTATGACCCCAACTTAAAAACCAACGGAATTCCTATACAAAATTCCAATCCCAATTTAAGCCCCATTTCACCCCTTTAGGGGTTGAATTTCCATAAACACTGGAACACATATTTCTTCATCCGTAACAAAGACCTCAAATACCAATTTATATGACCCTAACTTGAAAACTAATGGAACCCCCATACGAACTTTCATTTAAAAAAAATTTTTTTCTTCGATCAAAGACTTCAAATTCCACTTTTGATGACCCCAACTTAAAAACTAACGGAATTCCTATACAAAATTCCAATCCCAATTTGAGCCCCATTTCACCCCTTTAGGGTGATACGAAACACGTATTTTTAATTTTCACAGAGACCCCCAATACCAATTTTCATCACCCCAGTTTACCCCTTTGGGGTTAAATTTTCGAAAACCCAGAGTTACTTTATTTTATTTCTAAAGAAGAGCCCAAATACTAATTTCCATGACACTATATTCAAAATCAACTATACTTTCACTTCCATTCCCCTTCTCACCCACCTTTTCAACGCTTTAGGGATGGAATATAAAAAAAATACGCTGTCAAAATTTTAGCTCTCTTGGTCCAGCGGTTTGGTCTGGGTGTTGATCGTATATCAGTCAATCAGTGAGTCAGTCAGGACAAGTGATTATATATGTACGAGTCAAGTAGCTGCTGTGAACCGTTAAGGAGTTCCTTCGAATGTTTTCCGTGTCTACATCAGATTAACTCTGGGCCTACATTATGTTGTAGTGTCATAAAAACTACATATGTGTGGCAAGTTTCAACAGAATCGGTTTACAGGTGAAAAATCAATAAATCATCCCCTTTTTTTATATCCTATTCAAATGGAACCAACCCTATACAATAAATCAAGAATCTTCCAAATCGGATAACCCAGTTCAAAGTCATGTGTGCTTGAATCGGTTAACATCTAATAAAATTCAGTGGGTGAGAAACCAATCCCCTATTTGCCTACCCTAGGGGATGAACTTTTTCCTTCAAATCAAAATGGGACCAACTTCGAAGTACACGCTAACCGAAAAAAAAAGAACCATCAGAATCGGACCACTCTGTGAAAAGTTATCCGTGTTCATACATACAAAATAAAATATACGCGTCGACTAGAGAACCTCCTCCTCTTTTTCTCCGGTTAAAAATGGATACTTACTGGCTATTCCTATTGTAGGTACCATAACAATAATGGTGAAACGGCGTCTTGATTGTTTTTGGTGTCCATAGTTTTTTAGGAATATTTCTGCCTGGTAAAAACTTGTCAACAGTTTTGGCCAGTTCACTGACAGTTTTAAAAAAGTCATTGAGGTGGCTGAGGCGAAGAAGCTAAACATGAAGCTATCTGGAATTATTTAAATTGAAAAGATTTTGATGTCAGTAAATGTGCAGCACGGGTTCTGGGCCAAAATCACCCGTTTTCCCATGTTAATCTCCATAAGGATTTCTGAGGTCCAAGCTGTTAGTTTTTGTCCAAAATCTCCCAGCGTGTTCGCGTCAAGCGCTTGCAGGTGTTCGGATCAATCGCGCCGCATGGAAGGGTCCGAACCGCCGATCTTCGGTACCTGCTGTATTATCTGCTCTATTTATCGATAACGCACATTGAAATAAAAGTCATATTTGCATGAGGATAGGATGAGGGTTGATTATAATAATATTCGTGGCTGATTAACTTACGGATTCGGTAAATTGTATTCGCCAGTATTTGACGCAAAGTATATGAATTTGATCTCAACACTCCTCGATTGTAGGAATTGGATTGGTGGGATTCAGCAAAAGCTTATCCATGGTAATATGACGATTGTTGATTGGCGAATGGATTTGATATTTGTCTCAAAAATAACATGAAGTAGGTTCGGGCTTTTCATGATTAGGAGAATTACATTGAAACGTAATAATGACACTTTTATTGATTGTAGTGTAACGAAGTTACTATTTTCCCGCTATATTTATCAGCCAAAAGCTTCCTGTAAGGAATTAAACCCCGCTTGACACTAATAATAGGTCTAGAAATGCCATTCGTGTTCGTGATGAATCCGTGGATTATAAATATCCTAATAAAACAGACTAAACGCCTTCCGGAAACCACACGAGTAACGCCAGGCGTAGCTAACATAGCACGCACGAGTATAACCTGCGCCGGCTATCGTCTCTCGAGAAAACATTTTCAACAAACAAGCTGGGCGATATTCAAACGCCGACGAGACATTTCAGTCCTCCGATAGAAGCCCGAGCCAGCAGTCCAGTCGAACCGAGAGCATACGATACCGAGCTGACGTCACGCCACGAGATTCCCACTTAGGAGAATTCCACGAGGATTGAACGGAACACATGGAGTTTTCCGTCAGACGCCCGAGAGTACAGTTGAGTCGAGACAAAGACGCACGCACCGAGCTGACGTCACAGCACGAAGGATTTTACAAGCTGGGTAATTATTCTGTGAAAGTATAATTTGTATCGCAAGCGAGTCCACAAAACGGCGCGCGCATATAAGTCGATCGGGAGGTATTCGGAAAAGAGGGAGAAGCCGGCCGTAGTTCCGTTTCGACATATTTCAAAGAATTAGTAGCTTGCCGAGCCCAGCAGAAGGAGTCACGCGTCCGACTAGTATCCAGAGTGTGAGCCAAAGACCGAAGCAGTCCACGACCGTCCCGGGCCTTGCCGAAGCAGTGAGATCGGAGTTTGGTAAATATGTTGTATCAGGTAGAAGATATCAGGAAATGTTTGTAAGTACCACAGATGCGATGTGCGCGTGATCGTAAGAGGCACATATTCATTTCAATGCTGTGCTGGTAATTTCTGCATACGAGTCCGTACGATACCCCGCACCACCGCAAGAGCTTTTGGTTGCTAAGTTTACCCCGCTTGTTCAAAAACACCCTCCTCGCTTTCTCTGTATATAGTGCTTGCCATGTGTTCATTTGTTGTGATAACTTGAGGCCGCCGTCAGCCGCCCTTACTGTATTTCATTATTTTTAATATACCCGTTTATCCTGTTCTTAGTATTCTTTCATTTACTATCTTGAGTAGAATTTAAACATCTAGTGCGCAGTCGCCACCCAGGTCCGAAACCCAGTTAAAGGCAATTAAAGCCTGCCTTGCTGGCCCTGTTACAGTGTCACGACTATATTGACCCCTGGAGTGTCTTTCTTCACTGAGACTGCCCGGAGCAAAAGTGGCCTTTTCCACTATAAAGCTAAAGGTGGCGCCCGAGGAAAACCGAGAATAGTGAAAAGCGCCAAAATTTGATAATAGGGGGAGAAACCCCTTCACAGTAGGTTTCGGTTCATGGTATTCATTGATATTTGTGATCTGAAAAGATATATATGCAGATGTTGAGCATCACTCGATTGAGAAAATTGGGGTGAGGGTTAATTATAATAATATGCATGGCTGATTAGCGTATGGATTCGGTATATTGTATTCTCCAGTATTTGACACAAAGTATATGAATTTGATCTCAACATTTCTCGAGTGGAGAAATAAGAGAGGTGCATAATGATGTTGCTATTATTGATTGCTGGATGATGTATGATTCGGTTCATTATATTGATCGGTATTTGATCGTGGGAGTATGTGAAAGGATTCAGCTGAAGTTTCATAGTGGATAGTATTATTTGTCACGAAATATGAAGTCGGTTCATGAATCGGGGTACTACACTAGTAGGATTCAGCTGAATCCTTTCAGTCATACTCCCACGATCAAATACCGATCGATATAATGAACCGAACCATACATCATCCAGCAATCAATAATAGCAACATCATTATGGACCTCTCTTATTTCTCCACTCGAGGAATGTTGAGACCAAATTCATATACTTTGTGTCAAATACTGGAGAATACAATATACCGAATCCATACGCTAATCAGCCATGCATATCATTATAATTAACCCTCACCCCAATTTTCTCAATCGAATAATGCTCAACATCTGCATATATATCTTTTCAGATCACAAATATCAATGAATACCATGAACCGAAACCTACAATCAATAAAAGTGCCATTATTACGTTTCAATGTGATTCTCCTAATCATGAAAAGCCCGAACCTACTTCATATTATTTTTGAGACAAATATCAAATCAATTCGCCAATCAACAATCGTCATATTACCATTGATAAGCTTTTGCTGAATCCCACCAATCTAATTCCCACAATCGAGGAGTGTTGAGATCGAATTCATATACTTTGCGTCAAATACTGGCGAATACAATTTACCGAATCCGTACGTTAATCAGTCATGAATATTATTATAACCAACCCTCATCCTATCCTCATGCAAATATGACTTTTATTTCAATGTGCGTTATCGATAAATAGAGCAGATAATACAGCAGGTACCGAAGGTCGGCGCTTCGGACTCTTCCACGCGGCGCGATTGATCCGAACACCTGCAAGCGCTTGACGCGAACACGCTGGGAGATTTTGGACAAAAAACTAACAGCTTGGACCTTAGAAATCCTTATGGAGATTAACATGGGAAAACGGGTGATTTTGGCCCAGAACCCGTGCTGCACATCTACTGATGTCATACCATTGCAAGGATATTTCATTTTTCGTGAACTGAAGGAAAGTCATTATTTCGTCTTGCTGATATTCTAAATGAGTCTTACAGCGGGCGGAAAATATACAAATGTAATATTTCCTAGCGATAGTACTCTCTGTCGCCTCTAATCCTGTTGTTGTGCAATCCGACTCTACTTCAACTTGGCCCAACAAAAATTTTTTACGGACTTTTTTATGGAATTTCATTGACATCAATTTTTTATAAACGTTTTTGCATTAAAATTGTGGTTGAGCCCAATATGAGCCGGATATTCATTTTCATCTTTCATCAGCAAATGAGAAATTGAGTTGGGTTTCAAAAAAGAACTCAGAACCTTTTTATTGCGGTGCTGTTTTTATAGTGTTGAAGAATTCATGAAAACACCTGTTTCCCAAAAGCATCCATAAAACTCTGTATTTAATTTTTTTAATATATATGATCTAAAAGTATGATGTTATTGTGAATTCGTTTTTTTACCATGTGATAGTTCTTATAATTTATTGTAGTTTGTATTTAAACTTTGTCATCTCGTCGTAAAATATACTTTCCGACTATATGTGTTTGTGACTTTTAGATATTTTGTTCTTAGGCTACAGTTTTTAGACATAAGTCTTCATTCCTTTCTATTGTTCTTTTTTTCTTCTGATTTGCAGCAAACAATTGTAATTGTAATTGAAAACTTTTTAAATAAATCATTCTATCTATCTATCTATTGCTGGACCATTTCATCATTCCAATTACGGATACAATGATATCCGAATCTATCCAGATTCATGCGATTAGGTAATTAATTCAATAGCAATGGATTTGTCTGATAGGATTAAACTTGAATCTTTCAAAAAATCATTTCTAGCAATTGAATAGCTGTATTCATTGTCCTGTTATTGTCTTATGCACATTTTGTTCCCTACGGTTCGTTTGTAGCGTTCTAAAAAATTAGTCTCTAATTTTTCAAATATATCTTTCTTTTTCTCATGCTGGACTATTCGAAGTTTCACATTGTAGAAGATGGTTTTTTTCAGGTATTATATATAAATGAAAAATACATAATATATACCTATCGTATAGTTAGTAGAAGGGAAAAGTCTTGAAAAACAAGACAATTCTCCTAGTCTACGAAATCAACTTATTATTATCTCTCACAGATTTCAGTCCTGCATAGGAGATTCTGATTTTATTTGCTTGATCAGATTGTTCATTCGACGTTCATCAAATACTGACGTGAATTTATAATTACTTTCGAACTTGTTTGTCATGCAGGTTAAACTAAATTTTTATGCAACTTCAATTTGCTTCTTATGCAAGTTCAGTTTGTTCCTAGGTAGGTTAGTTGAAGTAGGATTAGAAATTAGGTTGGGTTAAATTGAACTCGCTTCTTTTACTCTCAAACTAGAACTGCGTTCCCATGCAAGTTCAACTCGCTCCTCAACCACTTTTAAGAGAGGTCAGTTGGATTAGGTTGTGTCACCTTCCTCAATGTTACATATTGATCAGAGCATGGACTCCCAATCACTATCTAATGTAAAGAAATGGGACACTAGTTGAATTTGCATAAGACGCACGTTCAAATCGCCTTAAAAAAAGTTCGAAAGTACTTACAAAAATAGTTTAATTTGCACGAGAAGCAATTACGAACACGCCTAAGAAGCAAAGTCGAAAGTTTTTTTACTTTACTGAAAAAACATCATTTTCATTCTAGTGATCAATTCTTACGGAAGAGATCAGGACAAATATGTCAGGAGTTCCAATTTGCATATTATGATATTTCTAGAAAATTTAAAATTGCCATTATGCAAACAAATTGAAAATTACATGGAAGGAGACTTTTATATACACCATAAAGTATTTCTTCTACAGATAAATATAATCTTTTTATTGAAATATACGTTTTTTTATGTTCAAGTTTCTCAAAAATTCGTATTATATTTTTTCATATATGTTCTATATAGTCTAATCAACAAGTTCAAAAACGTGTTAAATAGATATAAAGCTCCTCAAAATTCGATTCGGAATGACGTCTAGAAAAATGTAAGAAATTGCGATTGTTATTAACAAAATAATATAAAAAAAAAAGGTATTTCGTTTTTCGTTAATAATTTCTAAAATAATGATATTCAAGGAATTATGAAAAAAGATCCTGAAAGAGGAGGAAATTTTAATTATTTATTTACTAAAATAATATTTACTAAAATAATAATTGAAATTATTTTCTAATTTTTAAATTTTTTTCAAGTATATTTTCCAAATTATTGAGCATGAAGTATAATTTCAACTGTCACTAATTTGTATGACTCCATACATTTCACTAATTAGTTAACTTAATGATAATGTAATATAAATGAACTTATAATACGTTTTGAATTTTATCTATAGTAGCCTATTCTTTTTCTCGGATATTGTAGTGAATCACTAATTCAAATTAAACCGTTATTTTTGGTAATAAATAATTAAACTTCAGCAGAATATTAATAATTCTAGTGATAAATGAATGAAAATGATCAATAGCAGAATGTAAATTAGGTAAGTATAAATTTAAACTAGTATATTATTTAAACAAAAATCTATATTGCTATAATTTATACGTAATAAGGAAGATATTTCATCATAGAACAAAAAAGTTCTTGAGTCCGTAGCTGTATCTATATTATTTAACAAGTTATAAGCTATAAAATTTCCAAAAATATAAAAAAAATCTAAAATTTTTATAAACAAATGCTTATAACAACTGATATACAATGGTTACAGAATCGATTTTGAATTCATTTTGAAGATTAATGAATCTTCCATAAAAATGTTTCGCATGTCCTTTACCGTATCTCTTATAGTTCAAAAGTTATAACAATTTATAACTTGACAAATTATGGAACGGCTGTAATTTAATTATCATATAATATGTAACAATGCTGTAAAAAATACAATTTTTTTTTTCTATACTTCGTTATACATCGTTGTTTTTGTTATTCTTTGAAGTTATCGAAAAAAAATATAACGGTTAATATTATTTGTTTATAACAAATTGTTAAGTTAATAAACAATGAAATTATAAAAAAAAAATATTTCTCTGTTAATTCATTGAAAAAGATAATGATGATTTTTAAGAATAAAATGATTTCTTAACTAATTATTTAAACAATTGAAATATAAAAAAACGATTATAAACAATAAAAAAAAAATATTTAGGAAAAAAAAAATTTTTTAAATCATTATTTCACCTATGCAATAAGATGGTGAAAAAATTCTTGAAAATCCCAAAATAGTCTGTTTGTTTATGAACAATTTCTCAACAAATGTTAATTAATACCTATATTAGATGCAAAAACAGCAATGATAAGATATTACTGAAAAAAAATTTTTTTGATAATATTTTTTAGAAATTTCATTTTTTGTTAATTTAAAAAAATTATAATTAACAAAATAATAAACTTTAATAATTTTTTTTTGCATTGCTTTATTGAGTACCTAAATGAAAAGAGCTCCACGAAGCAAAAATTTTATAGACCAATTATAAATGGTGTAACTTTTTGAAAAATCGACATGAAAATTTTTTTTACCGAGGTTTTTTTCGTTCAAGTGTCTAGATTACACCATAATTTATTCAAATTTTCAAATTGTTATTTAATACTATAAAAAAATTATTTTAGGTGATATAACGGCTTTTTAGACGGTGCGCCTATGCCGTAAAGACCTCGCGGAGCCCTATTTTCAGCGAAAAAAAAAATTTATAAATAATAGAGATAGAGTTCCGGGAAGTGGGACTTTTTTATTGGTAATTTCCTCCTCTTTCAGGATCTTTTTTCATAATTCCTTAAATATCATTATTTTAGAAATTATTAACGTAAAACGAAATACCTTCTTTTTTTAATCTTATTTTGTTAATAACAATCGCAATTTTTTACGTGCTAATAAACCCTTAAAAAACATTTTTCTAGACGTCATTCCGAATCGAATGAGCTATCGCTCATATTTTTAGGAGCTTTATATTTATTTAACACGTTTTTGAACTTGTTGATTAGACTAATAGAATGTCCTCACTAGTTTTTTCGGAGAGAAATCGGTGTTTCCATTTGGATTTATTTTTACCAAAAGTATTATACTCAAAAAGGCATTCATCCAGACTGTATGATATTTGAATTTGTAATAAGCCTATTGGACTTTTTTCGTATTCAGAAAATTTCAAATAAACAGGACCGCACTCTCAAACTTTTTTAACGATGATTCAGTGAAGAACAGTAATCCATACAACTAGATATTCAAAATGAAGAATGCTTTCTGGAAATAAAATTAGGATTTTAGGTCATTATTAGGAGAAATTAATGGATTAAATAGTAACGGTAGTCGAACTTTTTACGTTTGAACAAAGTTGATGAACAAATTGAGTCTACTGAAATGTTGCCCCGGTTTTCCAGTTCACAATCTTTTATTGAAATAATAAATCATCGTCGCTTTTCAATATGCATTTAGAAATTATAAAATTGTTATACATGGTTAGTTTTCAAGTATAACTTTTACATATGGAAAACTGACTCCACTACTATTTTCTAAATAAAAGAAACTTTCCTCACCCAGTAAATGGAGTGTAAATTCGAGAGTTACCAGTTGAAATAATGTCAACATGGTGAACATCAGTGTTCCAACCACCAGAAACAAAGCATATGCTGTCAATGGAGACATCCATTTGAACCTCACATTCACATAATTTTTGGAGAGTACATTGCTAACTGGAAATAGTCCGAAAATCTGCGCAATCTTCATGATATATTTAGTATCACCATGTACATTATTCCTGGTAATATTTGGATCCATTTTTCCAAAAACCAGAGTGGTTATGAGATGAGGATAAAAGTCACGATGAGTGAATGGCCAGCTCAAGTTAATTGATAACGATTCAAGTGATATACACAAGTAATTTTTCATACTCGGAACATTAACTTATATTCAAGTTTGAAATGACCACTTTTCCATCGAAAGTATATTACTGATTGTCTCCGATAACGTTTTATCGATACAATGTCATTTCGTGAGAAGTCATTCTGATGTATTTTACGGAATTAAATGGGGGAAAATAACAGTGTTGATGACATAAAGTCATAAAATACAATACTCAATATACTTAGTCATGACATTCTGTAGAGTTCAATACTGATAAACAGATTGACTATGGAAGGACCGACTTTTGAAATACACTTTTCCGAAATAAAACAAATACATTTCTCCTCAAAATATTTCTTTTAGAGTAGAATTGGTATGATATGTTATATTGGAAATGTTTCCCTTTTGAAAAGTGATTAATTTTCAGTAAATTTCGAATACTTTCTTGCCTACACTTTTGTGGATTTTCTTGATATATATTAGGTAGATCTCATAGAAATACTAACTATTGAGAAAGTCGCCACTTTCAAAACATGTTGGTATATCTGCACCGATCATGGTTCCCTGTACTCAGAAATATCATCAGTCCGAAAGATTATATAGGGTGTAAATTAACTTCTTCTACACCGGTAACAGTTGGTAGTCCATCAAAGAATAAAAATATTTTTCCTTTGACATTTTCACGATAAGTTATTGTTTGACTAACTGTCTCACTGACTGACTGATATACGAACGCCTAGACTAAGATGTCTAAAAACCCTGGTATATTCACTGATTCGATTTTGTTTAGAATTTTTGGGGGACAACAAATTAATGGCGTTAAATTCTGCTTAGAACTTCATTAGTAGATGGCGCGGTTGAGGAATGTTTTCTGTCAACATTACATTATTGCTTATTGCATATTTTTATGCAAAAAATTGTGAATTGATCGTTTACGAAGATCATAGTTCTACGAACAAGATTCCGTACAGGACAGTTGGTGCGAAAATGAGATGAAATCCTTGAAATTTACTACAATGTTTACATCTTGTCTGTCAGAAATCAGATGAGATTTTACTTGAAGTCTACCTGGCGATTTTTCCAAAGTGATTTCTTCTCAAACGGCCTTTTTGGGATCATGGAAGCTTCCACGAAGGAAGGAGAAAAGGTAGGAGAGTGGACTGATGTCTCTAGACGATGAGTTTACGTGAAAATTGAGGGGATTGGAAAATGTCGTCGATGACATTGTTCCATTGAAGTTACTCTAACAACCTTCTGACCTGAACAAAATCAGAGAGTTAATTGTAGATATCATAAAATCGTTGAGAAATCGATGAATCATGGTCTGCGACAGTCTAGGCTGCTTCCAGCTATCTTAGAATGACTTCTCCGGAGAAGGTGAGCCCTAGTAACAAAAGTGAGGAGAGAAAATAAACTGAATCAGTTTCTCTTTTATTTTTCAGTAACACCCGCATGAGATAATCGGAGAAGGAGGGCAATCTAAACCAAGCAGTTGTTCGGAAGAACAAGGCCCACTCCCAAGATCGATAAGGCTAATGACTATTATTAGGATAATTATAACTTTTTGATAAACACACACATGCATTTTACAAGTAAGGGTGGACTTTTCATTCTATGAAAATGTCTTGATTTTGGCTAGTGAATTCCGAACCGCCGCAGGGTCCCATGGCTCTTTGGAAGAAAATAGCCACTTGATTTAGAATTTTCCAATACTTTTAGTCAGAAGATTGTCATCTCATGGGAAAACATTTGAACAAGATATATGTGATATAAAAAATCGATATAAAAGTAATTATAAAAATATTTGACTTGCTAGTTACTAGATGAATTATAAACATATTACAATGGGCAAAGGTAGTTCAGAGAAGATACAAATTAATTTATACATATAAGAGTCATTTTACTATGAAGGTAATTTAAGTTCTTGTGATAAGATAGTCTGCCAAAATAGTGGACACCTCCTAATTTGCCCAAAAGCTGAGAGGTTCTTTCAATCAGATTGGACTCAAACCAATTGAAGCTTCGTCCTCTGAAGCTTACGTGACAGTCAGAAGCTTTAGATATGTCGCAAAACACTGCAGCGCTCACTTGCTCCAGACTAGAATATATATTTTTCAGAAAGCAAAAGATTGCATCTCCTGTACTTTTATTGGTTTGAAAGCTGAATTGAGTAATTGTATGTAATTTACAGCACTTCATAAAAGCTGTTTCCAGAATAAAGAAGAAGGAATTGGCTACCCTCAAAATAGAATAACAAGTGCCACACAAGACCAACAATAAAAAAGTAAATTTTGTACCTGATAATACTGTAAATTGAACAGAGGAGGATTATCCAACACTCCACATAATCTTATAGGAAATTTTGGTATTCCTTTTCTTCATCAATCTGTCTAAATTTATTTTGAAAAAGAAGTATTTAAAAAAGTTTTTGTGGAGTAGAGACATTCATTCATGTCATTTGCTAAAAATTATACAAAACATGTAAGTTCTTTCCTGAGACACGTCTGAATGGAATAAAATTTCAATATATTGAACAGAGAAAATAAATAATATTCAACTTCTTGAGCAAAGCGGGAATTGAATGGAGGATTATCCAACACTTCACATAATCTCAGTGAAATTTTGGTATTCCTTCTATTCATCAATCTGTCCAAATTTATTTTGAAAAAAAAGTATTTGAAAAAGTTTTTGTGGAGATTTATGCATTTATTCCTGTCATTTGCTGATAATTATACAAAACATGTAAGTTCTTTCCTGAGACACGTCTGAATGGAATGAAATTTCAATATCTTGAACAGAGAAAATAAATAAAATACTTCTTAAGGGGATTGTCCAAATTAATTGTTGATACGGCTTCGTCGAGTTGAGTCTTGCCGCTTGGTGTTACCTACGTATTTTGCCCCATGAACACGAATTCGAAAAAAAGAAACTGAAAACCGAAAAATAAAATGAACCTTTTTAGTCTCAATAACGAAGCTCCTAAACTAATATAAAAAACTAATTTTGAGTCGGCGCCAAACAAACAATCAACGGAGATCATTAAATTACTTCAAGGAAATGATCCAAACAAAATAAATAAAAATGTAACGTGAAATCTCCAGCGATAAATAATAACATTCCAAAAATGCGCTCTCCGCACAACCACTCGCAACAACGTGGGTGCCCGTTCGGGTAGCTGTCTCGCTGATACTGACTTCGAGAATGCTCGTCAATTTCGGGCGAAGGGACACGCCACCGCCGCGCACCCCACTGCCATCATTTTACACTTAACGTAAATAATTTGCGTGTTTATTAGTTTGCGGCGACTCAAAATTAGTTACTTACATAAGTTTAGGAGCTCAGTTATCAAGACTAAAAAGGTTCATTCTGTTTCTTGCTTTTCAGGCTCATTTTTCGTCGGTTTAATTCTTTGTTAAAAAGTAATTTAAAAAAAAAGCTGTGGCGCAAGTCTACGAATTACTACCTACTTAATTTGGATTACTTTTCTGGTACCTTGTATTTTTGTGACAAATATTTATTTTTATTTTCAATGTCGAAAACAGTGCAAAGTACCAATAATGCTTGTTTCGGCGATGGACCTATGAGACGATAAAACGTCGACAAGTTCCCGTCCGACTTTTTGGTGGGAAAATAGATGAAAGAAGTACAAATTTTACCTATTTATTAACTTATTCACTCCTTGATTATATGAATGTATTTGAGGTTATATTCAAGTGAATATTCACTTGAAACATTCCCCTTAAAGTTCGTGGATCTTTTGCTGGTGAACTTTAGGTGAACATTTCAGCCAATAATTGACTATAATTCCCTTGAGGACATAGGAGCATATTGAGTGGTTTTCCACTAAGCATTTTGCCTGTGGAGATGATAGATTTTGCAGGAGATTTGTTGGTCTGAATCATGGGTCTTACAACCTGAATTATGTCTTTGTCAAAAATAAGTGAATCTGACCTTCTTGGAGACATTTGGTCGTTCCTTGATATAATTTTCTTGTAATGTTATTTGGGCAGTTCGCACGTTGCTCCGCGCCAGAAGTTTAGTATGGTTGACACTCTCGCGTTGCACGTGAAGAGGCGTAATCTCTCTTCGTGTACAAAAAGTGAAACAAACATTACGTGGTCCGAACGGGTAAGGTAAATAAAAACTTTTTCCACTTTTAGTTCATTTATTTTTTATGTGTTTACGTGATATATTATATTCTACGTAAAATTAAATGACATGATTTGTTTCTCTGTCGATGACATCAAATATAAATTTATTTCTTCTTTGGATTTAGATATATGTCAATATATTTTCGTCTCCTTCAGTATATCGCCACTACTTGTTGATCTAACTCTAATCAGTTAGCATTGGTAGCTAAATTGAATTGTATGAGAACCAATTCATAGGTAACTACAGCACCTGCAATCTGTAATATCAATATACAAATATTAAAATTACTAACATACTTCATACATATAGTGTGTTGCAAAAGTAATGCACGCGATGTCTTGATAATGTTTCAAAGGATCGAAGCCTATCATATCAGATTTGAATCTATCCTCAGTACGTTTTTGAGGTTTTCAATTTATCAGTGAATATACAAACTTTTTGGTTTCAACTTTTTGATGCCGTATGATCCTGATATACTGGATTTGGTAATGATCCTCCAAAATATTTTGGAGATATCAAGGTGTTTCATACTCTTGCTGCTCACTGTATCTCATATTACTCAATAGTATGATATTTGTGAAGTGACTAGGTTTCAAGATTATAGTGTTCTATGAAACCAGTCGCATTACTTGGTGTTTTAACCAGCATTATAAAAAACAATGTTTTTTCGTTTGAAATCTCCATTTGGGATGGTAAAATACAATATCTCAATACTGTTTCTTTAAAAGTCTGAAAAATGAATTCATTTGCGTGAGAAAAAAATCGGCGCAATAGACGTGATAAGTGAAACTTCTTTGAAACTAAACATCGATTTGTGAGTATATCATATATACCTATCTATAGATGGAACAGGGGAAAAGTCTTGACTGTCTAGTTTAGAAAAAGATTTCAAACTTCTTGGGGTTGCAGTCTGATCATTTCTATTGGCCAAATGAATTAAAGAATACTCTCTGTTACTTGTCGAGCTTTCGGAAAAAGTTTATTTTTTTTAAAGACATCTACGAAGGTGAAAAACAATATTATTCTAATTATTCATACATAAATGTGCAGTTTAGTTTAATTTATTTGTGTTACTACATTGTAAAATGTTATTCAAGAAGATGAAAATTAACTCTAAAGATAAAAATATGAAAATAAAAATATCTAAATAACTATGGCTTAAAAAGTATGAATAAATATAAAATGTATACACTATTAAAAATCACAAATACAAATATATACACACATACATATATATACATATACGCATACAGATATATACACCCATATATACACGTACATACACATACACATATACATATATATATATATATATATATATATATATATATAAATCTATTTCACAATTACACAAAAATATTTGCAGGGCAGTTCCTATAGGACATTGGAGCTCTAAAATGTCTGTCGAAATGTTTGTAAACTCTTGAATGGAGTAGAAACATTTTGTAATTTGCACTTGAATATTTTATTGTTCGATATTTTTATATCATCAGGTAATTTGTTGAGAAAATTTGAGCCACAAAAGTTGACAGCGTGTTTTGATTTTTGGTGGCGATGTGCGGGAATTGCAATATTACTTCTAGTCCTTGTATTGTAATCATGAGACTCACTCTTTTGTTTATAGTTATAAAAGGGCTCTTTTACATAAACCAGACACTGATATATACATCATAAAGTTGGCTACATATGGGAAAACAATTGTTATTGAAATTTCTGAAAAACTCTAATGGCGGTTCGTTTCTGCATGTCTGACAACTGAAAAATCCGTTGCGACTTATATCACGTGACCTCAGATTTGGCGGGAATTTGAAAAAAGTTGTCTGTGCTGCCGAAAAATGGGTCAAATTGACAAGAAATCGAAACATTTTATTGAGAAAATGTGTTTGGAATCCAACGAAAACCCCATGTACCAAGTTTGAACCATATTAAAAAAAAAACAAAAATAGCCTTTTTTTTCTCTACCCTTCCTAAGAAACATTATACATTCTTGTCTCATCTGGAAACAGCTTTAATGACCTAAATTACATGAGTTTGTGTCAAAACTAATAAAATATTCGTAGAATAGACATTTTGCAGGATATTAATTATGAAAATACGATTTAGTCTTGGCACTTGGTGTAGTCATGCCCTGTATTTCGATGCACATGAGCTTATTCAATATTCTCAACCCGTAAATAAAATATAATCTAACTAATATTTGTAATTGAAACTGAATAATACATTATTTATCCTAATTGAATTTAGTATTATTTAGGTGGATGTGGAAAAATGAAAAAAATTCAATAAACAAACAATGTACAAATTTCCAATATTCTACGTGACCACCTTCGCGCTCCATACATATACTTGTTCTGGAAAACATTTCGCTGCGAACATTTTTCAACACAGTTCTGTTGATCAGTGCTGCACAAATTTCTAAATGTTCTACATTTTGAAATGGGCGTTGTTTATGAACATTGCTTTTCAGGGAACCCCATAAGGATAAATCATAAGGCGTTAGGTCTGGAGACCTAGCAGGCCAAGGATTACCTGAATATCCACCTATCCACTGCTCACCAAACTCATTGTTCAACCACTCCCGCACTTCATTCGTAGAGTGAATAGAAACCCCATCTTGTTGAAAGAATAAACGAATCCGCTCTTGTAATGGTAGGTTGTCGATAAATGTAGATATCTCGGTCCGTAAAAAGTTCAAATACCGTTCGCCATTTAAATTTTGTCTAAAAAAGAAGGGACCTACAATTCGCTCATTTGAAATTCCTCACCATACATTCACTTTGAAACTTTATTGGTCCTTGGCTTCAATAATAAAATTAGGATTATGATCTGCCCACCATCTACAATTTTGGGAACTGACGACACCATTTCAGGTAAAAGTTGCTTCGTCAGAAAATAGCTCGTTTTTTGAGAAATCACAATTGTCTTCTAACATTCCCTGGAACCATGCACAAAAATAAAATCGAGCGTCACTATTCCTGTCTCGGAGTACTTGCACAAATTTTGGTTTGTATGGGTAAGAGTGATTTTGCTTTAAAATTCGTCTAACAGAGGTTTGAGATATTTCTGCCTTTTCTGCCATAAATTCCGTCGAAACTCTTGGTGTCTCAGTGAATGTCAGTAAAACATTGTTTACATTATGTTCATTATTTACAACAGGCTCAACGTGAACCCTTTTATATTTGTTTTCAACCGAACCATTTTCCTTAAATTTTTGCAATGTCTTCGCCACTATAGTAAAATGCAAATTCTGGTCAAATGCCTTCGATTGAAAATTTCAGCTACTTCTCTTGTGCTATGATGATTTTCGCCATATAGCAATACTATTTCTATTTTTTATTGTATACTCACTTTTGGAGCCATTTCTATCGATAGATTGGAAATCACAAAAACTGCTAAACAACTACAACTCCTACAAAATTGTCAACATGTTATTGTGACATTTGTTATTGTTACAACAAAAGTTAATCTTTTTTCAAAGCCGCCTTATAAAATTAAAAAATTTTCATTGAAGTTCAAATTTACTAACCAATATTAAATTTAGCAAGGATAAATAATGTATTATTAAGTTTCAATTACCTGACCAAAACTTATGTGATTAAGGCTATTAAAGCTGTTTCCAGATAAAACAATAATGTATAATGTTTCTCAGTAAGGGTAGAGGAAAAAAATTGTATTTTTGTTTTTTTTAATATGATTGAAAATTGGTACATGGGGTCCTCGTTGGATTCCAAACACATTTTAGATTAGATCAACTTATGGGTTTACCATACCATACTCTCTATAATGACCTTTAACAGACTGTTACTCATACCAAACATATCCTATGCGTGTGATACCTTCAAATTATTCACAATATCTAATACTCCTTGTACCGTGACAGGTTCAAACATTTTCAAAAAGACTTCATTTACCGTGTTTAACGATTCATGCAGATTATCTGGTATATTTGAACATGTTATGGTATTGATAATACTTTCTGCAATATTAGCAAAGTACTCATTGAAATCTTCTGCTGAAGTACTTACTGATTTGAGGTTTGTTTGAAGGTTGTAGACGATGTGCTAACTTGATTACTATCGTTTGGGACGTCCATCGTCTTAATGTATTTAATAGGTTTTCACGACGTTTCGAATGCTTGTATCTGCAATCGTCTTCAGGTGAATACTGACAAGTTTAGGTGCTACTTACCAATTTATATGACTGTCGGCGCAATGATGCGTGCAATTCCGCCATGTGCAGCGGTGCGCGTGATTTTGCGCGATGTGGTGGTGCGTGAAGTTTCGCGCCTCTGCAGCCCGCCAGAAAGAGCAATCAGGGGTTTCCATACGTTCTTGATCTCAACGCTTGGTTGACTAAAGGCGTTATTGGCTTCGATGTAGGCGACCTCTTTGAACTTTCGTTAGAACCAATGCTCCTCTCTATGTAGAACACTTGCGTCGTCCCATAGAACTCGATGGTGCTCAGTCCAGGCGTGGTCAGCGATTCCCAATTTTGATGTTTCTCCACGTTGAGTCCATTTCTTGTGCTCATCCAATCTTACCGATAACGGTCTCTTTGTCTCTCCAATGTAGGAATCTCCGCATTCACATGGAACTTCATAAATGCAATTTTTACTGATTTCATTTTTGTTGTCAGGTTTGGTCTTGGTCAGGAAACTCCGTAAAGTACTGCCGGATTGGAAGCAGCTCTTGATGTTGAACTTGTTTCCGATCCTTCTGATCTTCTCGGAGACACCTCTGATGTACGGAAGGCAGATCACTGTGCTTTGTTGTTGCTCTTCAGATGTCTTCGTTCTCCGGAGTTGTTTCAATACTTCTTCTAGGAGTTTCTTGGGATATCCATTCCGGTGGAGGTCCTCTCTGATGTGGTTTAATTCGGCATCTAGTGACTCCACGTCGTTGCATATGTGCGTCGCTCTCTCCACCAATGTTCTCACGATCCCTCTCTTCGTCGAACTCGGATGGTTGGAGCTGTAACTGAGGTACTGCCCCGTATGTGTCTTCTTTCTGTAGACGGAGGTGCGAATTTCATTGCCTATTCTCTCAACGTTCACATCGAGGAAGGGTAGGCACTGTTGGTTTCCATCTCCATCGTGAACTTGATCGAATCCCTGATTCTGTTAATTCCTGAGAAGAAATCCTGGAGATGTTCGTCTCCGTGATTCCATACAATGAAGGTGTCATCCACGTACCTCAACCACAGCTTTGGTTTGTATTCTGTCTCCCGTATAGCCAATTCTTCGAACCACTCCATGTTTGTTGGCGATATTGGAGAAAGGGAAGATCCCATCGGGAGTCCGTCGACTTGAGAGAAGAATCGGTCGTTTTCCTGGAAATATGAGTTCTGTAGGCAGCATTGGAGTAATTCCAATATTGCGTGGGTAGGAGGGTCAGTCCTCTCGTGCAGCTGGTCATCCTCTTCGAGTTTCCTTTTGATGATACTGAGAGATTTCTTTATAGGGACATTGGTGTGAAGGCTCTCCACGTCGAAGCTGATGAAACGATCTTCTGGTCCAAGTTCAACATCTGTGATGGTGTCAACGAAGTGCTTGGAATTCTTGACGTATGAACTCCTATTTCCTTGTGAGGGTTATAGTATCGGTAGGAGGTATTTCGATAACTTGTAGGTTGGTGAGTTCCGTGAGCTGGTGATCGGTCTCAGTCTCAGTCTGGTTTGTGGATTTTCGGAAGCCCGTAGAGATGCGGTGGTTTGCTGTAGTGTGGCGTTAGATGTGATCGTTCGTTGTCTGGAATGAAGTGTTTGAATTTCCTCAGAGTGTTGCAGATCTTCCTTTCTATAGTGGGTGTCGGATCCTTCTTCAAGAGTTTATAGTTCCCTGTGTGGAGTAACGACTCTATCTTGTAATCATATGTTGTGGTGTCCATGATAACTGTGGCGTTTCCTTTATCGGCTGGAAGAAGCTTTATGGATGAATCCTTTTGTAGAATTTTCAGGGCCCTCTGTTCCCCTGCAGTGATGTTACTCCGGGGATTCCTCTCCTTCTCGAGTGTCTCTCTCACTTTCCATCTGAACTCTTATGCCTGGATGGAATTCATTACAGCTCCAACCATCCCAGTTCGACGAAGAGAGGGATCGTGAGAACATTGATGGAGAGAGAGACGCACATATGCAACGACGTGGAGTCACTAGATGCCGAATTGAACCACATCAGAGAGGACCTCCACCGAAATGGATATCCCAAGAAACTCCTAGAAGAAGTATTGAAACAACTCCGGAGAACGAAGACATCTGAAGAGCAACAACAAAGCACAGTGATCTGCCTTCCGTACATCAGAGGTGTCTCCGAGAAATCAGAAGGATCGGAAACAAGTTCAACATCAAGAGCTGCTTTCAATCCGGCAGTACTTTACGGAGTTTCCTGACCAAGACCAAACCTGACAACAAAAATGAAATCAGTAAAAATTGCATTTATGAAGTTCCATGTGAATGCGGAGATTCCTACATTGGAGAGACAAAGAGACCGTTATCGGTAAGATTGGATGAGCACAAGAAATGCAACGTGGAGAAACATCAAAATCGGGAATCGCTGTCCACGGCTGGACTGAGCACCATCGAGTTCTATGGGACGACGCAAGTGTTCTACATAGAGAGGAGCATTGGTTCAAACGAAAGTTCAAAGAGGCCGCCTACATCGAAGCCAATAACGCCTTTAGTCAACCAAGCGTTGAGATCAAGAACGTATGGAAACCCCTGATTGCTCTTTCTGGCGGGCTGCAGAGGCGCACCACCACACCACGCGAAATTACAAGCACCGCTGCACATGGCGGAATTGCACGCATCATTGCGCCGACACTCATATAAATTGGTAAGTAGCACCTAAACTTGTCAGTATTCACCTGAAGACGATTGCAGATACAAGCATTCGAAACGTCGTGAAAACCTTTTAAATATACTAATTTGAGGTTGAAACATGTAGAAATGAAAAACCGCATCATCATGCAAGTGGAAACATTTCTGGTCACAATTTAAAAACATTTCAATATTATTAAAAATTGATATTGTTCTTCTCGGAGTACGGAGGTTTTAATTATATTGAAAGGTTTTAAATTGTGACCAGAAATGTTTCCAGTTAGTAAGTACTGCACATTTATAGAAAATAAAGTGTACAAAGTCAACTTCACAAAAGATTCAATATAAATTGAACCAAAATTGGTAGACCACAGGTAAGAAACAACTACTTTACTGGCAAATACCACGCAGAACGTTGAATGATATTCACCTGAAAATCCATGCAAATTTCCATATGAATGGAAATTGATTGCAAATGTTTCTTTCTGATAAGCTCGATTATGTTTAATTTATGTCGTGTCCGCCTAACAATTCGCATACCGGTTTCAAGCTTTTTGGCCCTCATCAGTACGGAGTAGTTACCAGCCAGAGATCCGGAGAGCTCTGGCCTAAGCGAGACACAACATAAACAAAATCACCATCAAGCCTATAACATCTTTAGGTACGCCGGAAAATATGTTTTTTTAACCGGCGGTACCTAGTGACAGAAATAAACACTCCATACATCTCTATTACCTCGATAGGATTCTAAATGAAAGATTCCTTCTCAGTATGCCCGACTAGCATATATGTAAAAGAAAAAAACCAAGTGAAGTGGAATAAAAATAGGAAATGAAGTGTGCAAAGTCATCTTCACAAAAGATTCAATATAAATTGAACCAAAATTGGTAGACCACAGGCGAAAAACAACTACTTTCCTAGCAAAAACCACGCATACTTCTGCACATTTATGTATGACTAATTGTAATAATATTGTTTTTTACCTTTGTAGATGTCTTGAAAAAGGAAATAAACATTTTCCGAAAGCTCGACAGGTCTTCCCATCTATCGGGCAATCACAATGTCTTCTATTTCAAAGAGTAGTATCGGTGATATCAAACAGCTTTTTTTTTCATTGTTCTACGTCGAACTGTGCAAAAGTTATGAGGGGGTGGACCATATAAAAAGAGAAAAGTCACATATCAACGGAATGAAAAAAAACCAGATGTTTGGAAAGATAATTGAATTATCTTTACAACGATGTGCCACATGACCGACCATGCTATTTGAAATTTTGATGTTGATGTGCCCCCCCCCCGCGCCATCTATCGGGCAATCACAATATCTTTTATTTAAAAAAATAGTATCGGTGATATTATACGATACTTTTTTTTTCATTGTTCTACGTCAAACCGTTCAAAAGTTCACAGGGGAGGACTATTAAAAGCCGTACGGTATAGCTAAGATGTATAGAAACCCTGGTGCTTGCACTTATACCTGTAGAAGTTTGGGATCGACTTGGCGACACTTGGCCTACTTGATAATAGAGATTACTAGCGTGTCAGATGGCGCCAATTTCGATTTAGTTTCAATTCAGTAACAGGGTATATTTATTTCCTCAGATTTCTTTTTGGGGCGAACTGTGCGCGGGTTCTAATTCTAGCTTTGCTATTGGTTGAAAAGAGACATCTGTCAAACTTCACCAATAGCAAAGCTAGAATTCGAAGCCCCCGAACATTGTACAAAGAAAGCACTGTCGTGTTGTTTTTCGTATTTTGTACGATTTAAATTTGAGGTTGACTTCATTTTGACAGATGGAGAATTGGAAATGAAATTGTCATTAAATTGCAGAAAATAAAAAATTCAATGCATACAATATAATGAACTATGGAAATATCATTATTAGTCAATTCGTCAAGATTTGTACTTGCTTTTGGTATTGAATACAGGCAAAAGTCCACACAAAATACAAATGTGGCCCATTCTACAAAAAGTATCCTTACACACTACACAACCTCAAAATAAACAATTCCTCACGCACCAATGAACTGATTAACGAGTGATTGTTTGAAGAACAAACTCAGGAATAAGCTAAACAAGGATTCATATCAAAGAGATGGAAAACGCATAGATACCGACAAAACACTGAAAATAATTTCATATAAGATGCTGCAGATGTCAGAAATTAAGTTCTGACATTAAGCGAGAATATAGACAAACATTTTTGGACGGCGCCATCTACCACAGGGAGAGAAGCTCTGTTGAAGTAACAGGTGGTGTCCCCTCAAAAATCTAAACAATATCGAATCAGTTCATTCACCAGGGTTTTTAGACATCTTAGGTATAGCATAGTTTTCTCTTTTCTCAATCTTGTACAATCAAAGTCGACCTTGAAATTGAACTTTCATGCGCCCAAAAAAGTTTCACTTCAAGGCTGATTTAGCAAATTTCAACCAAAAATATAATTGTTTTTCACTCACACTCAGGATGATTCCTCTGGTAACTTTGAACATCTTACAGCCAGTTAGAGCTACGTTGTCGAAGTTTATTTGTATCAAGAGCCGTTTGATCTAAAAAAGTAATGAAATATTCAAGCATTTATACTATCATTATCATCTAGTAATTTGAATTCAAATTTCAAAATTCAAGAAAAATAGGAAGACTTGATGGTGACACAAAATTACTTTGGAATGTAGTACCTCAATGTTGTAAGAAGAAGATGGTACACAATTGAGTATATTAGCAGGTTCTACGCTTTCTTCGTTTATCCATGCTCCATAAAGTGAGACTGATCCTACCTTCATTATCAAATAAGCGAATGAAAATATAAAGTACGTTTTACCAACGATTCCAGACCAACACTGAAACAGAAAACGATTGAAATAATGGTAAATTTAGGAGATCTAATTCGTGTTTAGGTTGTTGAACATATTATAGAGTAAGATCCCAGAGCCGGCAAACCTACGTCATTTTAGCAAAGCTGAAATTTTAAGTATGAATAGTGTGATATGTAGTCGAGAACGTATGCGTACTCGCTAGCTTGAAACCGGAGCCCTTCAACAGGTAGCAGGGACAAAAGTAAATAAAAAACTTTCTTACTTTCGCGAGATCTAAGCTCTGGATCTCGAATCATTTCATTTCACTTTGAAATTGGGAAATGATTTGTTTTGGGATGAATATTCAAATAAAAAAACGAATAATTTCTCAATTTCGATGGGAAAAATAAATAATAAATCGTCAGGCGAACCTTAGCTAACTATTGAGATCTAGAGCTCAGATCTTGCGCCTTAGACCGCTCGGCTAACTGGACCATATCAATTGTCAAACGCATTACCATACTTCAACGTAAGTGAGCAAGTTTTTCATGTACTTTTGTACCTGCTACCTGTAAGTATGCATACGTTCTTTTCAAATTGAAATTGTAATTCAAAATTATCTTTATTTCTATTTTGATCCAACATATTTGTGTAAAAAATTACATAATCATGTTCGATATAGGATGCGTCAGAGGAGACTTCTACTAAAGCCCTGTGTATAAATATATATAAAAAAACACTCACAGGTACAATAACAACAACAGAATGCAGAGTTTACATCAATAAATGTTGAGACCTATTGAAAAATTGGCCTAAGGAGTAATAAACTCTGGGTAACAGATAATTTTTCAATTCTACTTTGAACTTACGCATATTGGTGATATTTTTTATTTCCGATGGAAGGTTATTGAATAATTTTATCGACATGGCGATGGGTGCATAGTTTATTTTTTCCACGAGTATTATAGTTATGGACGTTCTCGTGGTTATTGTAGTTGTTGATCCTGCTTTTCTCATATACCGCGCAGGCTGGGATGTATATTGATATTACTGTTAAAATATCATATTTAATAAAAAGCTCTTTGCACGAGTGCCTTCGGGGTACCCTTGCGATTTGGCGAATTATATTTTTCTGTGTAATCAGTAACGAATCGATATTTTGCGAGTTTCCCCAACATCGTAAGATAATTACAGCATAAGCAGGGTAGAATCACTCACGTGCGGTCTGAGTTTACGAAACGGATAAGAAAGGGAGTTTATGGTTTTACATAATGACTCTGTATGCGCGACCCAGGATAGTTTACAGTCCAGATGGACCCCCAGGAATTTTGTGCTGTCTGTTTGCTGTATGGTATTTCCATTGCCTGATCTAATTAAGATGCTATAATCTAGAGGTTTATTTTTATGTTCGAATGATCTGTGATTTTTTATTATTGAGTCTTAAGCCATTTGGCTTCGACCATTCGTTCATTTTGAGTACAGTTCATTCGGAATTAGTGATAAAACTCGAATCATCGGCATAGAGTATTGGCAGAGTTCTGTCTGGTGCAATCCTAGGAAGGTCATAATTCATAATGAAAAACAAGGTTGGAGAAAGAGACTACCTTGTGGTAGGCCAATATTTGTTGAGAGAGGAATGGATTGTTCCCCATTAGAAAATACTATTTGTTCGCGGTTACTCAAGTATGATTTCACCCAGCCTATTGCTGGACCTCGTATTCCAATTTTCTCCAGTTTGAAAAATAGTATTTCGTGTTGAACCGTTTCGAAGGCCTTGGTGAAGTCGAAGAATAGTCCTATTGTGTCTTCTTTACTAGCCAGTGATTCCAAGGTGAATTTAACACTCTCATATAAAGCAGTCTTCGTACTTTTATTTTTCAGAAAACCATGTTGAAAGGGGGTTAGTATTTGATTCACATCTAAAAATTTGTTCAGTCTTAAAATGAATATTTTCTCAAATATTTTGGCAATTGCTCTATACTGCGATACTTCTTCAGGATCTCCTGTTTTTTTAATATCGGCGTTATTTTAGATTTTTTTTTATTTCTGTGAATTTACCTAGTTCAAGAGATTTATTATTCAAATGAAGGAGAGGCTCTTTGATTTGTTGGAAGCACCTTTTAATAATGAATCCAGGTATACCCCTTGTGATTTTTCTGCTTTAAGTTGCATAACGAGACGAAACCTTAGATTCCTATGATTCATCACGCTTTTTCATTAAATTTCAACAAGCTTTAGATTAAATTTGTACGGGGCTTATGGGCCAGAAAACCTAAGCCTTGTGAGGCGTTCACAGTAGCACAGTATGAGCGCTGAGGTTTCCTCCTCCTCCTGGCAGAACCTACATATGGTTGTGTCTGCTAGCCCGATGTTATTCATGTATTTGTTGAGTCTACAGTGCCCTGTCAGGAGCCCAACCATGATCCTGGTTGATCTCCCATTCTGGCTTAGCAGGTACTCTGTGATTTTTGGCGATGGTCCCTTGATGAACTCTTCGGCCTGTCTCATGCCCGGCGCCTTGTTCCACCATTCTTGGGATTGATCTTCCAACCACATATTGGTTGGTGTTGTTCGCAACGCTTTCGCTGTACCACAAAAAGGTTCTGGGCCAATTGGGACACGTCGTGCTTCTTCTCGAGCCAATGAATCTGCGTCTTCGTTGTCCTTGTAGCCTGTGTGGCCTGGAACCCAAGCCAGAGATAGTCTGTTTTGACCGCGAACCCTTTGCAGTGCTTCCAAGCAGTCCCAGACAAGTTTGGAGTTAACTTGCATGGAGCTGATTGCTTTAATAGCCGCTTGGCTGTCAGAGTATATGGCAATGGTCTAATTCTGTTACGTATATGGGATCAAGAAATATGCTATTCGGTATGTGGTTTTCTCTGTATTCGTTTTCTCCCTTGATCTCCTCAACATCTACTTCGCAAAAACAAGAGTTGAAAAGACCAGCAATTTGTTTGGGATCAGTAATTGGTTCTCCTTGTATATTTTTGATTGTTTTGACATCTTTAGCGCCATCGGTTATTTTTTGGTGGTTATTTATTACTTGCCATGCTGCACGTATTTTATTCTGAGCGTTATTTATGAAATTTTCTGTATGTGATTTTTTTGCTTCATTCAAAAGTTTTCGGTAAGATCATTTTGCATCTAAATAATAAAGGTGGGAGTCCCTACAATTCAATCGCTAATCTTAAGCGTATAGTTCTTTCATATAATTTGAGAGAGTTCGAATATTATCTGTTACCCAGTTTTTTCCATAAGGTTTTATTGTCGAAGTTTTCGTTTTTAAAGTGAAATAAATATTGAACAGGTATAGAAATAAATTGCAAAAAGCAAGAAATGAGTCGTTAAATGAATTGGAAACATTGTAGACACTATCCCATGATTCTTTTTCAAGAAGTGAGAGAAACGTTGCCAGATTATATTCATTGAAATCTCTATAGTTGAAGTAAAAAATCTGATAT
This sequence comes from Gonioctena quinquepunctata, assembly GCA_018342105.1. NCBI lineage: Eukaryota > Metazoa > Arthropoda > Insecta > Coleoptera > Chrysomelidae > Gonioctena > Gonioctena quinquepunctata. Next base: position 291,289 of record JAFIRS010000383.1, on the reverse strand, counting down.
GTGTGGTCGGATAGATATGTATCGATTATTTCTTTACGAAACTTCCTGATATCCGATATGATATTGTCTATAGCTGTTGCCGATGTTGAAGTAATTCTTGTTGGATGGTTTATAGGCGGGGATAAATTGAAGTTCGATAAAACACTTACGTAAGAAAATCAGACCTCTTCAAGTATCGATATATGAAAATAAATAAATGATAGTAATAATAACAATAATAATAATAATCAACAAAGAGTAAAAATTCCCAAAGTCTTCTCCATGACAGTTTGATATAAATTAAATTGAATGTTGATAGATGAAGAGCAGAAAACAACTTCATTCCTGGCTAATATCACGAAGAATGTTGAATGATATCTGCTCGACATCTATGCAATAATTCATATAAATGAATACTAAATTGCAAATGATTCTTTCTAAAAGACTTGTATGTGTTTAGTTTAGAAACAAACATGTCATTTATATGAATTATTGCATAGATGTCGAGCAGATATTATTCAACAGCCAGGAAAGTAGTTGTTTTCTGCTCTTAATCTACCATTAGTTTAATTTATGTTAAATTTTCATGGAGTATACTTTGAGAATTTTTACTCTTCGTTGAATATTCCTCTCCATATTGCAAAAACAATGGCTTTCCTCTGTAAATAATAATCATGTTTATTCAACTGAGCATGAAGGGTATAAATTATATATAAATATTTTCAGTTGAACCAACAGAAGAATCACTGAAGTTGTGTTGATCACAGATTGTGCGTGAAATGAAAATAAATAAACATAAGCACGTGCTTTATGTGAATCTATGCTATCAGTGATAAAAAAATATTATAATGGAAACGAGGAATATGAGAAAGAATAATGATGAAAGTGAAGAATGAGTGTAAATATTACAAATATAAATACAAAATCAATAGATATAAGTATGTGCTTCATATAAATCTATGCTATCAACTATCAAAATACATTATGTATGGGTATTATTAATAAAAGGAAGAATAATAATAAAACTGAAGAATGAGGTTGAATTCCACGAAATGAAATTTGGGCTAACGAAATTAAATATGAAATTATCTGGATCTGTTTAGAAGGAAGAAGGTGTATGAAGGATATGTGTGATACATAAAATGATCTGTTGTTGATTATATCATGAACTGTTTTCCTCTCATTGAAATGTAACCATGTTTTTATTTGAATTTTAAAGATCGGTATTGTTTTATTGATTTTAGTTCCTCTGGTAAAGCGTTGTATATTTTTGGATCCAGAAATTCTAAACAACATTGTCTACTTTTTCCACATTCGGTAATTTCAGAGAAAAAAGTTGTCTTACTAGGGTGAGTTATTTTTGTATATATAATTCTGATAATTCATTTTTGTAACGTCTTTATGTGAATAAGATGCCAGTCATTGATTCCGCCCCATCTTAAATGCCATGGGATAGCTGAGATTGAATAAGTGAAATAGTTTTTAGGTGTGGTATATCTAGGAAGTCCTTCAAAAATTTGAGACGTGAAGGCAATCCTCTCAGTTTATTAGTGATACATCGTTTGTAAATCCCAACGCAAATGTTTATTAATTATTATTTCTAAATATTTAATTGATAATGTTTCTGGTACCTTGGCCTCATAGTCGTTGTTCAGAGATCCGAGATCCCAAGGCAAGTTACTTGTGTAAGAAGTGAAGGGGAGGTACTTGGTTTTATCTATATTTCATGTTGATTTATTATATCTCAACCAATCTTTTATGACCTGCGTTTTTAGGCTGTCCCAACTTTCAGACTGATAAACAATTGCGGTGTCATCCGCAAAACTGAGAACCGAATCATTCGTATTCATGGCTAATATGCTATTTATGTATAGATTGAAGTAGTGTTCCAAGCACTGTATCTTGCGATACGCCATGTGTAACATTTCTCATGTCACTGATGATACCATCAATATAAACTTGCTGCCGTCGCACAGTGATCTGGCTTGGCCGAAAAAACGGGCAAAAGTCGTTTTTTCGTTAACATAGAAATTTTCAAAAAAACAGTTTTTTGGTATCGATATGTATTGCCTTAGCCTAACTTCCAACATATAATTCCTTTTTATATTCATACCGAGCATGAGCGAATAACATATTGTTAGAATAAATACATGATTTTTTTAATTGCTTATATTTTTTAAACCAGTAGTCAGATTTTGAAAATTTTTTGTTTATGGGAAACTAATTCACAGTGAATTGAAAATCAAGTCAGATTCATCATTTTTGAAACACAAGATGACGGACAAATTAGATTTTTTTCATCAGTATCTGTATACTTTTTTTTCAATATCTTGAAACAATTTATGCACGAAACGCAATGAACAGAGGTAATGCTTATAAATTTGTCATTCTATTCTTATGACGAATAGGGATGTATCATTTTTCGGTTGTAGAATACGATATTTTTCAAATTCTGAAACTACAAGTTATTTTTTTTAACCAATTTTAGGTAGATTCTGAAAGAATACTACCTATTGTTCTCGTCATCGCAACAGCACTTTAAAGAAAAATTGATAAATCTTTGCTGTTCATGATCCCCAGAACCCAAAAATACCATCAGTTCGAAAGTATATATAATATATATATATATATATATATATATATATATATATAGATGTACACGGTCATTGTGAATCCCGTGAAGCATATGAACGAGACGCAGTTTAGCCCGGAGTAACCTTGTTAGTCCCGATATCGGGCTCTACAAAGTATCACCCTGTATCTCTTCACTGGGTGATCAGAATTGAATGCAGGTCATTTCCCACGTTTTAGATCGGGACACACAATATACCATTTCCATAACCAACATACGCGATATAGTTCTTTGGTTCGAACTGTAGGGGGCGCTTTCCGTATATAGGGATATACACTGCAGAATTATATACTTCTTTGTAGAGCCCACAAACTTTTGTATCGTTGTGTAGCCCTAAATTTGGCAACATCGCAATCGCTGCCTTCATGAATGTAATATATATGAATTGCTGGATCCGTGATCTGTCCTAGCGCAAGGAGTAGTTCATAATTCAATATAAAAAATATTTATCGTTCATTTTTCAGATTAGGGAATTTGAGTTTGAAATAGTTACAATATTTGAAGATATATTAACCAATTCTTTTTCTAAGGGGAATTTTGTGCGATCAGTCCATCTAAATAAGGGATGGTTGGAAAAAGTACAAAATAACCAATATTGGTTTGAAAGCCTTATCCTTCAGTTTTCATCGTAGATTTAATTATTTTGCATCAAACGATAGAAATACATTTACACTGATGTAGACCATATAGGGAAGACGGTCTACCAAGAATATTAGGCAAATATAATTTCCAACTGAGGAGCGATATAATGATTTCAACCATCGTGAAGATTGGATATCGAAATTCTCAACAATTTTTGAGGCAAATGCACTTTTCTATTGACTTTTTTGGAATGCAATTCTGCGGTTTTTTGAAGTTAAAATTTATAGAAATTTCCATGTTTTTTTTTATCAAATCCACTTATTTCAATTGATAAAAAATGGGGCAGGAAAGAACAGTTCACCTATACAAAATAGGTTGAACCACCTGAAATCATCACATTAAATTCAAGCCCAGATGATTCTGTTGAGGAAAGAGATTTTGCATTGTACACAGGGAATACTCTCATCAGTTTTCAATTGCGGAAAAATACATACACATGAAGTTCCGGTTCATTAATTTATTTTTTCAATCTTAGAAATCTGCAACATCGACAATATTGAAGTAATAACTCGACAATATGCATCTTTTTGTTAGTAATTCATAGATCTGGTTGAATCTTCAGTGGTTCAGAATTATTTGTTCTATACAAAATCTGGTTTTGTAATGCTTGATTAAAATTATCCCCTGTTTTATTTGGATAATAAAAAATATTAATATCGGGAGGGTGCTTAGAGATCGATTGTGAATAAATGACGAAGTATTAAAATACAAGTAGTATATATTTCGTCCAATTGAATTAAAATATGCAGAAATATATGATGGAAAAAAATATCTCGGAAAAACTAGATATAACAAAATTGAGCTTCTCAGGGAAGTAGGCAATTGTTTTTTTTTTGTGCATGTTTTTCGACATATCTTTAGATATGGGAAACGAATCAGAACCAAACAAAAACTGAATTATTCGCTGATGAGTACTCAATATTTTTTTGGGGTATTCCTATCACATGAAACCATTAATTTACTTGGCATAAAAACAAAAAAATCTATATTTTCACAATTAATATTTCCATGGAAAACTCTCTAGATCAATCAACGGCAAATTTTATGTGAGCAGCAGTTCGTAGAGTGATATGTTTTTCTTCTATCGGAAAGTTTTTATTATGAGTATGAGTTTTTAGTATGAGTATTGATATTAGGTAATGAAATATTGAACAGAAATTTATTATCCACTTTTTTCCTATCTTACTTCTAAATCAATATTTATAACTCCGAAATTTCAGAATGAAATATCAATTTAATGAATATATGAGATATTGAATTTGTTGTTCCTCCTCTTCCCGCTAAGGAAGCGATCGACTATACAAAAAGCCTGAACAAACAATTGGATGAGAGATTGGTCATCTTATTTTTACTCCATATTTGACCCTGAATGAAAGTAACGTTATGTTTCCATGATGTTCTGATCGGTGCTATTTCATGAATTATTCATAAAAATAATGTATATTATGCCGAATAGACTCGGACCTGAAACAGTAATAGGTACGTTTCTTTGTAGAGGAGGAAAAACACAAGGAGTTGAATATTCCAGTTTCTGATAAAGGTACTGATTTTTTTTTAATTCTCAAATCTTTCAGAGAATTTTTCATCTATTGATATTTCATTGCAAAATTTTGGAGATAAATATTTGTTTGGGAGTAAAACTTAAAATGATCGAAAAAACAGTTTCAGTTCATTATTTTTTCCTCGGAATCATTTGCCGAATGACAATGGAAACCTTATTGAAAAAAATAAATATATTGCCTGTTGCTTGAAAAAACTCCTTCATTGACTTTTAGAATTTGACTCTATTGTTAGATCATTTAATATTTTTTCTTACTTGAACTCCCCTGAATGGATTAATTCTTGGAGTATATAAAAAAACATTTAGCACAGATAATTTTCTAACAAAAATCCTATATGAAATGAGTTTTCGAGTTAAATGAAATGATTTTTTTATCATATACTTCTTCAAGAATAATGTTTGATGCGATGTTATACACTAATGGAAATGGTAATTTTTGGTGGTGGCACTTTCTTCTTGCAAATTTAAATTGTGTAAATATTGTTTTTCTCAATATTGTACACACAGTGGAAAAACTTAATTATAGTAATGATTTTTGAAACCGTAAAATGAGAGAGTTACCTGAATAAAAAACACAATTATTGAATTTACCATTATAAAAACAATTCAGAATGAAATAAAATATTGAGTCGTTTGAAAATATGAACAGGATGTTCATAAAAGCAAATGTTGGATCATCTGCGACTGAAGGATAAACTTAAGTCATTATCTTCCATCGTTCGAGATAACCTCTTGTGAGGAATTTATGTTGAAAAGGGAAATATTCTCAATTGAATATTCAATAAAAAGATTTTTCTGTGAATCTTAAAATCCACGATAAAAATTAAGTTATGTTTTGTGAATGACTAACAGAAAACAACTACTCCCAAGGCTGAAGCCACACTGGACATTGAACTACATCTGATAGATATTCTGAAGAGACCCTAACTCAAAAGAACAAATCTGAAATTGAAAATTTGCTCATTCATTGAGATGATTATTTGAAATACAATTTTCTTTCATCGATTATTTGATTTTCTATTCCAGTCTTGATTAGGAACTTATAGAGATGAAGAAGGCGAAGAAGAATGTTTTCCAAAAGAGAGTACTCACCAGAAATCATTTGTAACATTGACGCAAGAGAGGCATCACATTCACTAGATCTTCAATACATTTTTGTCAACGAAAATCTATTTAACGCTTCCACGAGAATCAGGAAGACCGGAAGAAATGGGAAACACATTTTTAGAAGCAATCCCATTCTGCAAAGATGGGAAGTTAGGAACATTTCTTTCGGAGAGGCACTTTGAAATCGGTGTTTTTCGACATCAAAACCTGTCATGGGGTATGATAGATTGATTTGTTTGAAAATATGAACAGGATGTTCATAAAATTAGATGTGGAATCATCTGCGACTGAAAGATAAACTTCAGTCACTAACTTCCATCGTTCATGATAACATCTTGTGGGGTACCCATGTTGAAAAGGGAAACACCCTCAAATGAATATTGAATGGAAATATTTTTCAAAATAGAAAATTCCACGATAAAAATTAACTATTTTTTGTGAATGTCTAACAGAGAACAACTACTTCTTCGACTGAAACAACGCTGGGCATTGAACTACATCTGATAGATATTCTGGAAAGACTCTCAAAAGAAAAAATCTGAAATTTAAAATTTGCTTTTTTATTCAGATAGTTATTTAATTTTCTATTCCAGTCTTAATTGAGAACTCATATAGATGACTGAGGCAAAGGAGAATGTTTTTCAAGAGAGAGTACTCACCAGAAATCATTTGTAGCATTAATGCAAGATAGGCATCGCATTCACTATAGGTCTTCAATACATTTTTGTTGACGAAAATTTATTTCACGCTTTCACGATCATCAGGAAGACCGGAAGAAATGGGAAACATATTTTTCAGAAGCAATCTCAAATTTAAACCTGTCATGGGGTAAGAAGATTGATTTGCTTAAAAATATGAACAGGATGTTCATAAAATCATGTGGTATCATCTGCGACTGAAAGATAAACTTTAGTCACTAGCTTCAATCGTTTAGTAGTGCAAGAGCTGATGATATATTTTTCCGAATTATCTGAGCAATATGCAGACTCATAAAAAGGAGTGAAGGATAGGTATATAGGATTGTACCCTTGTTGAACATGCAAGGAAAAATGCTAGTTTGATCAATATTCAATCAATTTACGTTTTATCGAGGGTAATATCATATGTGCTAGGGGTTTTATCTCTAATTTTTTTTTGAAATTTTCGAGAAAGCATTTTGACTGGGAATTTTACTGACTGCGATTTGCAGTCTTATTATCTGGCCGGAAATTGCACGAAATGAATTTCCTAGAGGCAAAATGCTTGAGGGAAAATCTCAGAGATTTTACGATAAAATCCTCTAGCACGAATGATATTTGATGAGAATATTTCCCAAATAACATTTGAAACTGGATAAAATTATCAGAATTCATGTTATATTTGAATTTTCAACGGGAAAAATTACAACATTTCTTCTTGTTCCAAACTTGAAGGAATCATGTGTCCGTTTCTAAATGCCTTGACCCTCAACTAATGTGGGCATCCCATAGTTATCTTTGGTCAATCTATCTTTCCAACAATTCATTCATTCAGCTATTTTTAGTTTCGTAAATAAAAATATATTTTCTCAAAGAACTGCTGTGCTATTCGTTCATTTTTATTGCATCTTTGGGAGTGTTTATCCACCCATACACTGAACACTGAAATATGTATGTCTTCATTTGTAACGAATGATCCTATGATCCTAACATAAAAAGTAACGAAACAACCATATTTTTCAACCTCCTATATCACCCCTTCAGGGGTTAAATTTCAAAAAACACTGAAACACGTATTTTTGTATTTGTTACAAAGACCTATAATTACAATTTTCATGAACTCCACTTGAAAAAACTAACGGTACTCCTGTACAAACTTTCCACCCTCACTTCAACCTTTAGTGTAGAATTTAAAAAAATCCTGAAATTTGTGATTTTTATTTACTTATCTTACTTCAAAACTTTCACACCTTTTCTCTTCCCCACCCCCCTCTTAGGATGGAATAAGAATACGCGGAGGTTTATATGAAAAACTTCATAATTCTCACATATCTAGTTTCTCCAGATACGAGAGTTTTCATGATTCAGAATTATGAAATGAAAAAGTCGATATCTCACTCGATGTTCCATGGTGTGAGACTACTGATCGACTTTTTAATATTTCTTAGTTTCTCTGCAGATATTTCCATATAACCGGGATCATTTTCATTTTCGGTATTACTCGTCTCGCAGCAACTCAGATCAGAAAACTTCGTCACCTGAACCTGACGAAAAATCCACATTTTTTGGAGCTATCAGGTTTTCTCATACGATAATCAACCTGATTATACAAAAAAAAAGTATATTCATCAACTTCAAAGCGAGTTGCTTATTATTGAACATAAACATTATACTGAATATGAATTATGTGCTCACCTTTTTGCCTTTTCTCAAGTTATAATTTTGAAGGGTCATCGCCACAATCTGTTTTCCTCTGCTGGACATTTCTGCAAGTCACCGCACGCTCACTGATTTGAAATCCCTAATAAATATTTTGAAGTGAAAAACGCATGAGGCAGTAGAGGCAACGCCGCCGGGACACACAGAGGCCGTTTCAATATAGGCAATATACGTTTGGGATTCATAGCGTAGTGAAAGCATAATTGGCTCTACAACGTTTCAATGGAGTATACAAATTTTTAAATATTGAGAATTGTTACCCCTCGAAGTGTGCTTCGACGGAACATGATGGAATGATGTCATTGCACTGGAATATACTCTTCGCCCATTCAGAAAAGTGCGGGTTCAAGAGCGACCCGTTCATCTGGTGGGCTTCACAAGCTACCGTGTACAACTATATATACATATATATATATATATATATATATATATATATATATATATATATATATATATATATATATATATATATATATATATATATAATGGAAGAAATTCAATAGACATAGCGCTCAAAGAAAAGTGTTGAACGTAGACACGTGTATCGGTTTTCGTGTACGGTGAAGAAGTGCAAGGATGAGGGCCTAAAGCCCGAAACACGTGTCTACGGTTAACACTCTTCTTTGAGGGCTATGTCCATTGAATTTCTTCCATTTTGTTTTCAATAGTTCCCTCGATATTCCTCCCTTATATATATATATATATATATATATATATATTAATATATATTTATATATATATATATAAATATATATATATATATATATATATACAACGAAATTTGTCAACAAAGTGGAGGCCATATTTTTAAATCTAATGGAACAAAATTAGACTAAAAAATATTTTTCATTAATGCCTCGAATGGGCCAAATCAGTAAAGTAGTTTCAAAATGCTGTTGAAAAATTGAAAAAAATCTCAATCTCTCATTTGCATACCAATATCGGCAAACTATAGGTCTTTCTTTCCAAGGGAGACTTACTAGGTAAGCCTGGGAACATCATATCTATATACAACAGGAAGATCTGTATATATAGTTATAAGTTGTAAATAGTAGAATAGGTTATGTAAAAAGACAACTTGAATAAACTCTTTTGAAATAAAATGAAATATCTATATACCAGTTTACTGGTCCAAGGTGGCCCTTGAAAGATCTAGCCTATTGCACGTGCAGATTTTTTTCAGAACTTCTCTTAAAATAAGGCTTATTTTGATTTTTTATAGCCTTATCATTTTTTTCTGCACTAGGTCCTTGCCCTACACGTAGATGTTTTTGGTTCTTTTCAAGAACGATTGCTGCCTTAGTTATAGCCCATCAACTGTTTCTACTTTTTTTCTTCAGACGTATGGTGCTAACGCTCCAAAATTATACAAATTCAACCCCCTGTAACTCTTAGAAAAATAAACTTGGGAACTTACTACCACTGTGGCGTATCCTTGGGGTCATTTGAAGATTTAATTAGCATGTCTTGAGGATGATATGAGAATGTCGGATTTAACGACTTTTGGCCGTTTTTAGGCCCAGCCAGATCACTGTGCGTCGGTTCGAGAGGTAATTTGTAATGAGGCATAAACATTTCCTCTCCTTTCATATAATCGTAATTTTTTCAATTTGTAACATACCGTGTCGAGAGCTTTAGAGAGGTCAACGAATATACAAAGCATATATAGTTTTTGAATAAATTGCTATCTATATATATATATATATATATATATATATATATATATATATATATATATATATATATATATATATATATATATATATATATATATATATATTTTCTTCAAATTCTCGGAATAAAGGTCTGATTCAGTCAATTCATATAATTTTTCTTAACGACGTTTCGACATGGTATTTGTCATCATCAGGTTAAAACACTAAAATTAAAAATATGGAGTTTGAGACATTTAACTTAACACAATATTGAAATGTATGCACTAAAATAATTCTTGAAAAACATATGGTTCGAAATATAACATGTTATTTAACTCAATATAAATATTTGTAACATTTATGAGTATTCACTTACAAATTATTTTATTTGAGTTTTGCGTTCGCATTGTACGAAGGTTATTGTGGGAGTGTGACCTGCGTCGAAGTGATCGGGAATGGTTTGTTTATTTTTCATGCATTTTTATCCTCTTCATAAGTAGGTACATGGGAATGTTTATATTGAGTTCTAATATATGGGCCGGACTGTATTTTTTTGGCAGAATGTAAAGATCAGTTTTCATTATGATTACTTTAAACGAAGTTAAAAGAGGTTGTTATAAATCTGGCTTAAGTTTTTGATATCATTTCTATTGTTAATGCTATTGGGGTCTTTTTTAATATGTATCATTTCAAGGAATGTTCTTACTCTTGGATTCCTTTCTTTGGTCAAAAAATAAATACTACTCACAAATATTCGGAAATGCAATGGGATCTCCAATTGCTGCAACAGTAGCAAATCTGGTTATGGAGTATGTTGAAGAAAAGATCATCAAATCACTAACATTCAAACCAATATTCTTCAAACGATATGTAGACGATTGTTTAACCTGTATCCCTATTGACAAAGTTGATGAAATTCTAGAAAAATTTAATAAATATCATCCTAGATTGGAATTTACAATAGAAAAAGAAATAGAAAAACAAATAAACTTTCTCGACACAACAATAATACACGACAATACTGGAAAAATTTTCACAAACTGGTTTATTAAACCAAATGCATCAAATCGTTACACTAACTATTTGTCAAACGCACCAAAATTTAACTCAGAGCTATAAAGTTTCAAAAATTAGGAAAATAATATAGAAATAATCAAAATATATTGAAAGAAAATAATTACCCCAGCACTTTCAGAAAAAACAATAAAAAAAGAATACATGCGATCTACAATAAAATGATAATGAAGTAAAGAAAACAACAACATACATACCTTTACCATACATAGACAAACTATCGAATAAAATTAATAAAACAATGAAAACACAAATAACTATTGCACACGACTGAAAAATACGAACAAAACCATTTATTCAAAATTAAAACAATATTTGCAGAAACGAGTACAAGCCCACAAATATTCAAAAACCGACATTACAGCCTTATCAAAACACGAAAAAGAAAATCAACATAAGTTTAACACCAACAACGTTGAATTCCTTGAAATTATACATATTAAAAAAGACCCCAATAGCATTAACAATAGAAATGATATCAAAAACTTAAGCCAGATTTATAACAACCTCTTTTAACTTCGTTTAAAGTAATCATAATGAAAACTGATCTTTACATGCTGCCAAAAAATACAGTCCGGCCCATATATTAGAACACAATATAAACATTCCCATGTACCTACTTATGAAGAGGATAAAAATGCATGAAAAATAAACAAACCATTCCCGATCACTTCGACGCAGGTCACACTCCCACAATAACCTTCGTACAATGCGAACGCAAAACTCAAATAAAATAATTTGTAAGTGAATACTCATAAATGTTACAAATATTTATATTGAGTTAAATAACATGTTATATTTCGAACCATATGTTTTTCAAGAATTATTTTAGTGCATACATTTCAATATTGTGTTAAGTTAAATGTCTCAAACTCCATATTTTTAATTTTAGTGTTTTAACCTGATGATGACAAATACCATGTCGAAACGTCGTTAAGAAAAATTATATGAATTGACTGAATTAGACCTTTATTCCGAGAATTTGAAGAAAATATATATGTGGTCAAGAAACTAAAGAAAAAAAATAATATATATATATATATATATATACATATATATTCCAGAGGTGAAAAAAAAAAGATTTATTGATTCAACCAAATTTATTTGGTCATTCTTATTGGCTTGACCGACTGAATAAAATTCACCCAGGTATATTCGATTGATGGAATCATTATATTACGGTGACATAATGGATTTCTCAATTCAATGCTAACATTTCTTTGATTTGAATACAGGGTGGGGCACCCCATACGACACGGTCCTTGTAAACCAAACCATTAATTTTTTCGGGAATTTATCCATTTCATTATATGTATATTGATTAAGGCTGCAAAAGGAAATGATTTTGGAGTCTACAGGGTGGCTCAAAAAAGTGTGACATATCAAAGTTGTGTTTTTTTGAATGGAACACTATTTCGTTACACTTTTGGATAGGTCAGGAAAAAATAATGTGATTTCATATGAGGTACTATGTACCTAACTATGACCGTTCTCGAGTTATTGATTTTTTTATGAAAATGCTAGGTACAATTGGAAACCAAATAACATCGAAATGTATAGAAATCCTCCCTTCGAATTCTGACCAAGCATGAAAGAGGTTTCGAGCTAATGATTTCGATAAAACCCGTTTCTCAATATTATACAGAATGTTCAAAAATCATTGTCACTTTTTTATAATTTAGGACAAAGATAACTTCGTTATTTCAAATAGAACACCCTGTATTTTTTTGGTCTGAACAATATAAAATTCAATTATCTTTCATTTCATATTGGGGTTTCCTATACCTAACCTAAATGGTTTTTCAGATATTGGTTTTTTCAAATAGTAGTTCTTATTTCAATGCATTCTTTGAATCAAGATAGCTTTGAAACGACATTTATTCAACTTGTTTGAAGAGTTCTTATTGACAGTTTTTATGTTTTACGTTATTCAAAACATTCACTGAATTATTAGCGTCGAAAATGAAAACTTATTCCATTCAAGAGCGGATAGATATGATTTTAGCGATTGGTGAGTGTTTGGAGAATTGCCTTTTGGCGTTGAGGGTGTATACCCAAAAATATCCAGACCGGAATGATGCAAATCATAGTGAACCCTCATACGAGTCAACGTAAGATCGAGAAAGATACAGGGATAAGCAGACGGAGCATTTCTGGGGTAATAAAAAAATACAAATTTCATCCGTACCGTACTCAGATGCACCAGGAATCATATGGAATAGACTTCCATCGACGAATCGAGTTTTGTCTATGGGTTCTGGACAAGTTTAGTGAGAATGAACATTTTTTGGATTCCATTTTATTTTCTGATGAATCTACTTTCCATAACAATGGCTCAGTGAACAGACACAACTTTCCTTATTATAGTGATGTGATTCCTCATTTTTTCCGCACTCTGGATCACCAGGATAGATGGTCTGTTAACGTGTGGGGAGGAATTATAGGTACACAAGTTATAGGACCATACTTTTTTCATAAACTTGAATGTGAAGTTTTTTTTACAATTTTTACAAGATGATCTGCTTGAGTTTCAGGAGAATGTGCCGCTAAATATCAGGCAACGGATGTGGTTACAATTGGATGGAGCTCCGGAACATTTCAAATTCAGTGTCAGACAGTTTTTGAATGTGCTTTCCAAGAAATGGATTGGTAGGGGAGGACCACAAAATTGGCCAGCGAGATCACCAGATTTGACTTTCCCCGAGTTTTTCCTATGGGGATACTTGAAGAATGAGGTTTACGACACTCCTCCAACCACACTGGAAAATATGAAGGAGATAATAAGGGCTGCTTTTCGAAGAGTGACGCCTCAAATGTTATTAAATGTTAAGAAGTCTTTCATAGAGAGAGTGGCTCCTTGTATTCAACATGATGGTCGTCATTTCGAGCACCTACTTCGAATTGAATACATTTGTGTTTCATATTTTGTTGTTGTTTCAGTTGAATAATAAAAAAAAATTGTATAGTCTGTTCAATGAACTACTGTCAGAATATGAATGTAAATGATAAATGAGATCTGAGTTATAAATACTCGAAATTTTGTATCCCACGATAAGAGACTGCGATCTAGCTCTTAAAAATATTTTCACAGTTGCAGTGTTGCCACATGTACTTGTAACTAATATCAACTTTCGAATTTCAAATGGAACATCCAGAATTTCATTCTGTTTTTGGATTCTACTGACAAATACAAATAACTTTTACTGAACATGTCGTATACCTATCTCTACCATGTATAAAGGCCCAAAGTGCAGAAGAACCCGCAGTATTCTTTATCAGAAAAAACCTTGGGACCTAAGGTTTCATCGCATTTTTATAGATACAGCTGGAACTTGAATTTTTCTCTTACTCTCAGATGCAATTCAGTTTTGGCATAGATCAATTAAAAAAATATCTCAGGAAAATCTGAAAGTTATATGATATATATAGGATGATCTGAAAAATAATTACTAATGGATTTTTTTGAGTATGACTCTAACCTATTTCCAAATCTTCCTGAGATATTTTTTCAATGAATCTTTACTAAAACTGAATTGTATCATCTGAGAGTTGGAAAAAAACTCAGGCATCAGCTGTATCTCCAAAAGTATGAACATTTTGAAGCGAATCATTCCAGATTGATTTGATTTTTCAATCAGATCATTTCAATTGGGTAATATTACCTATTTGGATTTGTTACCAGAAAAGAGCAGGACAATCTTCTAGTTTGAAAAGCAGTGATTTTCATGGTGTTTCTGTCAAAATGGATAAAAATATATATTCAAATGCAGATATTTGAATTTTTTATAGAAACTTGCTTTTATTTCGAAAACCAGACTATTTAGGTACAGGAACATAATACATCATTTGGAAGGAACTTCAATTGTCTTCCAGGATATTCGATAATATACAGGGTGTTCCATTAAAAAAAAATACTTCTTACCATTTTTGTATCTATCGGAAAAATCTCATTTTGAACGACCCTGTATAATGGAGAACGAATTCCTTCAGACATAACTGATGCATCAAACATTGGTAAACTACACGCAAAATTTCAGCTTTGTACAAGTCCAAATACCGCAGTAATAAACATTTAATTCAAGCTATGTTTTGCACAAAAAATAAGGAAATCAATGAATTTCTCGAAAACGGCTTGAGATAGGTATAGGAAAATATCATACAAAATGATCTTGAAGCAATTGCAAAGCAAAAAATGCAATAATATTCAGGGTGTCTCCTTTGAAATATCAAAGTTGTTGCTACTTTTCAATATAAGCGGCAACGCCGCAGCGCTGAAAATATTTCAGATCGATAGAGCAGAACTAATTTATCAAGAAACAAAATTTTAAAAATTATCCTGGTCTCGTTCTCCAGAAACGTCTAATAGTTCATCGAGTTTGGGACACCCTGTATATATATGAATTTTTCACTATGTAATGGAACATTTTTTGTTCGGGGAATCGATTATGACCACATACACACACACACACAAGACCGGTTCGTCACTACTTTGTTTTCTGCGAATGCTTTCGGTAAATTATTAATGGACTCGAACAAGACTGAAAGGTATATTTGAATTTTGAATATCAAATTAATGTATGTATTAAGCTCAAAGTCCAATATATATATATATATATATATATATATATATAATAATAATAATAATATCGTCTTTATTATTTCCATATGTGTGCAGTATAATTACATAAAAAATTGACAGATATGAAATATTAGGAAATAAATTCTTTTTTGCATTTACTGTTTCCTTATAGGAATTTAATGTGTTGACATATAATTTTGACAGGAGCTACTATGCATTTATCGCGAAACTAGTGTGCATTTATCAGTAAAGATAGATAGATAGATAGATCTTTATTTAACTACGTTATGTTAAAAAACATTTGTAGCAAGTCAATAAATACAGAAACTAATAATGTACAAAATCACAATTAAAATAACAATAACAATAAAAATAAAATAATGCGTGAACACATATGTAGACATTACGATATACCATGCACATAGTATGGTGTTAAGATAGTTGGATCAAATCTCATCCCGGGTGGGTCAGCCATGTACTCAGCGATAGTGTAGCAACACTTTTTCTGCAGTATCACTTTGATAGAGTTTTTAAACGTCACTTTGATAGAGTTATAAAACAGCGTGAAGGCATTTATCATTATAAATCTCAGATCTCTGTATGAAATTTCGTCTATTTGATTGGGTCAAAATAATGAGGGAAATACTCAATAGTATCACTTACCTCAAACTACTATATAGTTGAACGAGTAGAAAAAAAATATTGAGAGTATAAGACAAAAGAACGATGTATGAAATGCGGTCATCTAATTCCTTGCAGAGTATACTTAATCTATCGTAATCTTCCCGAACTTTCACCCAAAATTGTTCTGATTTTGCCTGAAAAAAAAAAAAAACAAAGTAGCAGGAATGGTTGATGGAAGTTCTTACCTCTCGAAAATGTTCCACCATCCTCCTCGTCAATTGTCTGAATCTTACAGCCAATGCAATACTCATTATGATTATGAACAGGTCATTGAAAGCCCATATGAGAGAAGCATGTATGGTCATCATCTGAAGAAAAGTGAAGAAAAGGAATTATACGTTCTCATGACGAATCCTACTTACTGAACAGTATATACCAGTAACTATATTAACTGGTACGAAATTGAATAATTGAGGAAATGAAATGAGGTAAAAAAGTTTATAGTCATATTCTTTCCCCCACCTCATATTAATGGCA
Source organism: Gonioctena quinquepunctata (assembly GCA_018342105.1). Classification (NCBI taxonomy): domain Eukaryota; kingdom Metazoa; phylum Arthropoda; class Insecta; order Coleoptera; family Chrysomelidae; genus Gonioctena; species Gonioctena quinquepunctata. Next base: position 274,503 of record JAFIRS010000383.1, on the reverse strand, counting down.
ATATATCGGCTCCATACACTCAAGGAGTAATCAGCTGAAAATAAAAGATCAGTAGGTGAATAATAATAACTTGTTCAGATTTTTTTTTCAGAAACACTTTTTGTACGCGACTGGTCGAATAAAGAATGACAAATATCAAGGTTCCGTGAAAAAATCCTAGCAAATGACACCTATGAAAGAATCTCAACGGCATTGTACTCTAGCATATCTGGATATAAAAGCCGCGGGAACAAAATGACCAAAGTGCGTTATTATTATGCCTCTCATTCTCTCAACAATACAGGGTGTACTCACAATTTCTAGAACGCATTTGTTGGAGAATTCATTCAAGCAAATACTTTTTTTTAGAAAAAAATCATTAGATGAATATTACCATTTATTTCTATGGGATCAGAATGGAATAAAACCATCTATTTGTTCGAAAGAACCAATAAAATCATGATTATCCCTTATAGTACAGAGCATGTAGCTTTTTTATAAATTACCCACCCGTTAATCGTTATTATTGCCTATAGAAAAAAAAGTTAAAAGTAAAAGTTCTGTGGTTATGACTGAATTTTGGAAAAATGCTAGCAAAAATACAGTAGCGTGCAGATTTCAGGGGATAATTTTTTGTATATCTTTTTAATAGGATACCCCGTATATTATTGAATTTTTGAAATAATCTTTTTTTCCAGATTTCAAAAATATACCATATGTTACCCCTTATACCGTTTTTGAGTTATTGAACATCGAATAACTTGGACTAATTGTTACTGTGAATACCTATACTATGAAAGTTATTTTTATTTTTCTGCCTCTATTTATATTGTAGCTGAAGTTGCTAGGTGCCTATTATTAGTATCATAGGTGGGTGGTAGGATTCTGTTTGATACGGGGGTAGAATTTGATGTTTTTCCCGAGCAATTGTTGTTTCCCGATATTGGTTAATAATATTTATGAAAGTACAATGTAATTTATTTTATTCACAAAATTTTCCTTTTTTCCGAGAACAAACGCAGAAATATATGTTTTCAAATTGAAAAATGTTTTCTTCAAACGTTATAAATATACATGGAATTTTTACTCCGTTGGAGTAACGGCATACTTTTACTCCGCCGGAGTAGAGGTATACTTTTACAGCGCCAGGCTGAAATGAGACAAGGCTCTCCGTCACGCTGGATAGAAAAAATATAACTTTCATTCCCAATAACACGTACTATTTTCCTCAGTATTTCCCAAAAATGATTGGCCCATTTTTTCTACAGACACGAAATTTTAAAGATTACATAAATATTTTTTATATAGGCATTATTGATAACAAATGATGAAATCGCTGGAGTTCCCAATTTAGTTCAATTGCACTTCTAACTTCATGATATCGAATATAAATTTAATTATCAATAATTCATTTCAATCCTGAACTTTCTGAAAACTTTGGAAGAGAAATAAAAAACATTTTCATTCAGATGGAGGATCAATGGAATTCTTTTGTTTCTGAAAGATATTATGAAAATATGTCGCATAAAGTTTCTCACTGTGATTCCTTGAACTTTTTCAAAACTCATCTCATTCAAATTAATCAATATTTCGCTGAATAAAAAACGAAAAATATATTTTTTCGATGTAATGCCATAGTCAATATATATCTTTTGCCATGACTTTATTTCTATCCTTCACAACATCTCTCTCTCTCTCTCTCTCTCTCTCTTATATAGTCCGCCAGGAACTGTGTGTTGAAGTCACATGACGGCCAGTCCATCAGTTATTATGTCTATGGTCCACCATTATTGTCAATGCATAATTGATAACGTCTAATATTTATAAGTGCATTAGAAATTGCTTCATTATTGACATTCAGATTCCCCATTTCAAGTCGAATGGTATCTTCAATGAGTTGAATATTATTATTAACAATGTCTTTTAGAAATCCCCAGAAAAATCAATCCCTACGGGTCAAGTCCGGACTGTTAGGTGGTCATTTAATACTTTTATCATATCATATCCATTTTTGATTTGATTTTATTATGCTTTATTGTCCAAAGATTAAATCTCATTGACAAAGCTTAATTCATTACAGTGTATCTATAGTAATTAATATAAGACAATAATGTACATATTAAATATTAAAAACATATAAACATGATTTATGAAATATCAGTCCCCTATATAGCTAATATTCCCCAGAATGGTTGATGGTTCTAGGTCTAAATATATCTAGTTATAGATTTACATTCACAGACTAAGTGTATAAATATAATGAATAATAAAGTAAATGCAATGTTTGAGTATGAACGAAACTGAAATTTTTGCCATATCATTTATGTATAGCAGGAAGAGGCCGAGCACCGATCCCTAGGGTACACCACATGATATTTGAGCACTTCCAGAGTATGTAGTTGTCTTAACTATTTGGTTTCTCTCTACTAAGTATGCTTTAATCCAATCCAAACTTTTATCCCGGAAGCCCTAGTGTCATATTGGAGATACATTATTCAAATGTTCTTGAACGGGTGGGACATTGTGCGGGGTTGCCTCATCTTGCATCCAAATCATACTGGCAAACTTCTGAACAATTCTGTAAAATAATACTTTCTACTTCTGGGATGAGTATTTTTTGGTAACTCCTGTTAATATATAACAACAATTATGTTTCTAAAAATTCCGTACCAAACAGTTTCTCTTCCCGTTTTGTTAATTTGTTTTACCAATATTTTTCTGTTGTCGTTTTTTTCCCACGACCTTCTTTTTTTCCTATTGAAAACTGAGATGTCTAGAAACCCTGGTGTATGCACTCATATCCGAAAATGTGTGGGATCAAACGTGCGACAGATATGGCCTGCTTGATTTCTTAGATCACGACCTGTTTCGAATGATTGCTGAGAACATGGCAACACCAAAGAGCAACTCTCCTAAGAAATTTATTCGGACAATGTTCAGTACGCTCCGAAATCGTCAAAGATTTCATTTCAGTGACAAACAGTACAGTTTTCTTCGTTACTACTTACCTACAACATCAAGCTTCGGCTTTTCGCTCCCTTGTGTCGCCGTTACTGACGAATAGAGAGAAAGGCAGTATTCTCCAAAGCCCAAGATTTTGGGTTAGATTTTTGTGGTATTTACATTTATACAAAAGGAAGTGCATGGTTCTATTTTGTGATATCCGAATGATTTATTTTATGTAAGTACTCATAAATTATAGTATAAAGACCAATACAATTTGAATTTATAAATGATATATGATTTCTGAGACACTTCAATTTTATAATTTTTTAGGCTCACTCTTCGGAGGCATGACTCTTGGATGAGAGCTTTATTCAGGGATCCCACTAAAGAGTAATTGAGTGACAAAAATTAAGTCTGCAGTGTACACTCATTTGGGGAGGATGGTAAGGAATAAAATCAGATTGAGACCTGATGCTATCCCTCAACTGAGTTAACGAAAACCCTTTTTACCGTAAATCCAAACAATTCATAGAAGTTTTAGTCAGTTTATAAGGAGGAACATGAGTTTGATAAAGCGAGTAGAGAACATATATAAACATTTTAGAGTAGGTTATTTATTCATTATTGAAAAAAATTATTCATGTTACGAAAATAAATTACTTATACGTTGTGCTGATTTATGTTTAAGTTTCTATACCTAGTTATTTGTATTGATTGCATTTTTTTAAACCAATGTATTCATTCCAGGAGATCTGATTTTTTGTCATCCACATCGGCAAACATCAGGAATGAAAACATTCGATCAGTTGAAAATCAGAATGAAAGCGATATTAATCGGACTGAAGAGCATTCAAATTTTCCAATTGGTTAGAAGTCTCAAAAGTGACATGTCCGTATTCCGCATCAGTGTGCAGGTTGTCTAAGGTTGGCGAATGCATTTTGTAATTTGTCACCATCTATTGTACATTTTTTTTAAGTAGGACGCGAAAATCTCCACTGAAAATTCTAAACAAAATCGAATCAGTGCATACACCAGGGTTTCTAGGCATCCTGCCGTAGAAAAATATGAATCATCAGTCCATAATATTTTAGTTGAATTATCAGGATCTTCATTCAAATTTTGAATCATCTCTTGGCAAAATCCAGTCTTTTCCTCTTACGAGTCTCTGTTAAAACTTGTTCGGCTAAAATTTTATATGGTTTGTAGTTGTTCTTTTTCAAAGTACGTTGGATTCTGGAAAAACTTTCAGCTAATTGATCGGCTACATTTTTTTATCTACATTCAGAATTTTCTAAAGAATAATATTTAAAAAAAGTCTATTTGCGAATTAATATGGATAGACTTACCTCCAAAATGAAGCAGTATATCAGCTGTTTTTTTTGAACTACACGCTTATTTCTACTGAGACTAAAGGTATGATTCACCTTCTAGTAGATATTTTTGAATGTATTTTCTGATGGTGTTGGACGATTTGGATACAACAACCCATATGCACTTATTGCTGCACGTCTATTTTTGTTGTTTTGTATGTAACAAGTATATATTTGAACTTTTTCTTCCTCAGTGTAAACCATTTTGATTATTTCATTAAAGAAATGTCACTGAACAAACATTATATATTAGTCATTTTCATAGGTTACTTAATGAAATTTCACTTTCACAGGATAGGTATTTACAGTAAGAACTAGTCTAACTAATTTATTCGACGTTTAATAACTCGAAAACGGTATGAGATATGGTATATTTTTCAAATCAGGAAAAAAATATCAGTCCCAAAATTAATTAATATACAGGGTATCCCATTCAAAAAAATAAAAAAATGCATCCCTTGAAATCTGCACGTTACTGTATTTTTAATAGCATCAAAATTCAGTCATAACCACACAATTTTTAAATTTTTTTTTCTATAGGCAATAATAACGATGATAAAGGTTGGGTAATTCATAGTGAATAACCCGGTACCATGTTGAATAATCAAGGCAGGTAGTGGTGGGTATATGAATATAATTAAGAATGTTGGAAATATTAAGGATTATCCAATAGGTAATATTACTACTGAGACTGAGTAGAACGGATATTAAATCCCTAACCTGTTTAATCTTCAGTAAAACAAATTCAACAAAAAATAATTATTTAAGTTGATCTGGTCATCAGCAAATATTGCGACTTTTTGCATTCATTAATTTCTGAACCTTCCTTTTCTATATGTATTATTTCGAAATCGTTAACAAAAATCGTTAATAAAAAGTTTAATTTATTTTTCCATTGACGAAACTGTTCCTATGTTCTGATAATCATGTTTCAATTTCTGCCTGTCTGGCCCATGTTAAAACTTGCGCAAGAGCCACAAGTTAATTCATATACTCCAGATTTCTCAGTTATCGTTCTTCATAAATTTACTTAAATTATTATCTATTTTATATAGGATCTTAATATTGTTTTTTCAGCTAAGATATTGATTTTACATCATTTAAAATAAAGCACAAATAAGAAACAATAATTGCAAAAGGAATAAAGAAAAAGTCTATTGACATCATTTTTACACGTGCGGACAAAGGAAAAACGGTGATTGCAATTGATAAAGTACAGAGAACTTCAGATTTCTTGAATTCAGATATATTCGGAAAACTCAACAATGATCCCATATTATTTTGCCCACAAGAAGTGGAAGAAACACTGGAATCAATTCATTGTTTTCTGGTTGACAAAATAAAATAAACTTAGACACTATTATGAACCCACAAGCGCATAAACTTCTTTCACTAATTAAACTCCGCAAACAAAATCATTCTATTCGTCCTGTAGTATCTTTCATAACAGCACGGTCAGTGAAACTTCCGAAAAACTGATAGATTTGATCAGGAGATACTGTAATTTCGTTCCAAAATTTATCTTGAACAAAATGATAAATGAAAAACCTTTTTAAAGGCAAGCTTTCATTCAATTGCACTTGAAAGTAGAAAATAATTGCTTTCGATGTGTGACGTAGGTTATTCCGTGAATTATAGATTCAAAAGCTTGTCGCGCAAAGTTTTCCGTTTGAATACAAAAGCGGCAAGCTTTTGAATCTATAAGTCACGGAATAATCTACGTCACACATCCAAAGCAATTATTTTTTACTTTTAAGTGCATTAGAATAAAAGCCTGTCTTTAAAAAGTTTTTTTAATAATTATTTTATTTTGTACTTTTTAGTACTCAAGCACGCCTCAATCTATGCATTTTTGTTAAAGCATCGTTATTATGAGGCCTTTTTTCTGTATGTTCTGAGATATCTAGTACTTCAATGAGGAGATCATCTAAAGATTAACTCATCCGCCATCTTGGAGTTGCCATCTTCAATTTTTGAATTTCTACCAAAAACAATAGTCTTCGACTAAATTCATAATATCCACCCCGAAAACCCCCACATACCAATTTTGAATAGAATCGGACCATAATCACAAAACTCCTCCACCATTTTGGAGCCGCCATCTTGAATTTATAAATTTTGACAAAAATTCATAATCTTCGACCCCGAAAAACCCCCACATACCAATTTTGAATCGAATCTGACCATAATCATAAAATTTGTACGCCATCTTGGAGCCGCCATCTTGAATTTTTGAATTTTGACAAAAAATTCGTAATCTGCGTCCCCGAAAACCCCCACATATCAATTTTGAATCGAATCTTGGAGCCGCCATTTTGTTTTTTTTCTAACAAAAATTTCATAATGCATTTTCACCGGAATTATTAACACCTGCCGAGTTTCAGCTCAATCGGATGTCGACAAGTGCTCCAAAAATAGATTACAAATTTTAAACCCCAAAGAATGACACAATGACATACGAACGAAGCAAGTTAAATAAAAGCTTGTAAAAATAGTTACCAATTAATTGATAAAATCAAGATTACACGACTTCCAGACAACTCCACTCTTATCTCCAGAAGAAACTATCATCACTTTGGTAGAGAATCTTTTGGTTAGGAATAATGTCAACTCGATTATCAAACAAGACATTTTAGAATTACTAACAGTTTGTTTAACTCAAAATTACTTTCAATTTAACGATAGTTTCTATCCCTCTGATAAAAGACTGATAATGAATGGGTAATCTCCCTTGAGTCCTTCATAATCCGAAATATTTTTGGACAACTTGGAGTGAAAAATTCACAATAACCCTTTAATTAAAATTATCTAATATTGGTACAGGTATGTAGATAACATTTTAGTGAGCTTTGTGGAAACGTTTTTCGACTTTAGAAATGCAATTCACCCTTGAATTGAATTCACAAAAGAAATGGAAACAGATAATTCTATTAACTTTTCAGAGCTGTTTATAACAAATATCAGTAATAAACACAATTTTTCAATTTGTCATAAACCTTCATATACAGACATCACAATACACAGGACCTCAAGACATCCATAGTAATTATTATTATATGGACAGAAATATTTCATTTTTACCGTCTATATCGACTCATTGTTATGCCGAGTATGACTGTGTGTGCATCAAAAGACGAGTACTGAATAGACCAGGACCACAATAATGGGACCATTTTTTTGGCCAGCTTCACGTCTTTGAGATTTTAAGACTTTCATATGTTGATTTTTGGTAAAATGATCTAGTTTGACTAGTTCTACATCCTGTTCAGAAAGATGCCATTCTTTGCAAACACCCTGTATATGCTTAGCCATTTGCTTTACTGCCTGCTTTTTATTCATAATCATCAATATTTTAGCAACCATTTGATTTTGTTTTTGTAACTTTATTTACCCAATCCTAGCACCAAGAAAATCAATGTGAATATTCGTAATCTTTTATCTAAACCTTCAGGATATCCATAGTTATCATTCATAGCTTTATCCATCCTGCACCATGACGCCATGAGCTTCGACCAGTGTTTTGCCAGGCGAAGGTAAAGAATGAGGGTTAGTACGGTGGTGGAGTAGAAGAAGTGAGTTCCTGAAAAAATATAACTCATAATAACTCGAATTCAATGAGCCAGATAAACGATGTTTCATTGATATTTCTGAAGAGTAAACAAAATAAGTGGAAAATAATGTTTTTTCTATACATTCTATAATAATCTGATTTCCAACCGACATTCAATAAATCTACTCTCGATTCAACCAGAATGATAGCAGATAGCCAAAGGAAAAAGTGAGCTGTATATTTATCGTAAAGCCGGTGTCTAACGGCGCGAGTCTTGGCGGACTTGGCTTGGAGGATTGTGTTTGGAGCATAGTAGTGAAGCTTGTATCGAGTGGGCCAATTGGCCACTTTCAAAGGGAAAGTCCTGTTTTCAAACTAGATAGATGAAAACTGATGGCTGTGTCTGAGGGTCAATTTTTATGACAAACTTATTGGTGAATACCGCATATCGATATCTATCATCGTTCCTGAGTTACAGTTCAAAAATGACCATTTTCAAAAAGTTGATGTAACTTTTTTCCTGTCAAAAATTCTTTGTTTCTATAAAACCATTTCTGAAACACTTTTCTTCGTAGATTTCAATGGTGTGAGTAATTTATTCAATCAAATCATATATCAATAGTTATTAATGGAAAAATCATTTTTTTAAAAGAGACAACCTGTATATTCTTGCATATTTCAATATAGCTTGAAATTACCATTCCAAAAATGTAGCCTACTTGATGTTTTGCTAGAGCTTTTAGGTTTTTTCATGTAGACTTTGAAACGCTCACTTTGAACAAGTAGGCTTTGGATCAAACAGAAAGCAAGTGTTCACTAGTAGCTATCAAATGTTAAGAAAGCTGTTCACAGCAGAAATTAAAACTCATAGTTTCAATAAAACCGATAACAATGTATACTATATTTACTACTAATAAATGAAACTCCAACAACAATAATAATAATAAAGAACAAACAAGAACAACATATTTCTTTGGAGGAGGTGTTCGCAATGTCTACCAGCTTCTCTTACACACAGGTGGCACCTCTTTTGACCATTTCTTAGCGAATTAATTAGTTCAATGGGAGTGAGAGAAGCAAAACTTTGCATCACTGCCGCTTTCAATTCGTGTCTAGAGTTGGTCGACAATTTAAAAATAAGATCTTTTAACCTTCCCCAGAGGTGAAAGTCTATAGGCGTTAGGTCCGGTGACCTGGCCGGCCAACGGTTGGGTCCTTGGTTGGCTATTCAATTATTGCCAAAATTTATCAGCCAAAAAAGTTTTGACAATTGCAGTGTTGTGAGGCGAAGCCCCGTCTTGCTGAAAATATATTTTCCCGAGCTCCATTAGCGGCAATTCATCAACAAGGGGTTCAATTTGTTGCCTTAAAATTTCTAAATGCCTCTGAGATGTGATACTGCCATTATGAATGAACTGGCCGATAATTGTACCCCTAAAAACACCTGCCCATACACTAAATCAAAATCTTCCTTGACTTCTCTGCTCCACAATAAAATGAGGATTTTGTTGGGCCCAGGTATGAGAATTGTAGCGGTTGGAAATGCCCGGCACTGCTTACATAAGCTTCGTCTGTCCAAATACAATTTGACGAAAAATCAAGCACTTGGTTACAATTTTCCAGGAACCACTGCCGGAAAATCCATGCGGCGTTCAAAATCTCCTGGTCTGAGTTAATGAACTTTTCTGGTCCTGTATGGCTTAAATTTGAGCTTTTTAAAAATCCGCCTAACGTTAGTTCTTGGTAGGCCTGTTGATATTTTCAAATTTCGCGTTGACGTTTTGGGATTATTTGCAACAGCTCCTAAAACGACTATTTCTTCCAACTCCCTATCCCTATTTGATGCATATAATTTTGGCCTTTCCTTTTCAAATTGAGCACCACCAATTAGGTTGTGTCGCAATCTTGCGAAAATGTCTCTAAAAGGTTGTCTTCTCTCTGGATACCTCTCGTGGTACAAATTGCTTGCTGCCCCTGCATTTTCACCGGTTTGTATGAAACAGACTATCATATCCAATTTTTCATAATTCTCATACTTCATTGCCAATGTGTTTGAATTACCAATAAAAAACATTTTTAAAGACAAGCCTTCATATAAGCCGCGTATTAAATCGTATAAAATAAGTTTTAGTCATCGCTGAAAATGATTTAATTATTTTTCGTTGAATTATTTGGTTTCAAAAAGCTTGTTTCGCGGAGTGTTCATAAAAGTAGGTACCAATTAATTTCATTGAGCAATGATTGGTTGGTAAGTAAGAATAAAATATGATCATAATCCGAAAACTCGTCCTCCATCTTGGGGCCGCAATCTTCAATTTATAAATTTTGACAAAAAAATCAAAATCTCCGACCGCGGAAACCGCCGCATATCAATTTTGAATTAAATTGGACCATAATCACAAAAGTCGTCCTTCATATTGGGGCCTCCATCTTGAATTTATGAATTTCGACAGAAAATTCATAATATCCGACCCCAAAAACCCCGACATACCATAATTACAGAACTCATCTGCCATTTCGAATTTGTGAATTCTGATAAAAAATTCATAATATCCGACCCCGAAAACCCCAACATAGCAATTTTGAAGAAAATCGGATATAATTACAAATCTCGTCCGCCATCTTGGAGCCGCCATTTTTTTTTGTTACAAAAATTCCATGATGCATTGTCACCGGAATTATGAACATCTGCCAAATTTCAAATCAATCGGACGACTAGAGGTTGGTCAAAATTCACTTGCAAGATTTGCCTCGATTTCGAAAATTGTCCTAGTAATGACTAAAATGCAGATTGAGACGAGTAGTCTGCGAACCGCATTCAACCGACTGAACACGTGCACTGCGATTACGTAATTCGCCTGTCATCGTAATGTTCACATGTAATTTATTGTCGAGTTGAAAATAGTTTTATATTCGTGATGGATCAAGTGGTGGTTGCAGTTGGGTTTTTACCCTTTTCAAGTCACATCGTTTTCTAGAATCAATCTGTGAAAAAAATAGCAGCATTGGTGCGTTCGGGTGATGTGTATCAGGTGCGAGAAGTAAAAACAATCGATTATTCCAGCATACGATGGAAAGTGATTGGCCAAGCAGCAGCGTTAACAAATCAGTACTCTGTCGAGTTAGAGGTGAAAGCATATTTTCACAAATAGTTAATTGATAAAATTTAATTGAAACTTACATGTTTGATGTAGGAGTAAATTACACGAACAAACGAAAATAATGAAGGGGTATTAATAAATATGGAAATAATATAAAAAAATATATTGAAAATATTGTTTCCTTTCCTACGTACATACATTTTCACATATTTTTCATATTGTTCGTTTACTGTCGGAGTTTGACTGAGAAATGTATTTTGAATGTGTATTACATGAATGGAAATATGTTTCGTGCATGTTTTTTAGATTACTGTAATTACAAGTCTAAAAAAAAAACAATTGTTTATATCAATGTAAAAATTGAACTTTTAAAATTTGTCAATTGACTTTTTTTCCGATCACCTACTCGATTGTCATGGACTACATAAACAATTTTTTTATTTATGTTTTTCTACCCAAATATGTTCAAAGAAATTATGAATTGACTTTAAATATTTCCAAGTAGGTATATACCATACAAAGTGAATATCAACCATAAAATTTCTTATTCGCGGGTGCATTTCAACGCGTGTTTGTGCACCCTACAACACAGCAGTGGTCACCCGACCACTTCTTTTTTTCCTTCACGTCATTTACATGTTATTCGAGGTTATTTGCGGCCGACTCGTTTCATTTATTGTAGGCGCATTTTCGACACTGTGCCTCTCTTTGATAGGAAGCTTTTACCCGTTAAATCACAATACAAATGCCGTTTTGACGTTTGCGACCGAAAAATTTGAACTATCGCACTTTGTAGACGACCTTTTCATCACAGCGGTAAATTGGGATAAGTGATACTGTCTGGATCAGTTTTTACGATTCCGCCACTGCGGCGCTGCACGTTTAACTCCTCCCTCATGCTCCAAGTCCATAACTTCACAACTTGTACATTTCATCTCCCAGTTTTTTGGTATTTGATAGTGTTTAGCCCGGGGTGTTATGAATTAACATACCACACCTGTAATACCAGACACTATTCGTTAGATTGCGAAAAACAGTATCAAGAGCATCGACTATCTGAAGAAGGTCGAACCGAAACTATGTCTCTGGAGCGGCTACAGGACAAATCTCATTTCTCTCAGATACTGAGGCGTGAAGTTGTTTATTCAAGAAGTACGTACCGTTCAGGAGGATTCGAAAAATATAATAAAAAAAATAAGAATGCACTCATAAAATGTTAGAATAGACATATATATTGAATAAAAGTTGACAAAATATTTCATCCGTCTTATAAACGGATAATGTGAGACAATATTCGGAAAAACAAATAGAGTGTAGTTTACTGGTAGTTAATTTTACATTAGGCATACAAAATCGGAAATAGATTTACTAAAAACAATCTTGAGATCAATTGCCACAAACAGCTAGAAATAATTATCTTTTGAAATGAGAATTATGGAGAAACCTTTACGGACATACGCACATTATCAATGGTTCGATTTGCCGCAACATAAATACAGAAAACATATGACTTACCAGGTTACAAACTTATTCACTTGAGTAGGTTTTTTTAACGACAATTTGTTTCAATTTCAATATTAGTTGGATTAATCTCGCGGCCTTTGTTTCTTTTATTTTACTCGCACGGTATATTAGTGTAGCGGGTATGGATATGGTTCACTATGAGGTCATGAACTGTCGATTTGTGGTTTGTGCGTTGACTTATTCACGTTCTGGACACAATACTGGTTTATTTATGAATTCACTTGGATACTCGGATAAAACTGAATATAAGTTTTATTGATGGCTACTTAAGTTCACTGCTTGACAACTATATTCGTACTTTTCTCATCTTGAGTTCACTATGTCGTGAATGGCTGAATTCTAACCTCATCTCTGAGCGTACTCGCTTGACTGCTGGACACCGAATGAATGATCTTGATCTGAAAACTCGCGCTTTTTATAACCCGTTATCGAATCACGTGATAGTTGGGCTAGTCGCTGGAAAAAATGTCTGATATTATAATTATCTTGTCAGCGACTCGATAATTGATGGCTTTGTTCCTGTCATCAAAAATACATAAAACAAAAATTTATGCCTTCCGAGATAGAGTTATAATTATATAAAAAGGGTTTATGATATTTCTTGGCTATCATCATCTATAGATTTATCGCGTTTTTCTGTCGTTTTGAATCCATTAAAACAGTTTTATGATATCTCATATCGCGATGCGATGTCAACAATTTTGGAAGTTATGATTTTGTTTACTTCTAGATGAGTTATTTATGACCTATGGGTACAACGGTAATTTCTTTCTAGTAATTCTTAATTGCTTTTACTTATCTTCAAATGATGAAATATTTTAAACTGGCCTGTGCGTATCAGTTTTCAGTCACGCATGTGAATTCTATTGAACTTTCTGGCTATAAGTTCATATTCAGGAATCTCGAGTTGTTTCTTATGAATGAACATTTTTCTGTAATTATGGGTCGTCACAATAGGGAGTTTTTTTTATGCATTCCATCGGGACAAACTGTCACATATTTTGTATAGGTATAAACTCAAATCCTTCACGAATTTTCGAGTTATTTCAGTTTTAGTATAGCAAAGATTCACTACAAGAACTGATCTCAAATCTTGTGTCATCGGTTCCTAATGTATCTTCCTCTCTAGCTCCTCGGAGAGCAAAAGTAACACCAGATAGTAACAGTATCTGAGAGTATGGGGCACTGTTTGTATAAAAGTAGTTGTTCTCATATATATTTTTTACACAAAAACAATTTTTTAGGCCCATATACTGGGTGTCCCACACTCAATGGCCTATTAGACGTTTCTGGAGAACGGAACACAGGATAATTTAAAAAATTTGGTTTCTTGGGTAATTGCGTTTCCACTTATATTGAAAAGTAGCAACAACTTTGATATTTCAAATGAGACACCCTCTATATTTTTGCATTTTTTGCTTTGGTAATGCTTCACGATCATTTTTGTATGGTACTTCTCTATACCTATATCAAGCGATTTTCGAGAAATTCAAGGATTTCCTTATATTTTGTGCAGAACATAGCTTCAATAAAATAATTATTATTGCGGTATTTGGACTCGAACAAAGCTGAAATTTTGGGTGCATGTTCCCAATGTTCTGTGCATTAGTTATGTTTGGGGGAATTTGTTCTCCATTATACAGGGTCGTTCAAAATTTGTGATTTTTCTGATAGATACAAAAATGGAAAGTACTTTTTTTTTAATGGAACACCCTTGAAAGACAATTGAAGTTCCTTCCAAATGATATATCATTTCCTATACCTAAATAGTCTGGTTTCCGAAATGAAAGCAAGTTTCAATGAAAATTTAAAATATCTGCAATTGAATATGTATTATTATCCATTTTGACAGAAACACCATGAAAATCACTGCTTGACAAACTGAAAGATTGTCTTGCTCTTTTCTGGTCACACTACTACCATCTCCATTTTCCAGTATAACAAATCGAAATAAGTAATAATACCCAATTGAAATGATCTGATTGAGAAATCAAATCAATCTGAAATGATTCGCTTGAAAATATTCATACTTTTGGAGATACAGCTGAAACTTGTTTTTTTCTAACGCTCTGATGATGCAATTCAGTTTTGGTAAAGATTAATAAAAAAAATATCTCAGGAAAATTTGGGAATAGGTTTGAGCCATACTCGAAAAAACATCTGATGATGCAATTCAGTTTTGGTAAAGGTTGATAAAAAAATATCTCAGGAAAATTTGGGAATAGGTTTGAGCCATACTCGAAAAAATGTCCATTAGTAATTATTTTTCAGATAATCCTGTATTTATCATTTCAGTTTCTACTCCCTCATCTGACTTTTTTTTTCGAGTATGACTCATATCTATTTCGAAAATTTTACTTCTGGGTAAAAGTTGAATTTGAGTCCTGTGTGGGTAACACATGAGGAGGTACTACAATTCAAGTTGGTCCCATTTTGGTAGCAAAACAGTTACAAAATAATCAATATTCAATAAACGGCAGAGATAGGTATACGACATGTTCAGTAACAGTTATTTGTATTCGTCAGTAGAATCCGGAAACATAATTAATTACTGGGTATTCCATTTGAAATTCTAAAGTTAATATTGGTTAAAGTACATGTGGCAACACTGCAGTATTTATATCTCAGATCTCCAGAATCATCCAATCGGCCATCGAGTTTGGAATACCTGTATATTAATCATTCTTGGTACAATCAGTTCGTCATCTTATCCTTCATACACTCCAATACACCACAGAACCTTCTGCATGTTCTCGCTTTAATTTGATCACGTTGACCATGAAGATAAACAATTTCATCAAAACTTCGTTTCAATAGTTATTGCCTTCCATTTTGATTCTTTTCTGATCAAATTTTTGACAATGAACGCGCAAACGTTTTATTCTTGATGCACTAATTGTCGAATTTTCATAATGACATATTCCATGAAAAT
Source organism: Gonioctena quinquepunctata (assembly GCA_018342105.1). NCBI lineage: Eukaryota > Metazoa > Arthropoda > Insecta > Coleoptera > Chrysomelidae > Gonioctena > Gonioctena quinquepunctata. The sequence continues at coordinate 259,100 of JAFIRS010000383.1, read as the reverse complement.
TTACCCATTTTACATCATAATATTCATCAATTTAAGAAAGAAATAAAATCACAGCTGCTTACTGCTCAGTGCTAATATAAGATTCAATGTATAATATTGTAATGTATTCGTTAAGTTAAGTTGACCAATGGAATGTCAAGAATATGAATAGCTATTAGCACCTTTATGATTGTATAATTTTTTTTTGTTTTTTCTTTCTCTCTTCATTATTGATTTTTCTTTTTTTCTCTAACATTGTTTTGGTAGTAAATAAGTATTTTTATTTTTTATTTTATCATTATTTTCTTACACACACTATATAATTTTTGGGAGGGGTGGAAGATAGCCTTTGGCTAACCCTTTTCCTTTTATGTATAAAATGTATTTTTATGCATAATAAACGATATTATTATTATTATTATTATTATTATTTAATACAAAATATGGCAAAATAATCCGATTTTTATAGAAACTTGCTTTTATTTCGGAAACCAGACTATTAATATGAAGGAACATGATACATCATTTGAAAGGAACTTCAATTGTCTTTCAGGATATTGGATAATATAAGGGTGTTCCATAAAAAAAATGGATTTTTCACCATTTTTGTATCTATCGGAAAAATCACAAATTTTTAACGACCCTGTATAATGGGGAACATAACTAATGCACAAAACATTGGTAAACTACACCCAGAATTTCAGCTTTGATCGAGTCCAAATACCGCAGTAATAAATTTTTTATTGAAGCTATGTTTTGCACAAAAAATAAGAAAATCAAAGAATTTCTTGAAAACCGCTTGGGATAAGTATAGAAAAGTATCATACAAAAAAAATCGTAAAGCAATAATAAAGCGAAAAATACAACAATATACAGGATGTCTCATTTAAAATATCAAAGTTGCTGCTACTTTCCAATATAAGCGGCAACGTTGCAGCGTTGAAAGTATTTCAGATCGATAGAGCAAAACTAATTACCCAAGAAACCAAATTTTCATAATAATCCTGTGTCTCCAGAACCGTCTAATAGGCCATCGAGTGTGGGACACCCTGTATTTATTAGTTGACACCAAACAGTGCGCGGAAAAATCATGGAATCAATTCATTTTCTCAAAAACTGTAGAATTCTGAGAAAATTCATGAAACAGTTACGGTACACTTTTCCTTACCTAGATTCGAAAAATTATATCCCACATAGAACCAATTCAAAAAACACGTCAGGACTGCAAAAGACGTTATAAACGTCATAACGAGTGTATACATCACTTTCCAACTGCCCCATTTGAAACATAGTTCAGTATATGATCCCGTGATATTTTCTTGGGGCAATATTCCCAGAATCTGGGAATACACCAGAAAGAATTTCAGAGAGTTGTGGATATTCCTTTCGTTGTCCTGTACGCTAGGTTTCTTGATATGTTCCACTTTATTGCTTGCTACAACATACACCATTTTGTTGTTTCTGAAAGAGATAAACATGTACTATTGATTTCTCGTCAGAAATGTTGGAAAATATGTTCATTTGGTTTTTATTGATGTAGATGACGTTTATTAATGGAATGTATTTTGCGCACGGAAGAATGTTATTGTGGGAATGAGAATCAACATAATAAAGTTCGAAATTATGTTTTTTAGTTTTCCCATTGCGTGTTTTTATGAAGCTTTATCATATGCTCAGAACAGGCGTTCAAATAGTTGCTTAGGGAACAACAAATGATTCCATTGCTTTCGGAAAAATTGGATTTTATGGTAACCAACGGGATTGTGATGATATTTACACAGATCTTTCAGTTTGCAAAATCCAAAGATTATGGGTTTTTCCTAGCAGCTCGTATTTATACCTACCTGGATTTAATACGATAAGCGGTTTTATTACTCCGTACCTTTATTTTACGGACTATAGGGAATAATTTGAACCAGAATAATTTGAATTTTATCTCATGTTAGTATTTAAAAGGCATACTAAATAGTAGGAAGTAACTGTTATGAATCCAAAATGAGAATTTTCAAATTTGAAATTGACAGGTTTAAGACACAATATTCTACGCAAGCAGTTCTGCCAAATGTCAAAAAAATCATTCTGATGCATTTGCTCGATTTATAATGTCGCGTGGAGTAATGAATAATTTTCAACTAATTGGCCGCCCTGAAAATTACCATTTTTTTTAAACAAATTAGAACTTTTCTCAAAAATTCTAGAATATCATCTTCATCAGCTCTGTGAATAACTTCAAGATCAGTTGATGATTCGCTTGGAATTTGAAAAAATAAGGATACTATCTAGACAATCGAGGGAAAAAATTCTGCAAGAACAAAATTCAGTGTATAATTTATTTTTTCTGGGATATTTTCTTGGTTCTATACTTCTTATAATTATTGCATGCTTATTACTAATTTTTCTCCCCCATATTTGAACAATTTTGCTAGTATCTAGTCCTTCCCTTGTAACAAATCACTCAGTATTAGTTCTAAACGAAAATATGTTTTCTCTAAACTTCGACGAAACTCACAGTTTACAGATGAACATATGTTATTTCTTTAAATATTCTCGAAACATTTTTATTTTCTATTTTTTTTTTAAATTTTATATATACTTTTGTGACAATTTTTTTTTGTGGAAGGTGTCATTTTACATGTATACTTACATATATCACATAGGTCTTTAGAATATATCAACACATATGTACAATATTCCTTCAAATCTATAGTTCACAGTAACATAACAGATAAATTAAAATTTTATAATATATACAATGGCATTATTTCTCAAAGGTGAAGTTGAAAAATATTTCAATACTATAGAACAGATCGTTTGTTTGTCTAGTGACATATTTGTTAACTTCACGACATTTTGGAAGTTCAGAGTAGTGCTTGAGGACGAACAGAAGGCACGGCAGGATGAATATTGAGTATGCAGTGGGGATGCCTAGGTTTCTGAAGAGTTTTTGCGTGATTGTGTTGGTTTAGAAAAAGTGATGCATCTGAAGATTTTTTTTTTGCTGAATGAATACTTCTTTTATTTTGCTGGAGTTTCCCCAGCATAAGATACTGTAGTTCAATGTTAAGTGAACCATTGAGAAGTAGTAGGTTTTCAATACTGTGATATGTACCGATTTTCTTAGTTGGAATAGCGCATAGTTATCAGTGTTCAGGACAATGTTGTTTTATTGGGACCAAGTTGTAAGTGTATTGCATGAATTGAGTTGTGTTCTCAAGTGGTCGCAATTTTTTGAATTAATTGCTATAGAAAAGTCATCTGTATAGAGAATTGATAAATTTGAGTCCCTATGGATTCTCAAGTCATTGATGAAAATTATGAACAGCAGTGGACTCCAACGGATGTCTGCTGGAGTTCTGATGAATATAGCATACTGTTTTCACACAAAGATACATATTGCTGTCTTTTTGGGAGGTAAGATGCAATCCAGTCGAAAGGTTTACCTCGTACCCCATATCGTTTTGATTTATCCAACAGGAGCTGGTGGTGTATAGTGTCGAATGCTCTACTAAAGTCATAAAACATGGTTGCGCATACTTCTCTCTCGACGAGAGATTTTAGTATGTGTATGTATAATTTATTGATAGTGTCTTGAGTGGAACATCCCTTCCAGAAACCAAATTGTGCGATTGTGAGGATTTTGTGTTGCTTCATGAAGACATGAAGTATGCTTTTTCATAAATTTTTGAAAACACTGAGAGAAGAGATATAGGTCTATAATTTGAGATGTTATGATTGTCCTCTTTTTTTATGGATGGGAATTATTAGTGATACCTTCCAATTTTTCTGGGAATTTGCCATCCAGACAAGATTTGTTCACTATAGCGGTCATTGGAGTAACTGTGTGATCAATGGCCTTTCGAAGTAAGGAGCATGGAATTTCATCGTATTCCGCTGAGTCGTTATTAGTAACTGATAGGATGATTTCTCTCATTTCGTGTTCACTGAAAGGAGTGAGGAATATAGGAATGTGGTTACGATCAATATTGCTATGTACATGGGTGGTGGTCCCTTCTATAATGTTTTGTTCTGATTTGATAACGTAATCATTGAATTCAGTTGCTGCTTTTTGCATATCCACTATTTTCTGCGTGTCGCTGATAAGGTAGGTATTTCATTTTTTTTTCTTCTAGTTTCTGTTTATAATTTGCCTGTTGTCTTAGATCTGTTTTTAGATTGCTCGAATATCTTGTCGTTATATGTTTTTTTTGTTTCGGTTACTAGTTATTATGTAGATCCATATGAGTTCTGGGCCCCTTATTAGGTTATTCTTCAGAAAAATCATTCATATGAGCATTTGAACATGTATATACACAATGCCACCTATATACCCATTATCATACGTATACAGCTATAATAATAAATTCCTGATTCCCCTTAATTTTTATAGATGTCAGTAATATATCTCATGCATTATAGGTTTATTGTAAAATGTATTGTAAGTTTCAGACTTTCTGGGCTATCTGATTGTTCCAATACTAATATCTCCCCGAAAAGCGGTCGAAGTTGTTGCACGAGTAAAACTGTAACCACTGAATCTTTCAATTTTGAGTTTTTTTTCAGAACATTTTCCAACCATCAATTTGTTGTATTCTTTTTTCAATTTAATGTGTTTGTTCACTTCAATTTCTTTATGCATATCATGTAGGAGTGTTCCCTGATCTATAATGGTTGAACCATTAGCTTTTTGGGGTATTTTTTGTTTTTTTCGGATTGATTAGTGGAAAAGCTTGATTTGCAGCATTTTATTTGTAGAAAGAAATCAGAAAACGATTTTGAGTCTAATTCGGAGATTTTTAGGATGTGTTGGAATTGAACTATGTTGCTATCACACCTGAAATGTCTTCGTGGAGCAACACATGCGTCATTGTTTGGTGGTAGGTTATGTTTAATAGACATTATCTGCGTGAAATGACCCGATAAATCGGTGAAAATTATTTTTGAATTCAGATTACTTACATCTACGTTGGTGATTATGTTATCGATCCCAGACCTTGTCTCACCTTGCACTCTAGTGGGTTCAGATAAAAAAAAAATTAGTCCATAGCTAAGGTTATAATTTGTATGGGTGATAAAAGTCGTATTTCCGGTCACAGAGAACTTAATTATAGTGCAGTCAAAGTAGGATACAATATTTCACAAAAAAGTTATTTTTCTTCACCGGCAGATATGAGAAAAAGTTAAATTATCTCCATGAAATGACATTTTATATATGCAAATTAGGGTTTCCAAAAGATTTTCCTAGGAGAATAATAAGATCAGAAAACATTCTTAACAATAAGAGTTAGAGTAACGTGAAAGTAATTTTTTTCCATACAAATGATTGGTATTAACTTTCACGCTCATAAGTAATGAAATATTGATTTTTAATGGATATATCTGGGGCTAGGAAAAATAATTGTCAAAAGAACATCGTAGATAGGAATCTTCCTGAAATCACTGGGTTTGTGAACTTTCATAAGCTTTATTACTGGAAGATTCTATCCCCTAAAAATGGCCTCACCATGCTTGTATAAGGAAACCGAATTATGTTTCACATATGTTTGGCAAATGGAAAAACGAGACAGTAAGGATATTCATGGATTAATTGGAGAAACCAGTTCGGTTCGAAGTCTTAGACGATACACACCTGTCTCATGGTATTTTTTTCACTGATATAGGTCTTGCCAGCCTGATTTTGAGTTACTCAAAATTTCTCATCATTCATCAATAGTCCGATTCAGAATAAGTTCATTTGATTAAATTTCATTATGATTAAATGAGATTTATCTCATGAATATCCTTTATGTTAGTAGTTACATTAGGAACCAAGCCACATATAATTCATTCAACTGAGCTAAATAACGCTAATATCAGTTTCAATGCTCAATAAGTTTTCTATTCGGAATAAATGAAAGAAAATGTTAAAAGAAATGGAAATCTGGAACTTATTCAGTATAAAAATTGCAGGTCTCGAAAATTTTATGAACCTTTTTAGAAATTGAGAACTTGAATGTTTAGAATCAAAGATAGTGCCCAAGTATCCAAAATTCTTCCAGTCTAGCGATGGTCCATGGTCTTCAAAGTTAGAATTTTCAGTAAGGAATTTATTTTGGAGATTATATCGCATTTTTTGAATCCACGCCAGCACAACTCCTTGGAAGGGAATTCGGTTTCGCAACCACTCGGCTATAAGAAAAAAAGTAAAATTTCAAGAACTATGTTTTTCTAATGATATTATTTTAAATAATTAATTTAAAAAGACAGTGGTACAGTACCATATAATTTGTCACACCCTATATTCTTGTTGTTTTTAGATTCTCTAAATTTTTCATGTTTTCAATACTTGGAGCTATCTTTTCCTTCCACTTCGATTTTCTTGTCCATAACTGTCATTTATGATCTCTTCTGGGTTTAGGTAGTTCTTCAAAATATTCCTTGTATTTTACGAGTATTTCATTTTCTATTAGTTCTCCTCTATTGTTGGAAAACTGGGTTTTTGATTGATAGCCTTTTCTTCCTTTTTTTATAACTTTGTTAAGTTTTATACTTTTTTTTCTTATTCTATGAGTTTTTCAATACATTTTCCATTCTCTCATTATTTTTCATAGTTTGTTCTTTGTTTTCAATATTCTTTCTTTTTTGTTTCATGTTTGTTCCTGAAATCTTCATAATTTTTTTACGCTTTTCATCTGATTCATGTTTGCAGTCATAATCAAACCATTTTTTTAACTTGATTCAGCTGCTAGTTCCATTTGAATCCTTATTCCTTGAAAATTCTTCTTATTGGCTTTCTATTTTTTTAAAGTTATTATTATGTTTATGTACGACATTTATGATAACTTGTTCTGTGGTCTGTGTCAACGCACAACTTCGTGTTTAGTGAGATTCTCCATATTTGTAAGTAATTGTTTCAGTTTCATCATGTACATTATACACTGATTTTTTACTGAATCAACATTATTATTATGATTTTTATTATTATCGGGTCCTCTGTAAGTCCGTATGTTGATTATACACCTTTCCTCTCTCTTTTTCATCATCTCATGATCAATTCAATTTATATAAGTTCCATCTGGAGATATCTAAATGTCTTCATAAATTCATTTCCTTTGGTAAGTGCTTGATCTCCTTTTTTTACACGCTTTGTATTAGCTTCACTTGTATGTTTGTTTGTAACCGACTCCTTTGGGCGCGATTTTGACCCACTTTAAACGGTCAGATTTCATTCAAACTTTGTAGATTAATCGAGGGCCGATGACAATACACTAATTTGATAAGATTATTCCATTTTGTAATTTGCAAAAAAAATATAAAAATAATAGTTTAAAAAGAACTAAAAAAACCCGCTTTTATAAATAAACCAAATTAAAAGGTAGGAAATAAATAATAGTTTAAAAAACTAAAAAACCCGCTTTTATAGAAAACCAAACTAAAAAAATTAAAAATAAGAAAAAAAATTATTTTATTTAAAAAAAACATGGGATGCATGGTATCAATAATTATATAGTACATCACACACCTAGGGCAGTAAAGTAAGAAATGTCTCAGGTCACAGGTAATTGTTGGCCGAGGCATTACCATGCACCCCACGCTTTTTTTTAAATAAAATTAATTTTTTTCTTATTTTTAATTTTTTTAGTCTGGTTTTCTATAAAAGCGTGTTTTTTAGTTATTTTAAACTATTATTAATCCTTTGCAAAGTACCGGCCTGTCTCTCTACTACATCTACTATTAAAAGTCATTTTTCATGTTTTTCTTTTATTTTGTTTGAGTGCATTGTTCCTCTTGTATAAGAATCCTGTTATTCTTATAAAAATCCTGTTATTCTTCTTGGAATGAATAAAGCTTACCTTACTTATACTTATGAAATTATTGAGTAGTAGTCCGTTTTCATTAGTTTGGGTATGTTCACTATGTTTGACTTCTGCTGGATGGTATAATAGCTATCTTGACAATTTTCGCATATATCGCGATACTGGTAAAAAATGGGTTGATAGCGAGGTCATTCGTTCTAGTGGAGCTCTGAAAGATCTGTACATATTACAAAAAATTTATCCAAACTTGGGCACTGCTTACAAGGAATCGAAGCGGAAACATATTTCTCTGATCAAACAAAAGCGTAAATGTCATTATCAAAATCGCATTTCAAATGCTGAAAATAATATGAAGGCCTCCTGGGAAGTAGTGGCTGATTTGACAAACAAACATAAAGGAATACATAATATTACATTGAATTTGAATGGCTATTTGGAAGTTGATCCTAATAAAGTTGCTGAGGAATTTAATAACTCTTTCATAGATGCACCCAAACAAATAATGGAAAATATATGTAATGATGAGTTTACTATGCCCAAGAATAATTTCAATTGCTATAGTCTGTTTCTGAAACCTTTTTCTGAGGATGAATTGTACACTCTATTGAATTCACGATTGAAAAACAAAAAACCTGCGGGATTGGATGAAGTTCCAGGATTTGTATTGTTGAGAGTATTGAGGGTGATTATTGAGCCATTGACAATTTTAGTTAATATGTCTTTAAAATCTGGAGCATTTCCACAAAGCATCAAAACTGGAAAGGTTGTACCTCTCTTCAAGAAGAATTATCGCCCGGTAACTGTACCATATAGTCTCGCAAAAGTTTTTGAATATGCATTCTTGGATAGACTTTCATCATTCTTGGAAAAACACGAAGTCATAAGCAACAGTCAGCACGGTTTCCGTCATAAAATGTCTACATCTACGGCAATGTATTCGTTCCATAAACGCATTGCCCAGTTTATCGATAAGGATGAATGCCCTGTAGCAATATTTTGCGACTTGAGCAGAGCTTTCGATTGTGTGAACCATCAGAAGCTGCTAGATATATTGGAGAGTTTAGGCATAAGAGGTATACCATTAAACTGGATTTCATCTTTTTTAAAAGACAGGAAACAAATTGTCACGATGCAGTTCAAAAACGAAAGCCAAATCAAAACCATACGTTCGAGTAGTAGGGAAGTCGAAATGGGTGTTCCCCAAGGCTCCATCTTGGGCCCAATTTTATTCATTTTGTATGTAAATCACCTAGATGCTATAATTGGTACCGCAGATTACACTGCGTATGCAGATGACTTTTCATTGGTTTTGTCCTCCACAGATAGTGAACACCTAACATCGAAATGTATTGAAACACTTAATACAGTATCATCTTTTTTCAATAGCAGAAACTTATTTTTCAATATTAAAAAAACACAGATGTTAAGAATTCACTCCCGTCAAAAAACTATTGATGACCTTGAAGTTAAAATCGAAGGAAACACTATGTGCAATACACATGATGTGGTTAGGTTTTTGGGGGTGACTCTGGATGAACCTCTCCTGGAAATCCCATTGCCAACAATTATGTTCCAAACTAAATTCTTTAAGATATCTATTCATCAATTTACTAACTGTACTAGAAGTGAAACAGATGTTGAATGTTTACTACGCTGAAGTTGAATCAAGACTCAGATATGGCATTTGCCTGTGGGGCAATGCACCAGGTACGAAAGATATCTTTATTGGACAAAAACGAATCTTGAGATGTATCGCAAGAATTTCTGACAGAGAATCGTGTTGAACATTTTTCAAAACATTTTGTATCTTGACACTTCCATGCCTCTTCATTTTCGAAACCTGTGTCCATGTTTTCAAAAATAAGGGAACTTTTATACGCAATTCTGATATTCATGGTTATGAAACAAGGAACAAGCACCATTTTCATGTAAATTTAGCTCGAAAAAAAATAAATTCATGTGCTCCTGATCATATTGGACTCAAAATATTTAACAATCTTCCGGAAGAACTGAAGGGTATTAACATATTTTTTTCATTCAAACATGAGTTGAAGAATTTTTTATTGAAAGAATGTTTTTATAGTATAGGTGATTTTATACAAAACTAGACTTTGTGATAATTAGACTTTGTGATAATTATGTTTGACGAAAGTGTTTTTTGATATTTTTATTAGTCTATTGTTGGTTTCTATATATACTATGCATGTCTTTTTTTATATATATACATTTTTGTTTTTAAGTGTAATTTTTTATTTAGATATACTAATGTAACTGTACTAACTAAATGACAATTCCAATACATGTAAACTATGTCGAAAAAATGGAAATAAATATTGATTGATTGATTGATTGTTTCTATCACATTTCTCTAGATAGAAATATACGTTTTCTAGAGGGACTCACAAGGGTTCCTGAGAAACCCAATGTTTAGTTTGAACAACACAATCATTCGTTGAATAATTGACAGATTTGAGTTAAAACATAAATTTTTCACGCACTTATAATATTGATTTTGAATATCACATGCATTTTCCTGTTATTCGAAAATAATGTCTTCACGAATAAACAGCATGGCATGTTCATTTCCAATCAATGAACGTCCTGTGAAGTCATTATATTGTTTATTTATTTCACCTTTCCATGATAAGAGAGAAGGAAATACGAAAAATATTCCAGTCGAATGGCAAACAATGATAGAACCAATGAGAACTAAAATCACTGAAAAAGAAATCAAATTACATGGACATACGGTACTCCACGATGCAATGGGATGGACGATTTTTGTGTACCAAATATTTGGTTTTATGCCGATTGATGGAATTTTACAGCCCAATATATACGAGCTTAAGTTTTCATGGTTCTTCCTCAGAACAGTCTACAGTTTATTAACAATTTGTGGACTGACTTTCATGACAGGTATCCAAGTAACAAGATTCTTCGTTTCTGAAGTACAAATGGCAGATGTGATGAGGTTATTGTACTTTATGAGATCCCTATTTGCTACCATTTATTTGCTATACATGGCTACATATTGGCAAAAATTTCTTCGCAAATGGAACAAGGTAGATAAATTGATGAGTAGATATGGAATGCCAGAAGGTCTGAGAAGGAAAGTCAATTGGGTGACTGCGATTTTCATGGCATTGTTTCTCGGTAAGTTTCCAACTTTGATATTTGTTCTTCGTAGAAAAATCAATATCGGAAAAAATCTCTTTTTGATTTTTTCATCGAGTAATGAAAAAGATTCTGTAGCGACAAATTTGAACTAAGAGATTTGGAGATCTATTGCAAACGTACATAAAATATTTCGCCGAATTGATGGGTTGAGTTGGAAGGAGTGGATAACTTAACGTTTGGAGTAAAATCAATTTCAACTAATTTGACGTATGAACTTGTAACCAAATCCACCCTAGTCAAATATGATTGAGCAAATTTCTGGTTGACTTTATTTTTTTTTTCAACCTTCCATTTTTTTGTGTGATTATCTAGGTATTCAGCTCTATTCAGCTAAGGTAGAATAATCTGGTAGATGATATGCAATCCAACTGCTCTCAGAAGATAGCTTGTTTTTTTTCCGACACACAGCCTTATATAGATAGACCCCTGAAGATATAGACCCTCAATTTTCCCACGTTGTGTATAATTTTTTGTTCTTTAGGATACAAAGTTCTGTTCAGCTGAAGAGAAATGAAAGTAAAAAAACAAAGGAATACATATATTGAAGCCAAGAGTTACAATCTCAACTCATTTGAAAACAAATTTGATGATTTAGATCTTTAAATTATCAATATCGAAAATTATAAGAGTTCAGCTTATCATGAAATCGTCTCCTTTTCCAAATCTGATGTAGTTCAATTATGTACGATGTTTATTATGTTATAAGACTTGGACCCAATAAACAGGTCACAGGAATATATCTGTATTGCCTAGTTTGGTTGATCCCCAAAATATATGACCATTACAGTACCTATATATAGGGTGAGTCAGAATAAGTCCGACAAACACCCGTAAAGACAAACCCCTGTCCACGGTAATTGTTTAAGTTAAAGTTTTGGCAAGGTGGTAGAACCGGGATTTATTTATTTATGGCAAGAAGTAACATTGGGACAAGTAAACATACTGCTTTCCACTATTTCACAGTTGTGCCAAGGTTTATAAAACCAATACTTCACTCGATGCTATGGCAAGATCCAGACCAAACCAACTAGAAAATTCTGACTCTATCAAGCCTACTACTGTCCTGATTTGATAGTGACACTAAATGATATGACAATCTCTTTTTACTCAGAACTGCTTCTATAGAACTGATATAAACAATATAGAACGCAGAATTTAGACTCAAGGCATATTTGATTTCAATAGTTACGGACCCGGACCCGGTAAGTGGTTCGGTGTTGTGGATCCCATCTTGAGAAAGTACTCCCTTCCTTTCCTTCAGCCAGTACAAAGGAGGAAAATCTTCGACTGAGAAAGTTGTGGGTCCAATTGCTTGATCTCAACTGACTTCAGATCGATTTTGGGCTCTCTCATACAGAAAGAAGACCGTATCTAGGAAGACGGATTTTTTTTCCAGGAATTTCAAATTCGTGACTGGAAAATGCCAATATTCGAATTTTCCGAATGGATTTGCAATCTGAAACTTGCACAACATGGTCTAAGATATCTGTTTCACAATTAAAGTTTTCCTTTGGAAAGAATTGCGCATTTTCCAAATTTCAGCTAAAACTTTGGTGTTTGACACTTTGTTGACATGTGAAGCTCCCGGTCAATTTCTTCTCTGAAACACCACTTTCAGGTACCAGGGCTTCGTGGTTGGATGGAAGTCATATCAACTTGATGAGAAAAGTGTATTATTTCATTTGAGATATTGGATTAGTAGATAAATATTATTGGAAGATTGCAGGGTATCGTAGAAGTTGAAGTATAGATCCTACATACTTATAAAGTACCTAGATTTGCTTTTGCTACCTCCAAAGTTATTATTATTTGCATCAGCTTGATGAACACACTGTATTCTTCCATTAGGATGTTAAATCAGCAGAAATATTATCGATACATTACAGGGTATCGTTGAAGTTGAGTTGAGTACCCCCATCTTTATAAAGTTCCCAGATTTGTTGTTGCTGTTCCCGAAATTTATATAAATGCCATCAATTTAATCATTGAGGTGTGTATTTCCATTCTAGATTTCAAATTGCTAGGAGAATATGATAAGGATATGGCAGTGAAGTGCTGAAGTTGAATTGTAGGATGTACGTACAACGTTACATATGAAGCGTATGGACCTCATACATATAAAGTGTTCATACTCACCTTCTATTCTTCATACAGTCCTAGACTTATCAGTTGTTGTGCTATTTCATAACTTCAGGTGCAAGAGAGGAAAAGAAACCATTGAAGAAATTCTACTTACTTTCTGCTAGGTTCTTGTCATCGGTTGTGGAAGCTGATGATGATTCTATCTGCTCGGTATGCTCTTCTTCTGAATGATATTTCCATCCTCAGTCAATGCTCTGATGATTTTCATAGTTGACTTCATAAAACTAGTTTGATTATGAAAATAACACTCCCTTTACGCCCCTACCCTCCAATATCGAGGAATTTATGTAATCTAACAAGACCCTGGGCCTAACCGTCTCAGTCTCCCCCTGAATTTTCATACCGTTTATTGAAAAGAAAGGGGATGAGAATTCTAAATGGAAAACTCCCCGAAATAGTTAAACTGGATATCAACCTAGTAACACCCTAGGGTAACCCATCTCAAAAGTCCAAAAACCCAAAAAAATTTGGTAAAATGTCACATAGTTTACAACAGAATATTAACCTTTTATCTATCTTGTCAACTATCTGTCATTTCCAACTTTATTTTAACTTGATATGTCAAATTAGTTACAATTTATTTGACTCCAACCGTTAAGTTATCCACTCCTTCCAACTTAACCCATGATCGATTGCCAATGTAGCCAATATAATACATGTGGTGATCGACTATCGAAAATGATCTTTAATATTGGGGGTTATGTGGAAGAACAACTATGTTGAACATCGCCTCCTGAGTGTAATAGATTGTTGTCAACCAATAGGATATACAGAAACAAGTCCCATTATTATTATTATTATAATTATTTTCGTTTCCATTTTAAACACTTCCAGTCAGGCCCTTACTTCCGAAGCTCCGACCCATTCGGAAGGGCGTGCTTATTATTATTATTATTATTATAAAATGTATTTGGGAGATACTAAATAAAATGAACATCCCTAGTGGTAAATATATTCACCTCACTTCCAAGCAATCAAAATTAATAAATTACAGCATTCACTTTGAATATTTGTTGAAATTACATTATTTAAATGACTCTGTTCATCATATTTAGTTAACTATATTGTTCTATGTATAGATGTCTACCCATTTCCAATAATTCTATGCAATCGTTTCAGTTGACTACATTCTCGTGCAACTTCAAAGAATTCAAGGTGATTTGCAATCTGGTCGACCAATTGTGATGAATATTAAAACGTGGAATCATTTCCAAAAAGATTTGAAGTTTCAATATGTGTACGAACTAGTCGATTACAGTTTCGCGAGTGGTATGATCCTTGTGGTGAGTATCCGTTGGAATGTATGTATCACTTTAGAGGGTGACTATTGATGAAATGGTATTCCATAGACTATTTCCCACATTATTTTTAAGCGAATCAAATTGCCGAAATTTCAAACAGAGAACCAATCAGATCAGATTTATAGTGATGAAACGTCTTCTCGCTGTTTTATACTGATAAAACTACAAGTAGATTCGAGATTGTTTTGCGATAAAACCACACTATGTACAACACGACACCATTATATGTCAACACATTATTTAATTCATATATAATATATAATTCAAATCCTATAAGGAAACTGGAAATGCAAAATTGATTAAATAAGGGTTTTTGAGCTCACTACGTACTAGAGTGATTTGATATTGGAATTCAAATATATACCTTTTTCAGCCCGTTAAATGTGCCAAGTAAGATAGAGAATGATTTAATTCCCATATTCTCAGACAATCAAGAAATGTGGAGTAGTGGTAACCAGACTAGCACGCGAATTCAAGCAACGTCGAGCGCGGTTTGTACTTGGATGGGTGAACGCTTGGGAACACCGCGTGCCGTCGTTGCCCTTTTTTTAATGATCATAGATCAAATTTTTAACTATTCAATATTTCGATAATCAATGAGAACCCCTTTTGAACATAGCTTTTTTTTCAGACTGTCACGCAAAAGGCTCGGGTTCGATTCCTAGCAGTGTATCTTTTTTTGTCAAAATCTGTTCCAGCTACAATAACATTTTATTCCATAGTGAAAAAATTATATATATGTATGTTTTTGAGTGAGTACAAGAGCAGTCAATAATCAGAATAAATGAATGAATCTGTGAACCGATTTCTTCGATTTTGATGGAGAAGAATTGTTGTAACTTTCCACGTTGAAAATTCGAATATAACATGAATTCTGATAGTTTGATTCAGTTTTAAATGTGATTCGGGGAATGTTCTCATCAAATATAGTTCGTGCTAGAGGATTTTGTCGCAACATTTTTAAAATTTTTCTCCGAGATGTACACATAAATAAAAAAT
Source organism: Gonioctena quinquepunctata (assembly GCA_018342105.1). Lineage (NCBI taxonomy): Eukaryota > Metazoa > Arthropoda > Insecta > Coleoptera > Chrysomelidae > Gonioctena > Gonioctena quinquepunctata. Next base: position 243,709 of record JAFIRS010000383.1, on the reverse strand, counting down.
AGCTGTAAATTATCATTCATGAAATCTACTTTTACGACTGGCCACGCCATCGTTTTTTAATATCATATTCTTGTTCAGCGACCTCGAAAACCCCTATAGCATCAATTTGGGTAAAATTGCTTCGAAATTCATTGAGTTATTTCAAATTTGCCTAAAAAAAACTTGTTTCTGCAAGTCATTTCTAAGTAATATCAGAAGATTTTAGGAAAATCCATGGAGTCCTCCAGGATTCCAAAATAATGCATGATTTTAAGCAATTTTTACTCCACTAATTGGGTATTTATTAGGAATGAGACCAAGTAGAACGGAGTTTATATCCATAAATTAATCTTCTGTTGAACAAATTCTACAAAGGATAATTATTTAAGTTGATCCGGTCATCAAGCAAATTTTGCGATGTTTTGCAGTTAATAACCTTTTTTTTCTGTATGCAATATTTCAAAATCGTTAACAAAATAATATTTTTTCAGCCAAGAGGTGAGTAGTAAAAGTTGAATTTGTTTTTCTATGACGAAACAGTTCCCATGTTCTGATAATCGTTCTTTAAATGTGCTACCTGTTTGACCTATGTGAAAACTACCACAAGAGCCACAAGTTGATTTATATACTCCGGATTTATCAGATTTCTCAGTTTCATCTTTATTATTATAAATGAATTTATTTAAATTTTTATGTTTCAAATGCGATATTGATGTTATTTTTACGCAAAACAGTAGAAATTTTTTCGGTGGGATTGCCTGAATATGTAATAACTTTGAAATTCTGTTTTTTGTTTTGAGTAATAAACACTTAATAATAATAAAATAAAATAAAAAAAACAAAAAAGATTTTTAAGTGTTAATTTTTTATAGATGGGTGTTACTTTAGAAAGCTTAGGAATCTCTGGAAAATTATAGTTCAAAATAACCAAAAACAGGCTTCTATAGCAATATGTACTAAAAAGCTAAAAATAATAAGAATAGTCATTGACAAAAAAAATACTCTTATGTAAATAAGCGTGGGGTGCTTGATATCAGTTATAAGTTTTTTATCCAAGCTATTGGTAAGGAAAAGTAAGTATTATTTTTTCCTTTTGAGTTCATATTGCTAGAAAATACTGAAAAAGATTACGGTAGATTTGTCTACTCTTTTTACCAATTTTTGAGGAAAGACCAAATCAGCGCAGTCACCAAATCTTTGTTATATAAAAATTGGGCATTTTTTCTAACGATCTTGGTGAGAATACCAGGTCATAGCTATGAAATTATTGTATTGTCATCGGTTATTGATACGTGTGCATAATTTGAAATAATTCGGACAACTGAAAGTGCGTGAAAATTAATTTAAAAAAATCCGTTACACACGTTCATACAAGTCATGCAAACAATCAACAGATCAGCTAAAAGAATGTGTCACATATTCATTTATCACTTCAAATGACGAAATATTCAATTACATTTTCGCATAAAATGACCAGAGAGGTTATCATCAAAATTAGCGAAGTTCTGCATTGGCAAAATAATCAGATAATTATATCATCTGATAACAGATATTGAACTTATTCTTTTCTCTATTTATAAGATTTTCATGTTCTTTTTTCAATTTGTTAAGTAGGTCGAAGCTATCCTAATTACTTTATTATAGTCTCTCTACCAAGTTATATCATATCATTAGCAGCAACTGGTTTTGTCGCACTATTGCATTGAATAGCATATCAATTTTGGCTTTATTGAGGTTAGCCCTCACCGAAGTCACACATGATTCAGTTTTGGCACCGACTCATCTCCCTTGCCTACCTTGTATTCATATTTTCGTCTCCGTGTGAATTTCCCTAATGAATCTATACTTTTGCAGGTCATACAAATACAAGTTCTACTCGCAGGCACTTTTGTAGATTTGTTCATAATGATTATAAGCTTGGCACTCGCTTCTCGCATAACACAAGTCACAGAAAGAATAAAACTTGCATCAGAGTGCAAGGTAGGTGTGCGTTCATTTGGAGAAACAAGTATGAATGGGTGATCAGTTGGGTTTAAGAAATAATTCAATTTTCTACAATAGTGTTACGAAACTGGGCTCGTTTATTTAAACCCTCTTTTGATTTTAATGACCGTTTATTTCACTTTGAAAACACATCACGATAATACACCCAGACAATACGATACTTGATCGCACTGCACTGAATCAAAATTCACCTTGACTTCTCTGATATAAATTATTCAAATAACATCAATAGATAAACTGAACTCTGCTTATCTATTAAAAAACATACATCTAGAATTTCCGATAATGTCGTTTCCAAAACCATCTGGCTTCTTCTCAATGATTCTATGACTTCATCAGAAAGTGCCGATGCCCGCATAGTTTGGCACGTGCGTAATCCACTAATTTCGTTTGTTTTTCACAGACTACTCCGGATAGTACATGGAAGGATCTTAGAGAAGACTACAACATACTGGCATGTCTATGCAAGTTTGTCAACAGAAAGGTGGGGCCAGTAATATTGTTGTCTTTCGCTGCAAACTTGGGCATTTTACTTATTCTACTATTCAACAGTTTGAATATCAAGAAAGGTATCATTGGAGAATTGTATTTGTACTACGCTTTCCTGTTTCTGTTGTCTAAAACTGTGGGTGTCTGTATATTGGGCGCAAAAGTGAACGATGGAAGTAGAAAACCTCTAATGTATTTATACAGTGTACCAGCTGCAACTCACAATGTTGAGGTGGGTATTGTATATTGCATGTATTGAAAGTCTTTCTTCACGCGATTCTCGGCAAAAGCTCATTTTCTGGAATGCTAGACGTGGCTTTTTGAAGGCATGCCAGTCAACTGAATTATTTTCAATTTGCTACTCTGAATTTTAACTTTGGTCCTTTTCTTGTTTCAGATCGATCGTTTGATTCGCCAAATCATCAGAGATGATATGGCTTTGTCAGGAATGAACTTCTTCCATATCCGTAGGAATATTATACTGAAGGTGAAATGTGTGACTATTTCATGTGTTGAAAAACAAATCTATGGTGTTTTTCAGATTGCTGGATCTATAGTGACATATGAACTGGTATTGATGCAGTTTGCTGGTGATTTCTTGAAGGAACACGAAATCGCAAACAGAACTTATTCATTGTAAATAATTTATCTACATTCATGAAAACAACAGTTCTTCTGATGGTGTAGATGCAGTTTTTCCATGGGATTTTGAACTCGAATAAATCTTAATAATGATATCAGTGATTATCAATTTGAGGATGTGATTATCAATTTGAGTGTAAGCTTCTTTCTTGTATGACGTAGGCTGTCAGTGTTCCTAATATAACAATTATCGAACGGTATATAATCGTTTCAATTTTGAAATTAATAAATATTTTGTGAGAAATTTTCGAAATAATTGGAATTCTTGTCGTGATATTGTCACGCCCCAGTTTGGGAGACGCTGTGAAACTCTGGCCCCCTAACTGTTTAGGGTGCCCACTAATTATCTTGCTTGGCTTGCGAGAGGTTGAAACATTTTACTTCTCTGATTGTGACCACCATGGTATAGTGAAATGAAAAAGTGAAGTGAGAGCTATTGTGTTTATTAAAAATATTAGGAGACAAAAACATACATGATGGTGAAAACAAAAATACTAAGTGCAGTAAAAACTCTTGTGGATCATTACAATTATAAGAAAACGAAAATAACAATGATGAATACAAAAATTACCAACTGAAGTGAACAATGGGGGTATGTAATGTACCAAAAAACAAATAAAAGTAACACTTACATTATAATGAAAACCAAGGGAAGGAGATGTGTCACCGTGGACCAGCAGCATAAAACCAAAGAGCCCCATTAAAAACAAACACTTTCATTTATAGGAAAAATATCGCTGACTTGCAGAATCACTGTTCTTGCTATTGATGAATGCAATACCGGACTGAAACCCAATCCCTGGTTAATGACTGGCGTTGAACTTTGAATTGACAGGATATACTGTATTCCAATAAATGTTATACTAGATGATGAATCACTGTAGAATAAATGAACTACGGATTTTTCCACTTTAGATTCAATTATGTTTGAATTTTATTTTCAAGTCTGGTAAATTAATTTTGAATTTTGAAAAAGAAATGATTGGAATATTTCTATTGGGTAATATTTTTCATACTTGACAATATTTTCATGGTAATGAACCGGAATACCCTGGGATGTTACTAGGTTGGTCTCCAGTTCAACTATTTCGTGGAGGTTTTCATTTAGAATTTTCATCCCGTTTTATTTTCAATGAAACGGTATAAAAATTCAGGCGGTGACTGAGACTGGTCTTGTTAGATTGCATAAATTCCTTGATCATGGTGACAAGGGGGAGTGTTTTTTTCCCTAATCCAACTAGTTTTATGGGATCACTAGCTATATGAAGTCTTCTACAAGAAGGAGAACAAATAGTCAACGATGTAAAACATCAGAGCACTTATGGAGGATGAAAAAATTATTCAGAAGAAGACCATACCAAGCAGATAGTTGGAATCATCATCTGCTCGCACAAGAAAAGGTTTCCGATGACCTAGCAGAAAGTAAGTAAGATTCCTTCGGTGGTATATTTTTTTCTCCTGCACCTGAAGTTATGAAATAACACAACCGCTAATAACAAGTTCAGAACAGTTTCAAGAGGACAAGGTGAGTATGAACCGTTGATATTGGGGAAGGCCCATACACTTCGAAATAAACGTTATATGTCATTCCTACGATTCAACCTCAGCACTACACTGCCATCTTCCAATCATATTCTCCTAGCAATTTAACATCTAGAATGGAAATACACACTTCATTGATTGAACTGATGGCATGAAGTTTAATTTTGGGAACAGCAAAAACAAATCTGGGAACATTATAGAGATCTGCTGATTTAACATCCTCAATGGAAGAATACACTGTGTTCATAAAGCTGACGCAAATGATATTAACTTTGGAGGTAACGAATGCAAATCTAGAACCGACGGAATAAAGAAGGAGGAGGTTCTCTAGTCGACGCGTATATATATTTTTTCCACGCATAACTTTTCACAGAGCAGTTTGATTTCGATGTTTTTTTTTATTGGTAGGGTATACTTCAAAATTGGTCCCATTTGCATTTGAAAAAAAATTTCACCATTAAGGGTAGAAAAATAGGGGATATTTATCGTTCATCCACCGAATTTTTACCTGATAACCGATTCTACCACTCATAACTTTGTACTGGGTTATCCGATTCAGATGATTCTTTTTTTAATGGACAAGGTATACTTCAGAGTTGATCAATTCTGGATTTGGAAGAAGATAATCCACCCCTTAGGGTAGAAAAATAGGGAATTATTGATTTTTCATCTGTGAACCGATTCTGTTAGAACTTGGCCGACATATAGGTAGTTCTGATGGCACTACAACATAATGGATACCTGGAGTCAATTGGGCGGATAGTTATGAAAAAGTAAAAAATAAAAACTTTTCAACAAAAAATAAAACCTACGAAAAAATCAACTGAAAAGCAAAAAATAAAATAAACCTTCTTGATCGTAATGATAATTGAGCTCCTAAACTAATGTGAGTAACTAATTTTGAGTCGGCGCCAAACAAACAATTAACGAAGATCATTGTATTACTTTGCAGAAGTAATCAAAACTTTGCCGTGCATCCCGCTGCCATCATCTTTAACTAATTCAATTGCTAGTTTGTTTCGCGCTGACTCAAAATCAGTTACTCATATTAGTTTAGGAGCTCAATTATCAGTGAGACTGAGGTTCATTTTGATTTCTGCTTATCAGTTGACTCTTTCGTCGGTTTGATTTTTTGTTAAAAAAAAATTGATAATAGACTTTTTCTTCAGTCGATTTTCACTGGACTATCTTCCGTTCTGCCAAGGTAAGGGTGGGGGAGGGGAAGGTATATATCATTGATGTCGGCATCGTTGAGATCTACGTCTATCAATGATTTTATTTGTTCACAAACAAATCTAATTCCGAGGTCTGCGGAATTCCTCTTTAGACCAAATATCACTGTTATTTTTTTATCAGTTTCCTCTAATAACTCGATTATATTCTTCAAAATGGAATTTTCCTTCTCTAATTCATTGATTGTATCATTGAGAGATTCAACTTTGAGTAAAGCGCGTGCCTCACTAGTTGCAATAAATCTTCCCTATTCTTAATGATTCCATCAATTAATGTTTTCAAAGATATATCTGAAGATTCTACCATTTTTGTCGAAGAATCTTGTGTGTGGGCAGGCTGCTTTCAACACCTGTCGGTTTTGTTTCGGGCATTTTAATCGATGGGGCCTGTTTTTTTGAATTTTGTCGATGGATTTCTACGATAGCTCATGATGTTCTATAGTTGTTTGGAAGGTTGTACATAACAAATTTTTCAATTCACTCCACTGAGAACAATTTCAGGCCAGTAGATATAGATAATCAATTAACCATTAATTCCAAAAGTTTTTTAAATTCAATGGTATGTTAGTGCATTAATGAAAACAAACTATAAGATTTTGCAGAAGTCTTGTCGTATGGAAAATGATTTTCTGGGCCAAAACCCTGTCATCAAATTACCCTGTGTACTTTTAATCTCAGAGCGCATATGCATATGAGGAATGAACACGGTATGAAAACCGTACGAAAAAACATCGTTTCCCACGAATGTAAACAAATGACCTGAGTAATTGGGGGTCTAAAACTTCGAGTGCGCTCGACGGGTGGCCCATAAACCCAGTATCTATTGTCAAAGACACTTGAGATTTTGACGAGAGATTTCGACGAAGAGGCGTAAAATGAACAATTGGGTTTATAAAACAAGTGTACGAGATATTGTTTCTTTGTTCGGCTTCCGGTATATTTTTTCAAGATGTCGAGTTAAAAACAGATTTTCTCTGAGAACCATAGAAAAAAATACAACGGACGAACAGCATTTTAGCCGGCTATGGGTGGGAGAGTAATAGTCTTCGAAGCCGAGTAGGCTTTTCAAAAAATCAAAAATAGTCAGTTCACTTCGCTTCGCCGGCCTCTCAAGCTCGAATACGCTCTTGGTCCTGGGAGTGAGTGATATATTTTTTTCTTTTCTTCGAAGGCGTGCTACCTGCGTGCGATTTTCTGCGACTATAGCCAGTCCAGTTGATATTATAGGAGTGCTTCCTGGGGAAAAGCAGCTCATTCTTCCACAGTTATTTGGAGTCCTAACTGTGATCTCGAAGCCTAGCGATAATTTTTTATTTTTTTTTAGAATTATTATCGACGCTCCACCTGCTACACCGTCCTGTGGACTTTGGATCGATTTTTGGATCGTCAACTTCAAGAGTTCTAGCCTTCAGTCTTTTGATTAATCAACCTTTTCGTTTCAGCTCCTGATACAGGTTTTCCAGCGTCCAGCTGATTTCTACGTTATACGTTGATTTGTATACTAATTAACCCTCCTCTAACAGGATCCTGCACACGTGTGCTTTGGTATGCGGGGTGGAACAAGCCTAATTCAATTTCTCCCGAGGCTGGGAGAATACTCCCTTATCGTCGGCAGCTCACCGACCCCTCACAAACCGCGATTTGTGACAGATACACTGAAGCGAGACGTCCACCAGATTGAACCCAGAGATCATATACGTGTATGAACCTCAGTTCACGGGTCTTTCTGCGACTAAAAACGTATCAGTTACACTGTGGTGATAGGTGTAAACACGGGTTATTAATAATAAATTCTGTCAACAAAACTGAAGGTTTTAGCTCATGTGTGTCGAATATGTGTAGGGATCGTAGGTGCCTCTGTATGACCGTAGCATAAGCTCAACTTTGGGTTTGCAGTTGTACGCGTTATATAGTTCTGTCTTAGGAAAATTTTATTAAAATAGGCCACGGTACGCGTTTAATTTTTAGGGAGTAAATTCATTTTGACAATACCCCCCCATGTCCTACAATTTACGCTCGAGGACTTGCCCCGAAACACAAATTCAACAAACTTCATGTGTACTTCACCCCGTTGAAGGTATCACGCAAGTTTCATATACCCAAGCTCTTGTTTGTTCTCCACATGAGAACCGGTCGGCTTTTCAGCCCATCTTAACAGCGCCAGTCCGTGGTTCATTTTCTGTTGAAAATCATTTTTCTTTTGGCTCTAGCTTGAAGATCCCTGAAATCAATAGGGATAATTCTGTCTCAGAAAGTTTAGGCCCGAAGAGCGCACAGCTGTTTGTTGAATCGCGACGCGTCGAAAATTGCGCAACGGAATCTAGCGTCCCACTAGATACGCAAAAAGCGGTGCATTTGAATTCACTTACATCTCCTAGGTTAAACCGTGTGAGAGGAAGTATGGATTGTATGATTGCGAACAAAATTCCCGTGGGAAACTTTCCGTTGAAGACAATGATGAAACACCGAATAATTTTTCTGTTGAACAGAATACAATGCGTGATCTGAGTCAGAGGAAAAATTCCAATAATTTTTGTTTCCATAGGCCATTGAGAGTCTCCAATAATATTTTGAATTTCGGCGATAGACTCGCCAGGGTAACTCAAACCCCAGTAAATAATGGCTCACCTCAACGAGTTGTGGAAGCCTTCCAGAATTTAGAACGCAATACATTAAGTTCAGGGGCCTCCAGACCACTCAATTTTTTCAAACCAGTTTTAATTTATTCAGGAATGAATGAAATGAGAATGTATGAGTCAAACACTCCAGACAATGATTCTCGTATATCAGAGCCCAATTGCTCGCGAGCTAGTAACGAGCCCCCGATCGTAAGGGTCCCACCTGCACGCGAGGCCGTTCCTCAAACAGCCCGACCGAATAGTGAAATCCCTGCTATTCGGCAGGTGGTATCGCAGGAGGAACGGGAATAATGGGAATTATTCTTAAGGTTCGAGAGATTCCGTGAAATGAAACGGAAGACACCGGTAATAAATGCCGGTGAGGAAGTCTCACCGCCCCCGTCCCGTGTAGGTAATCGACCTGTTTCGAGACAGTCTGTGATGAACGGAACATTGTTCTAATTGCAAAAAACGTTTTAATGCTTTATTATTGCACTGAAAATTGCAAAAGTTCTGAAAACTAGGCATACCTATAGTAATGGTGTTTTACAATATGCATTGAGTTTGCAACCCTGTAAAAGTTACGGAACCTCATTTTTTGTCATTTGTTTGAGTTTTACTTTGTAATTTGTTTAAAAAAATTCCGGAAAACGCATAATTTATTTAGCAAACTTTTTCATCAACTCTTCCATTTTCAATGCACACAAGCATTGAAATAATTACAAAAGTTTTTTATTGTGGTTGCAAATAAGTGGATATGTAACTTTGCAACCTCATACGAAAAACGGAACCTATTAATCCACCTTTTTTTTTGTTGGAATTTCACAACTTTTGAAATAATTGCAGAAGTTCTGCAAATTGCAATTAAATTACGACCAATATTTTACGTGATGAAGAGATTTGCAACCGTCATTGTTCAACGGAATATTTTTTTTGTGAAATTGATTTGGCCATAAATTGCAAACATTGTGCAAATAGGTTTAAGATATATATTAGACCGATATATGTATACAGTGGTCCAGTTGAATAGTGGAAAAAAAGCACCCCATTTCACAATCACATCGTAAATACACGACAGCAAATATATATATATATATATATATATATATATATATATATATATATATATATAATGTGAAAAGCATCAAATTATAGATAGTGACACCTATAATCTGTGCGGTGAAGCTTAGACCTAATATCGTGGAATTTTAATGGCATGAAATTTCGTGCACATTAACAGGTCACCAACAGATGTCAGCATAGGCCAACCCACGACACCAATAGTCAAATCAAATCAAATTTATTCATTAAAAGGACCACATTGGTATAAAAACACGTCAAAAATTTGAATACATAGCACAATACAGCACATATAAATATCAAAATACACAGTATATAATCATAAAATTCACATTTAGTTTGTATGCTACATGTTAAAATATTCTTCCAAAGTATAGAATAAGCCACACCTTGAAAGGTTTGAAAGAGATTTTTTGAATTTGAAGTGGTTCTCTTGATCTTTTATTTCCTTAGGAATTTTATTATATATTCGGATTCCAATGTTGAGAGGACAGTTCTGGGTTAAACTCAATCTACTTTGTGGGGTATTTAGAAGATTTTGATTTCGAGTGAAATAGTTATGAATGTCTTTGCGACGAAGCAGATTGTTTTTTCTTTTATAGATGTAGCATGCCACTTCCAATATGTAAAGACACGTGAGTGGTAATATCTGAAGATCTTTGAATAAAGGTTTATTGGTTCGGATTGAGTTTTGCATAACAGAGCTCTGATGCATTTTTTCTGGACAATAAAGAAAGCTTTTGCTGCTGTAGACTGTCCCCATAGTATTATCCCATAAGTTAATCTTGATTGGATTTCTGCATAATAAAAGTTTTTCAGTACTTCGATTGTCAGTACTCTATACATGCACCGTATTTGAAATATTTTGGTATTTACTACCTTGATTATAGTCTTTATGTGACTCTCCCAGTCTAAGGTATCACTGATTGTCATGCCTAGAAATGTAATGCTGTTGTTCTGAATGATGTTATTGTTATCAAATTTCATAATTATTCTTTCAACTTGTTTTTGTTTTGTATGAAAAATAAGAAACTCCGTTTTTGTTGTATTTATGTAGAGCATATTTTTGGAAAACCAATATGCAATTTTTGTCATTAGATCCTCACAAGCCGTTTGTTTCAAATCAAGTGATTTCTTTGATACGAGAATTGATAAGTCATCTGCATATAAAACCATTTTGAAGTCGGCTAAATCATATACTATATCTGCCACATAAAGAGAGAATGATGTAGGGGCGACAACACTTCCCTGAGGTACGCCTATTTCTACAGGTGTGTTGACTGATCATTCCTCCATCATTATGAGATATAAGTGAATATTGTTTTCTGTTTATGAGAAAGGATTTTAACCAGTTATGTAATGTGCCTCTAATGCCAAGTGACCATAGTTTGTCCAATAATCTATCGTGTGGTACACAATCAAAGGCTTTGCTCAAGTCACAGTATATTCCTATTTTTTTCCAAACCCGTTGTTCACTAGTATTAGGTTGAATTTTTCAATAAAAGGTTTGAGCCTATCCAGCAAACTATATTCAAAAACTTTAGAAAACACCGGAGTCAAGGATATTGGTCTGTAGTTATCCAACTCTGTTCTGGCTTTTTTTTTATGAATTGGAATAACTTTTGAAATTTTTAGTTGATCTGGAAAAATGCCTGTTTCGAAAGAAAAATTCACAATATGAGTGATTGGTTCTATTATGAAAGAGCTAGATTCTTTGATAATATTGCATGGGAGATCGTCCAGTCCCGATGAGGGTTTATTTTTGAGTTTTGCAAATATGCGAATCATCTCGTCTTCTGTCAAAGGTAGAAAAACCATAGATTGTAAGTTACTCTTGGCTCCTCCCTCAGAATTATCGATTATATTTGATGGTGGTATACTATTACTTATTTTTTTGGGTGCTTCTATGAAAAAATCGTTGACTATATTGGCTACTTCATTGGGGGATGTTACGAGTTGATCATCATGAATGATTTGCATATTCGTAGCCCCGTATTGCATAGTCGTACTCCTAGTGCGTTCAGAGTAGCGCAAAACAAATAACTAGATGAAGAGAAATTTGTTACGAATCCAAGAGAGCATCACCATCCGCCAATTTGAGAAAGACCACAAGCCGTCCTGATGATTGGGAAACCATGAAACAGCTGTTGGCGGATGGTGATGCTCTCTTGGATTCGTAACGAATTTCTCTGAGTCTAATTTTTGAGTGCATCAATATGAAGGACTAAACTTTCCCGAAAAAATCGAATGTATTTTGGGCAATATCTACAAAGACCCAATGGGGCACGATTTCGTCTCTGGTGCAAGTGATACCACATCGGAAGGCAGTGTAAAGACATTGAAAAAATTTAACCGCGGCAAAGCTTCATTTCTACTTAAAGTAGAGAAGGACTTTGACAGTTCTCGATATAGTTTTTTAGGGCTTTCAAATGACATATTGCAAGTCAGATTTCGTACGATACAGTTTCTGTCATTTTTTAATAGTGACACTTCCGTTTGACAGATGACAGCTGAAAATTATTGGTCGCATTCGGGGCGGAAACTATTTCTTCATTCCAAATTTCTTCTCGATTGGTCGAACGGTTCGGCAGTTATCGTGGAAGATTACAGACAGACAGACAGACAGACAACACACACACACACACACACACACAGAGATAGACAGACAGACAGATTCCACTCTGGAAATGGTCACAATCGTCTCGTAGGATTTCAAAACGGATATTTCCGTCGATCTCTCGATTTATTTTCGCACGATCACGTTACTTGACTACTAAGAGCAGTTCAAGTGATAGAGAAACCTGAAAAATCAACCACTGGAAAATGGAAGTTATTGATATCCAAAAATTAGTTGGGCAGCTCCTACATCTGTCTGGGTGGGTTGGTCAATTCAATATGTTTGTATCTGTTCTTCGAGTTCAATAATTGTATGATTCAATAATATATTTACCTTCCATTTCATTCTGTTGCAAATGTTGATAGATTCAGTTAACCTAGAAGGGTCGTCAATAATGAATTATCATTTTTCACAATACTGGTGATAGTGGAAGGCGGAGTCGGAGAACGTACAATACAACACTCAACGTACAACTGTAAACATAAACATGACAATCAAACTTGACGTTGAAAACAGGGAAATATGATACGAATCTTATAAATATTATTCCTTCTGTCCACGTTTACCTACAATTCGATTTAACTATTTGTGTTGTGCGAACCTACTTCTCGGCGAACGTATTCAGGTGAATATTTTTCACAACATAAAATGCAATCTCGATATTCGGGTTTGATAAACGACTTTTTTTTTCGGAATAACTGGCGACTGTTTCTGTCGGAATAACAATTAGCAAATATCCTTACTGCTACTTTCTATTCCTCTTTGCTTCGCCATAAATACATATCAGGTCTGGATTTTCTGCATTCTAATTATTGTTTAATTTTTCACACATTCATGGCCCTCATGATATGTAATAATATTCACTTGTCAAAAGAATTGGTTCCAGAATAAAAAAATGCACTTGAACATATCGAGTGCCATTAAAAATATGCCAGTTCACAAATTACAGTGGTTAAAAATTTGTTTTTTTTTATTTAATATTTGGAAAATTCTTCAAAATTTTGGGACCTGGTCCTTTCAATATGAAACAAGAAATGTAACAGATTTATCGTTACAAACAAATATTGGTGTATGTCCTGCAGGCAAGTGGACTAAAACATCAACATATACAGTGGGACCAATTATGGAATAACATTATTTCAGGCAATATCCGAAAAAATTATGAGAAATGCTTGGAAAAGTCAATTCTTGTTTTGAAAGTGACGTCATTTGAACTACAGTTGAAATGTACAAGGTGACCAACTTGTGTACAGCACAAAAAGGTGTATTTTTTCAAATGGATCACCCTGTATTTTTTCATATTTTACGGATTCTACATCATGACCTGATTTCAACGACCTATAACACTTGTGGGGTAAAACAATTATTCAATGAATTATATGGGCTATACTTTGGAATTCTCTAAAGGGCTTGAGAAAAACTATGCTCAGATAAGTCAATCTAGTACACGCTTTAACAAATATTGAAATATAATACAGGGCAATTCATTCAGGTGCAACACAGAAAATGTGCTTTTTAATTGATCACCATCTATAATTTGTTATTAATTTCATTTAATGAGTTGACTTCAATGACCTATGAAATTAGTCGACTGAGTTCTCAACTAGCTAATAAAAACTTTATCATGTCGAAACGATTTATTTGAACTTCACTTTGTATTTTATCGTATTGTTCAAAATGCTCTCCATGTACTTGTCAGTAACCCAATCTGTAGTAAAATTCCTTCCTAACTTTTCCTAAAACCTCAGGTGAAATTTTTGCATCTTTGTTCGTATTGAAAATTAATAAATGTAGTCTTATAAAAAAAAACAAAAAAGACATTGTGATATTTGGGTACACACATTAGTACCTACATCAAAGAGCCTACTGCTTTTTTTCACAGAAGTTTTTGCAATCGAACAAAAACATCCTTTCCATGTCAGTGTTGATCATTACATCATTTGTCGCTCGAGAATTCGTTTGTATGAACTATGAACTATAAACTCTTCGAATTGAAATTTTCATGATAAGTTACGGGGATATGTGTCGAAGTCAAGCTGAAGTTGCCAATATGTTCAATCTGCGGCACCCTAATTTGATGAATATCTCATTAGGAACTGTGTCCAAATTGTATGCACAGTACATATAATTTGGATATGTTAAATAGCTCAAAAGAACCTCATGTTAAGTGTCCAAAAGAATACGACGTCAAGTTCACGCCAAATTGCGTTAGAAAATATTGTCAGCCATACAACCGTCCTGAAAACATTTCATAAAGAAAAACTATATCCCTATAAAATTGTATTTACCCAGGAATTAATCAAAGACGATACAGACCGTAGAGTGCTGTTCTGCGAAGAAATGATGAACAACTTAGACATAAATGAGATAGCTCTTCAGTCTATTATTTTTTCTGATGAATCAACTATCACGCTCAGTGGCGAAATGTGTAGAACATGCCACTATACTATATGACTTGCCTTTATTTTAATTTTTTGAAGAAAAAACTAAATTCTAAAGAAAAACTATTTTGCCGATAATTCTCAATATTTTTCCTACCGAAGAATATATCGAAAGATTTGATAACATAATGGAATTTCTCATACTTACTTATATTATCTCAACTCCTCGTGTAAAGAAAAGTCTCTCTTTGTCCAAAATGTTTCTACATATAATATTTACATATTATAAGGACAGGCAGCCGTTGTCACCAGGGTGTATGTAGAAAAATTGATTTTGTCTACACACAACACCAATTTTGAGTGTTTCTATAATATAATGTAAGGCACTGATATTTTGTTTAACCACTAGTCGGTCGGATTTGGATTCATGCCCTCGGCTTGGTATGCGAAGGCCTTGCTTTTGAATAACTTCTCTTGATATAAAGATTAGTACTTTTTGTCTTTCGTCTCAAGAAACTTCTATGCAAGTGATAATATAACTTAATATTTGACTTTTGCCTCTCAATTAAAATAATCTGATTGAATTCAATTTCCCTTTCCTCAACTTCGGTTGAGAAAATAATACACAAAAATTAACTTCAATACATCTATTAACAACAAAAAAAAAGGTAAAACTATAATACAGCTCGACGCTTGTCGAATAAAAAAAAAATGGTCAATCATATGATAAAATGTAAACTATAAAAAATCAATCTCCTATAGAGAATAAAAGAACAACAACGAACAGTTTCAAAATATTACATATCTGTTCTGAAAAAAAAAGAAGGGGGCTCATATTTCCGATATATATATAGTGATTTCCTATTATCGAAATATAGAACTGGTTTCTTCCCGTGGCTCTCATAGTTTATTGGTACCCGCGTAACTGACTTCTGTTTTTTCCCAATTACCAAAAAGTTGTGATCGTATTCGATTAGTCTCAAATTCAATAGACGAACTCCCAATATACTCTGTTATGTATATCCCTAATCTGGTATTAATTGTGCATGAAGTTCACCCCATGAATCGATAGTTAAAAGCTATGCATCAAGTTAGATTTTCTACTTAAGCCAGCGACTTACCCCTGTAATTCCCATGTTTCTCCTAGTCTCGAATATAATTCCCATTTCCCTCGTAGCCGTCTGTGGACACACTCGTCTTCCGAACTGACGATTAAAATAAAGTTCCCTACATCTACCCGCGATAGTTCCTGCCATGGAACCATTATATATCGAAGGGCAAATTTCTTCGATATAGTTTCTGGTAAAACCACAAACTTGGGCCGATCCCAGTGGACTCACGCCCACGGCGCGACGGAACCCGTGGCGATCAACCTCGGGGTTCGCGGAAAGACTACCTTTTCAGACCTGTTGATCTTTTTCCATCCTTAAAAAAAGCGAAGCGCCAAGTCGTAGTCTGATTGGCTACTAAATTTAATTCGTGTCGAAATTATGGTTCAAAGTCCAATTTGTCGTTACATCGACTATATTTCGCGACCCGTGTATATTGCTAATTCGACAGTTTGCCAGCTGTGTTGAAACAATGAGGCTCTGTTTAATATTTCCAGACTAAACGACAGTTACAATGTTACATATCTGTAACTGACAATGACTACCAGAATGAATGAACTCGTCTGCTTGACAGAAATAAATTTTTTGTATCCGCGACGACCCATTCATGTATTTCGCAGTATGAGCTCCCTGTTTCATATTAATTCCATCCAAGAAACTGGAATAATGAATTAATAATCAAAAATTGAAATAACTCACCCTGGGACCAATAAAAAAACCAAGCAATAACACCTACGGGATGTTACAAATGAACAGGCAGAACTGTAAATATTGGTCGCAGGAAAACCCTCACTGGATGCGCGAGATACACACACAACATCCTCAAAAGCTTAACGTTTGGGCAGGTATCATCGGGAACCATACAATTGGACTAATTTTTATTGAAGGGATCATGACAGGTGAAACATATTTGAATTTACTCAGGAATGAAGTTGTTCCTGCCTTGTTCCTGTTCCAAATGAAGTAGATCCGGTCCTACTGAGTGAAAATATTTGTTTTCAACAAGATGGGGCAACACCCCATTATGCTGTACCTGTAAGAGAGTATTTAAACGATACTTTTCCTAATAGGTGGATCGGACGGAGAGGTGCTGAATGGCCAGCTAGCTCACCAGACCTAACGCCGTTGGACTTTTTTCTGTGGGGCTATCACAGTCAGATAATATTGAAAATCTCAAAGATAGAATACGAACAGAAATACAAAATATTTCACCTCATGAAATAAGTTAGGAATAAAGTCTACGAGTTTCATAGTTCATTGATATCGGCTCATTGAAGGTTGTTAAAAACAAAAATATACATGGAGATTCATTGAAAATCAGCCTCTCAGTATTGCGCCTGAATGAATCACCCTGTATTATATTTCAATACTAGTTAAAGAGTGTTCTAGATTGACTTGTCTGAGCGTATTTTCGACTTTAAATCCTTGAATAATTTCAAAGTTTAGCGCCTATGATTCATTATAGCTATTTATGTACCAAGTGCGTTATATAGATCCTAACGCCCGGAGGGTAACATTCACTCGAGGGCCTTTGGCCCGAGGGATGAATGTTGCCCGATGGGCGTTAGGATCTAGTAACGCTCGTGGTGCATACAAGATTTTATTTTTCACGAAAAAATTATCTTAAACGACGTTGTTTACTTCATACATTTCTTCTCATAGTATTTACTGCGTTCTGGTCGGCAACTGAGCACAAGTGAGCTTCTATGCAATTGCCATGGAAACATTAAAGAGGTTGCTAAGGGTTGATTATTTAATAAAATGACGCTGCATTCTTGTAAGAATTGACGAGCTTGTTAGTGGAGGAAACTAAAACGGTTGTGTTCATAATAATTATGGAGATCCCACAGAATGCGACGCTCAAAGCTGAAAAAGCGTTAGGAAATTTACTGCTTGTGAAATCCAAACACTTATACGAGAAGGAGTGTGAATTTTTTGCTGATATGTAAAGATTAAAACAGAGTGAATACAGTAAATTAAACTGTCTTAATGGCATACTTCCAGGAACTGGTGGGTTTATCTCATGAAAAATATTAATATTTTTTATTTATTTTACATTATTTCAGTCTGAACAATATAGTGCAAATAGTCTATGGACCAAATACTCACAGCTGAAATCAATATTGATTGTTGAAAAAAATATTAATATATCAGCATTCAGTCAACTGATGGCATTTCTAAAAGTTAATTCAAAAGGATACATTCCTAAAAAATCAAAGGTATTTGAAGGTGGACAAGTATTACTTTTCATAAGAAAAGCTCCAGATGATACTTTTCTGCTACATAAAGTTGTTCTGGTAATGGACGTATTAGGAGGCTTGAGACGTGATGAAATGGTCAAGATGACAGTTGATGACATTGAAGGCCGTTTTACTGATCAAGGTACCAGAAACCAAGACCTGCACCTCAAAAAGTTTTACCATTGTTGAAGAAAGCGAAATAGGAGCCTTGAACTTAGTTAAAAAGTACATTGCACTACGACCAAAAGGATGTAAATAACGTAGTTTTTTTTTAACCTACAGAAATAATAAATGCATTGAGTTACCTGTAGGTGAAAATACTATAGAACATGTTCCTTCTATCATAGCGAAATACCTAAATTTGGAAAACCCGAAAGGTTACACCGGACATTGTCTACGCCGAACGTCGTCAACGCTTCTTGTTCAAGGTGGTGGTTCCTTTGAAACACTAAAATTACATGGAAAATGGAAGAGTAGTACGGTAGCGGAGAGCTATATTGAAGAAAGTATATCCTCGAAGAACAAAATTGCTACAATGATAGCCCATTCCGTTTCCGAAAAAGAAAATGTTAACGTTCCGAACGAAACCGAATGCACATTGAGGAGTTCATCATCGGTCAACTCACAGAACTTCAAACTTGGTACTAATTTTTCAGGAACATTTGAAAATTGTAATTTCTATTTGAGAGAAAATAATTAGTCCCTTTTTTATGTACAGTTATAAATAAAACTTTTCTGAGTTATTAATTTATTGAACTACAGAAAAAAACATTTAGCGGGCGTTATGATTCATAATGCCCTCCATAACGCCCCGGGCGTTATGGGTCGTTGAAATCAGCTCATCAGGTAGATTCCAAATATATGAAAAAATACAGGGTGATCCAATTAAAAAAACAAAACTTTTTGTGCTGCACACAAGTGGGTCACAAGTACATTTCAATTGTAGTTCAAAACAAGAATTGACCTGTCCGAGCATTTCTAATATTTTTTTCGGATATCGCCTGGAATAATTTTATTTCATAAGTGGTTTCCGCACTGTATAATCAGGGAGAATATATCTACAATAATTCATCGCGATGACAGTAACATATTACTTTAGGCGCTATCTAGACGGAAAGATAACTGAATCATTTTATTGCATGACATAATTCATTATTAACGGAGTTGAGATATTCGGATAATAATTTGGTAGGAAGGAAATTGAAAGTTTTCTGAAAGAGGGCAACTCATTAAATTGCTCCTTCAGTCAATTCTGAAGACTACCCAATGAAAATTCATATTATTTCACGATCTTGGAATCACCAGAGGAACCAGTTATCAGATTTGAAGAAATCCTAACCATTTCAACAATGCACCTGATTTCAGAGAAACATAATTTGAGAAATCGTTATCTCCACGGTTGTTGATGAATGAAGACTGGATTTTTAGTATATATGGAAAGACGGATTGATGGTGTCCTTATAAATTTAGGTGAGTTATTAAACTTTTTTCAAAAATTATTCATTTATTATTATATTATTATTACTGTTTCTTAAGTGTACTTACACAAAAAAAACAGGTTACCTGCTTACTGGCAGTCGGCGTCTATGTAGTTGGAGCACCTTAGTAAGTGGCGCCGCAGTGGCGGAATCGGGCGAATTAGTTAACATGGTGCAATTTATCTGCATTTGCCTCTTTGATAAATGGAGTGTGTTTAAAGTTCAACAGTTTGAATTTTTTTGTTAGAAACTTGAAGACTGCGGTTGCATTATGATTCGGCCTGTATAACCTTTGAATTGAACTGTGCCCGGGATTCGGAAATTGCTCTAGTAATGAATGAACATTACAGTTTAAGAAACTAAAAAACACTCTCATGGAGCAAAAAGGACTAAAATGTTGAAATTAATGAGAATAAAGTCATTGACCAAAAAATTTTCTCATGTGAAAAAGCGTGAGGTGCTTGATATTAGTTATCTTGATATAATTGTGAAAAGTAAGTAAGGAGCACCCCACACTTTTTTACATAAGATAATTTTTTTATTATTTTCAACATTTCAGTCCTTATTGCTTCATTAGCGTGTTTTTAAGTTTCTTAATCTATAATTTTATTAAAGTGGAAAATTGTGTCCGAGAGAAATTCATGAAAAAGGAAATTGTGGCATATTGGACAAATTATTAAATTAAAGAAATAAAGCTTCCTCAAGTGGGAGTCGAACCCACGACCTTATCATCTCTTATCATATGCTCTACCAACTGAGCTATTCGAGGACATGGGAATCGATACACACTTCTGAATCATTTCTTCCCATAATTTAATGTTAATGTTAGAATGAATCGATGATCGAAAGTACTCATCAATGGCCGTCAAGACCCGTACCTATCACTCTAACATCATCGTCGATGTGACAATTTCAATAGAAGATTTAGGAAGATGATCTCCAACCACTGATAAGATTTGGCCAAATATATAATATGAAAGTGGAAAATTGTGTCCGAGAGAAATACATGAAGAAGGAAGTTGTGGCATATTGGACAAATTATTATATTAAAGAAAAAAAGCATCCTCGAGTGGGAGTCGAACCCACGACCTTATCATCTCTAGTCACATGCTCTACCAACTGAGCTATTCGAGGACATAGGAATCGACACACACTTGTGAATCATTTCTTCGGGTCTTGACGGCCATTGATAGGTACTTTCGATCTTCGATTCATTCTAACATTAACATTGAATTATGGGAAGAAATGATTCACAATTGTGTGTCGATTCCTATGTCCTCGAATAGCTCAGTTGGTAGAGCATATGACTAGAGATGATAAGGTCGTGGGTTCGACTCCCACTTGAGGATCCTTTTTTTCTTTAATTCAATAATTTGTCCAATTTGCCACAATTTCTTTTTTCATATAATTTTATTTTCAACTTTTTAGTCCATATTGCTACAAGAGATTAAAAAAGATTATTGGAGAAAAACTCTTTGATTGATTCCTCCACTAAATTTCGGCAAATCTGCATTCGCCATATTTTGAAACAACATAGCTATGAAATTATTGTATTGTCTTCGGTTCTCAATATGTATGCAAAATTTCAAATACTTCGGACACCAGGGAGTAGGTGAAAATTAATTTCAAAAATTCTGTTACCTACATTCATACAGGATACGTAGGTGAAGTTAATAAAGCAGATTTAGACGAGTCGTTTGGAACCGCGCAAGGCTACATTGAAGTGCTGAACACATGCACTGCGAAAACCTGATTCGCCTGTCATCGTAGTGTTTACATATAATTTATTATCAAGTTGAAAAGTGTTCCATAGTCGTGATGGAGCAAGTGCTTGCAACTGGGTTTTTACACATTACAAGGCATATTGTGTTAGAAAATAGGTCTGTAAAAAAGCAGCAGCATTGGTACGATCGGGTCACGTGTATCAGGTGCGAGAAGTGATGAAATTGATTATTTCAGCATACATGCGAAAGTGATTAGCCAAGTAGCATCGATAACAAGTCAGTACTCTGTCGAATTAGAGGTGAATAAATACTTTCACAAACAATTGTTGAAATTTAATAAAAACTCATGTCTAAGGTTGAAGTTAATTACACGAATAGAGAAAATATTGGAGAAATATTAATAAATATGAAAGAAATATAAATAAATATATTAAAAATATTGTTTTTTTCATACATTCATTTCCACAAATTCTTTATATTGTTCGTTCACTATCAGAATTTGACTAAAAAAAAGAATTTTTTAGTGTGTATTGAGTATAACATGAATAAAAATATGTTTCATCCATATTTTTTATATTACTGTAATTATTAGTATGAAAAAATTGAATTGTTTATATCAATGTGAAAATACATTCGAATACATTAATGTCACCGAGTTTTTCAACCCAAAAATGTGCAAAGAAATTATGAATTGACTATGAAATTTGAAGTATATACCGTACAAAGTCAATATCAATACTGCATTTATTGCAATTTGACAGTAATTTTCAACAAAAATGTAATAGGATAAGTGCACCAATGGTTGACCAATTAAGAGCTTCTTCCAAAAAAATTACTTATAAATACTAAAATATCAATTTTCATGAAAACCAAAAAAATATACAAGAGGAACCAAGGTTTGGGATTCTTAATATCATGTACAATCTTGAAAATAATGGTAAAATGTAGTTAAGAGAATATATGAATCAAAATAGTCTTAAATCACCAGTGATTGACCGGCAAGAACTAGTACTTGACCACAATTTTACCCAGTGGTTGACCACTTGATAAAATGAAATAAAACAAGTTCCTAAGCGAAACTGTAGATTTATTGATTTAAAAAACAAGTTTTGATTTCCAAACAGAATCTTATAAAAGATTGATAATTTTTTAAATCAAACCATTTCCAAAAATACTAGTTTTTAACGAGTTGAAACTTCTTCACACGGGTTTGGACTACAATTCCCTCCAATTTCCGTATAATTTATATATTCCGTTACTTCACTCTCAATATTGATTTTTTGTTTTTCAATTTCATTGTTATTTTCTAGCGTTTCAGTATTACTCTCAGTTTTCTCTTAGAACAGTTTCATTATCATCAATAGTTTCATTTTCTAATTCTATATCAGTGTGTTTTCCTTTATTGTATTCTCCTTGGTATTATCATATAATTCTTCTGCTGACTCATCGCCGCCCCATTCCTTCATTTCTGCTTTTTTAAACAATTCCCGTCTTTTCTTGGAAATGAGTGAGAAGAAATATAGAAAAGTGATTTGCTTGATTCGTTCTCTTCCGTCTTGATCTCGCAAAGTTCGCGAAGCATCGTGCATACATTTTTTGAAATCTACTGCCTTGATTTAAAAATACATTTTTCATGCATTTTTTTTCTAATAAAACTGGAAAAGTGGCTTTATTCAATCAATATCAATCATATTTTTTTTCTATTTACGTTTCAAATTGTTTATTAAAGTAGCACGCGGTACCCCATACCCCATTCAGCCTCTTCGATTGTCTAATATTGCTGACATTGCTCACAGCCTGTTGCAATCGTACCTTCGTATATTCGAAAAATCTCCTGTTAGTTTCAATTATTTTTTCTGGGAAATACAGTGATTTCACTAAATCTGTATTTGAAAATGAAAGAAACTTATATAAAGTAAAATATATGTACCAGTTTAGATAGATAGATAGATAGATAGATAGATAGATAGATAGATAGATAGATAGATAGTTTATTTCACCACGTTACATAATAAAATGTTTGTAGCAAGTCAAAAAATAGCATAAAAGTAATAAAATAGCATAAAAGTAATAAAATAGTATAAAAGTAATGATCAGATTGAACAATTAAAATAGTATAAAATGATCAGATTAACAATGAAAATAGTATAAAAACAAGCAAGAAACACAAGTACAAAAATATAAAAACATAGATGACATTATAAACATTTAAAATGATCCACGTATTCTTTGACAGAATAGAAGCAAAAACTCAAAAGATAATTTTTTATTGTTTTTTTGAATTTGGACATACTAAGAATTTTAAAATTATAGGGAAGATAGTTGTAGAGGTTGAAATCCAGAGTATTCTTTTGTGATTTACTCAAACGATAGCGGTTTGTTCGAATTTTGTTACAATGTCTGGTATCATAGTCATGAAGGTCTGATTGCTTAATTAATGAAGTTGATTTTTTATGAATTTCTATGAGAACGTTGTACAAAAATAATGTGGGTAACGGCATTATTCTCAATTTCAAAAAAAGAGGTTGACAATGATCTCTATAACCAGAATTTGTTATTATTCTGATAGCTTTTTTCTGCAATTTGAAAATTTTTAAGCCCCAGTTGAGTTGCCCCAGAGTATAACACCATAGCTAATGTAAGAATGGAAGAGGGAGAAATATGTTATTTTCAATGTATCGAAACTAGTTACATTTTTCAGCTGACGCAATAAAAAAAGTGTTCTTGATAGTTTTTTGCTCAATTGGTTAATATGACAGGTCCAAGTGAGAGTACTATCGACAACAATCCCAAGTAATTTAACGCTATCTGCACTTGATGTAGCGGCAGAGCTTGTTGAAAACTGTAACTGTTGCGTTTTATCTGTATTTAGTTTGAGTCGATTTGTCACGAACCAACTTTCTGCCTTCTCATCGACTTCATTTGATATTCTAGATAGTTCAATCGCATTTTTGCCAGAGTAAATAAATGTAGTGTCATCGGCAAACAAAACAGATTTATATGGATGCATGAAGTTACTGATGTCATTCACGTAAATTAAGAACAGAAGTGGTCCCAATACTGATCCTTGGGGAACACCATGTTCAACAGTTTAAAATTCGAAATGCAATTATTGCTACTGACTGCTTGATATCTATTCGACAAATATGATTTTATGAGGGATAGAGATACTCCCCTGATGCCATGATAATATAGTTTCTCCAATAATATGTCGTGAGAGACGCAGTCAAACGCCTTGGAGAGGTCGCAGAGCGTAATAGCTGTGTGATTACCTTGCTCGAGATTGTCGACAACTTCACTCACCACATTGAGAACTGCCTCTGTCGTAGAGCGGTCCTCACGAAAACCAAACTGGGATTCGTTGAATAATTTATATTTTTCAAAATATGCGTAAAGACGTTGTTTAATAATAATCTCAATTATTTTGCTAAAAATTGATATTATTGAAATGGGACGATAATTGTTAACAAGAGAATTGTCACCGTTTTTAAATAAGGGAATAACTTTTGATAGCTTAAATGCATCAGGAAAAATACCACTTGTGAATATTAAATTTATCAATTCAGAAAGAGGCTGCAACAATATCTCGGAGGTCTCTTTAATGATATCACTATTTAGTTCATAGGCGTCTAAGCATTTGGAATTTTTGAGTGACTTGATTGCATTTTGAACGTCTTCTTCAGTCACTGGGCCCAGAAAAAAAGAGCTGCAGGGTGCTGGAAAATTTCTGAAATTCAGTAAATCCGCTTTGCATACCGTTGGAAGAGATTGAATGATATTTTCAGCAATATTAACAAAAAAGTCATTGAAATGTTCAGGAGATATATTAGTATGAGTTCTTTTATTATTGTTTTTGTTTCTCTCAAAATTTATTATTTGCCAACATGCTTTCGCCTTATTTCCCGCCGAATGAATATAATTGTCATAAGCTAATTTCTTAAATTTTTAAGGGAATTTTTTTAAATTTTAACCCTTGGTTTTTTTGGAATTTAATTTAAATTTCTTATCTTTTTGGATTAATATACTACATAGCTGCCTTTCCGTTCTTTGAGTTGTATGTTTTTATTGGAAATATTTTTTTGACCAAATCACTATAAGTATTTACAAGATGGGAAGATAGAATTTCAACATCAATAATTGTTTTGTTGAAACCCCACTCTACATTTGATAGAGCTTCTTTAGCTTCATTAATCCATTTTGGGTTACTTTTCGAGAAATCGTTTTTCATTTGAGCTCTCTGGTGTTTCCTCGATTATAATATACTGGGCGCGATGATCGGACAAGCAAGGTTCAAAAACTCCGCTTTTCATATTGCTTTCTTCCAAATTGGTAAATATATTATCTATACAGCTAGATGAAGTAGCTGTGATTCTTGTATGTTCATGAATAATAGAAACCAAACCAAATGATAAAATTAGGTCTTGTAAATCTTTTAAAGCAGTTGAGTTTACTTTAAAATCTACGTTGAAGTCGCCAGTAATCACCACTTTACTATTGGGATTAACCACATGGTTCAAGAGGTTCTCTAAATTTTGTAAAAACGTATCAAAATTCCCTCTTCCAGATCTGTATACAGTTGTTGACCATGACAAAAAAACAATAGTTGACCTCTACAAAACTGTGGTCAATTACTAGTTATACAATAAAATTGTAGTCCAGAATCGATATCACGTACATGAAATCAGGTAGTAGCACTTCTTCCACACAATGTTCGGGATGACGTTGGAGTACTTTGGTCAAGTTTTCGACCCCGAGGCCCCTCCGGAAATTAGTTTCGCAGCCCAAAAAACTGCAATTTTTTGGCACTTCTTCCAGTTTTTGGACATTTTAACTATGAACGAGTGGTTTTTCGACAATGACCATGGTCACATTTGTTAAATTAGGTAGAATTTGATAAATTTGTATTTTTTTTGTCTACGTAGACCCAATAGTTCGGTATTCTTTTCAAATTTGCAAATTTTTTGCAATGATAAAATAACCATGGCCAACGTTCGTTATTTGACGTTATATTCGTTTTTGTAGTAGTTCAGATATCAGGATGTCGGAAACCGTATCTTCAAAGAGTTCCACGTATTTTATAAGTGGTGAGAGTTTGCGGGAAGCAGACGTTGTACTTCTTTTCAATCAAATTCCCTATCGCCTGGGGATAAGAAATTTGTTACAGGGAATTTTACCAGTCGTCAAAAAAAAGGGTTGCTGAGGGTGGAGGTATTCTGATCACTCCTCATGAACTTGTTTTGTTCAGGCTCAGAGGCAAGTACTCGCAGTTGGGATGTTTCGAACATGCGTACTCCCCCATCCCCCCACCCCCACCTTTCTAAAATGTACATTTTGTAAAAATTTACTTCGCTGAACCAGATGAAAGTAAAATGTCTTGAGGGCGATTTTATGATTGAGGGCGATTTTATGAAAAGAGAAATTGCTGAAAATCACCAAACTTTGTAGAAATGTATCGGTCGAAAAATCATTCCTTCATGGTCAAAATGACCGAAAACTGAAAAAAGTGCTAAAAAATTGCAGTTTTTGGACTGGGAAACTATGTTCCGGAGGGGCTCCGAAGACAAAAATTCGACCAGAGTACCTCTCGTAATCCTGAACATTGTGTACTACCTGATTTCATCTACGTGAGAATGTACTATTTTACTGTATAACAGATCCGCTTTAAAATTACGATATTTTTTTAACAAAAATAAATATTTTACTTATACACAAAGCTATGAAACAGACAGAGACGGACAACCACTTATTCCTTTGGAACACCAGTAGTTGACCAAAGTGGTCAATCACTGGAGCTTCAACAAATATTTTGTTCTAGTAGTTGACCACATTCCAATAATGAATACAATGAAGTAAAGGTAAGTAAGGGTCATGGAAATCGGTGGGAAACAGGATAACGGGGAACAGGAAAAGGGAAACGGGAAAAGGGAAACGGGAAACGGGAAACGGGAAACGGGAAACGGGAAACGGGAAACGGGAAACGGGAAACGGGAAACGGTAAACGGAATAACGGAAAGCTACAGGAACAACAGAAAGAAAAGCATAGGGGAATTCCACGCGGACGAATCACTGAAACAAAAAAACTAATAATTTTATGATCTTGCTGAATTCTTCCACATGTACCCAGTATTTTTTTCAGCTAAAATGGATATGATTTCTAAAGGAAAGAACAATTTGATTCTGCAATCGAAAAGCAACTGCAACTCTTTCCACTCTGCGATGAAACTATCACTCAGAATTGCTCAGTGTTTTGGTTTATTTCCTATCTCAGTTGGAGGACACACCTACAAGTCCAAAAGATTCCGATGGCTTCACTGGAGAACAGTTTATTCGTTAGCAACATTTATACTGTTTACTGGAGATTGTGTCATTAGCCTCTATCAAGATATACCGAAACCACACAGTATACTGGATATAGGTAATGATCCATAGATGGAGTATTCTTGAATCAAGAATAGTCACCGTATTGTCAAATCATTTAATTTACATTTCAATATTTTCAGAACCCCATTAAGAATGAAAAATGTCTTATTCCTCAAAACAGCTAACTACAAATACCTATACAATAGGTGTGTGTTGGTCATATATCCATAAAAAAACAATTACTCCCCAGGCTAACGTCCCGACGGGCGTTGGATTATATCCAATGGATAATCGTGCGAACCTGATTCTTAGTTTTCGTTGAGAGTGCATCAAGATGACTTGGGATGAGTCGACTCATTTCGGTCATCTCAGGCCCGATGTGCTTGACATTGCTTTGGCCAGGAACATTACCTGGAATTGGGACATTCGCACTCTCTACGAGTTGGAGTCTGATCACAACCCGGTGATTATAACTCTAGAGGGTGATCCACCGCCCCAGACAGATCGTATGTGCACCAAGGTGGACTGGGAGAGGTTCTTTTTGCTTCTGGAGACAGATTACTGTGCTCCTGAGAGAATCGATTCTCCACTTGAGTTGGACGAGGTCGTAGCGCATTACGAGCTCACCATCAAATGCTCTCAGGGATTCCTCTCGAAGGGAATCGGCTCCTAGATATCAGGATGAATTTCCTCGAAGAATTAAAAATCTCATTCGAGATCGAAATCGGGCCAGAACGGCCTATCAAAGGAGTCTTTCTCCTGCGGACAGAATCCGTCCAATAGCGAGGTTAGAAATAACGTAACCGAGTTTAGAAACGAAAGATTTGCAACACATTAGAAAATTTTGAAAATGACGGATAACTTTGGAAATTAAATCGAAATTAAAGTGAAAAAATACTGATTCCCCCCTATTCATAGAGAGCTCGGTATGTGCTACGACTCCGAGTCCAAAGCTCAAGCCTTTGCTGACTCGATGGAAAGGCAATTTGAACTGAATGAGCATCCAGACGATGATCCGGATCGTGATATTTAGCTAGAAAATCGGGTTCACCGCATTCTAAGGGAACCTTATCGTGATGTCATTCGTCCAGCTCCGTTGGATGAACTTGAGGCGCATATCAAAGGATTGAATCCCAAAAAAGCGCTTGGTTGTGATGGATTTCTAATTGTATGATCAATAATTTTCCGGACAACCAGGTGCACTCATTATTGAATATCATCAACAATTCACTGCGCCTTAAAAAAAATCACGAAGCATGCCATCGTAGTCATGATATCGAAAGAATGTCAGAACCCGACCTTCCCGCAACATTATCGACCAATTAGCTAAGTTGGCTAAAAAAATCGTTCTCGAAAGGCTTGACGATGAAGTGGAGGACAGAAATGACATACGTTGGCTTTCGTCGCTACAGGTCTTGAGACTGGTGGAAAATGCAATCACTCCACCAAACACCAACAGTAGTGCTTATTGTCCTACTAGACATAAGTAAATAATTTGACAGAGTATGGCACGAAGACCTGCTCTGGAAATTAATCGATTTCCACTCGCCTTTGAGCCTGGTGAAGTATATAAAGTCGTTCCTCATGGGTAGGACATTTCTGACCTAGGTTGACAATTTCTTCTCGGACTATAGAGAAATTGAGGCTGGCGTTCCTGTCTCCTGTATTATACGCACTCTTCACCTCCGATATACCACGAACCGAACACGTGAAAATCTCCTTGATCGCCGATGATACGGCCTTACTTTCCTCGTCAGCTAACCACCTGATGAGTGTTGTTCATTTGCAGAATGCATTAAACGACCTCCAGCAGTGGTACCTGGAGTGGAAAATAAAGATAAATCCCGATGAAACGCAGGCAATCTCGATGGGTCGCAAAAGAAACAACCCGGAGAGGAGAGTGACTAGCTCTGGAAGGGGTCGGAACAAATCGAGTACTCAGGAGTTACCGTGGATCGTCGGCTCACCTGGAAGCCGCATGTGAATATAACCAAAAACAAAAGTGCCAAGAAAATTGGCACACTTTACCCTCTAATTAATAAAAGAAGTGAACTTTCTGCAGGACTAGCATTCGCGTCCTGGAACGGGCGCAAATGAAAGTCCTGAGGATGATAACGAACGCTCCGTGGTATGTGCGGAACGATCGAATACTCGAAGACTTGAAACTGCCTTCCATCAGGAGTATAATCAGAGACCGTAATCGGAAAGTATGCGATTGCTCAATAACCCACGAGAATTCCCTCGTGAGGGAAGCTACTGATTACAACATAGACGACCCCTCGCGCTTTGAACTCCTGGTCCGTAGTTATATCCTATTATGTTTCCTACTCCCAACTGTCATTGCTTAATTTGTTATGACCATTTGAAACCATAATTTTTTTTATCGTTTTTGAATTGTAACTCGAATACTTATAAAGCAATCTCGATACTCTCGAAACGATGAACGAATTGTAGAAAATAAAAAGGCAAAGAAAATGAGCCATAGCACAACCGGATCGGATCAAGTAACGGAGAAAAACCGGAAAACCCGGAAAAAATCTCTGTTTTTTGTTAATTATAACACCGCCATTTTTCAAGTTTTGAAGCAGGCTCTCCACGACATAGCACTGATTGATATGTACTCTATGTGTGAAAAACTCAGGCACTGTTGGATTATTAGTTTTGACATAATTGCAATTCGATCAAAATTTGGTCAAAATTCATAAATTCAAGATGGCGGCTCGAATATGGCTGTTTCCAATAGAAATTGGTAGGTTGAGGTTTTTGGGGTCGGAGATCATGATTTTTTATCATAACCCACGAATTCAAGATGGCGAAGAGTTTTGTGATTATAGCCCGATTCCATTCAAAATTGGTTGTGGGGGTTTTTGGGGTCGGAGATTATCAATTTTTGTCAGAATTCAATAAGATGACGGATTTCATTAATGTTCAAAACAATTGAATGAAAATAAAAATAAAAATTATTTCTTCAATTGTTTGACCTAGGTTATTCTGTGAGTAGCAGATTCAAAACTATAAAATAGTTATTCTTGCGCGGCAAGATTTTGAATCTGCTACTCACAGAATAACTTAGGTCAAACAGTTAAAGAATTGTTTCTTCCTTCATAGTGCATTTATATAAAAGCTTGTAAAAAAAAAATATGGAAATTTCTCCAACATACATCTATTGTATAGATATTTGTAGCCAGCTGTCTTGAGGGATGAGACATTTTTCATTTCTAATGAAATGATAGCTGACTGAATGTTACAGACTTCTGACTCATATTACAAATTTTCAGAAGCTGAGAAGTTATAATGGCATTATTTAGAAAAAGTGGAACTTTACAATTCGAAATGAGTTCGATAACGTATTAACATCATTTTATTTTTGCAGATGGGATGATATATGATATTAATGCAGTCGTTCATTTTGTTCTCATGTTCAAACTGACTTTGCAGTGGCATGAGTATGTGGAGGAATGGCACAAAATAGAAAGGAAATGTCGGCCCATCGAAAATTCCGGGAATCTCAGGAATACATTGAATACCATCGTTTTATCAATATTAATATTGGCTACAGGTAATGATGATCATTATTTGGTTCGGTCTACAACATAAAAACACGAAGAAATTAAAAATGAAGTACCACTTGTGACTATCATTTTTTCGCCTAAACTATTTGGTATATTATTTTCACATACCAGTTTCATACTTGATAGTGTTTGGCATCGAAAATATATATAAGATCTGAAAACCATAGTAATACGAAAATACCAACCTGTAAAGAATATAGCAAATTCTATTTTTATTCCATCGGAGTTAAAGTGGTAACTTTCCCGCCGTTGGAGTTGAGGTGAACTTAATTTCATCTCACAACTTAATTTCATTTCACAACAATTTTGCATTTTTTTGAGTTTGGAGAAAAATTGCAAAATATTTCCCAATTCATTTCTGAATATAAAATAAATTCCATCAATATATTAATAACATATTCAGGAAAATGTAGAATAGAAAATACAATGATAAAATTATATATGTGAAGAAGGTTTTTATTTGAATATAATGAACCAATCAACAAAAGTGTTAAAGAAGAAATCTCAATGAGAGAGGAACATTATTTTGTCAATGAACCAGCGACTGTTCATTATTGATGGAATAGACTGTAACGGTACAGACGCTGATTTCTTTACTCAAAAAATTGTAACATCATGCAACTCTTTTTTCGTCTCTCCATACGACCAAGCAGAGCTATATGATTCATTACAACTGAAATTGAAGAATACGTTCTCTTCAGGTCATGGTGAGATACCCATGTTTCTTTTGAGAAGAACACTCCATGTTTTATGCACTCCACTTTCATATTTGGTGATTTATATATATATATATATATATATATATATATATATATATATATATTGATATACCTAAAATATATATATACGAAAAATAGGAAAGATTTCACCAGTATTCAACAAGAAAGATAAACATTCATTACAGAACAATGGTCCAGTAACAGAACCATCAAGTTTTTCAAAAGTATTTGTCATTTTTTTATAAATTCAATATTTTTTCGGAAAGACGACATTGATTTCTTGCTAAGATATCAACCACAACAGCAGTCCATTCATACTATAATCAAATAGTTGAATTCATTGAGGCAGGAGAGTGCCCTGTGACGATCTTTCGTGATCTTAGTAGGGCGTTCGATTGTGTCAATCATTCTGAGAAGTTGGGTAAATATGGTATCAGAGGGATATCACTGGATTGGATATAAAAAAAAATGGTATCGTTAGAAATTATAATTCTGAAATGAAAATCATAATTCTGAAATGAAAATCATAATTCTGAAATGAAAATCATAATTCTGAAATAAAAGACATTGATCTTGGTGTGCCGCAGGGCTCAGTTTTAGGCCCAGTATCGTTTATCCTATACATACATAATTTGAGTAATTTTTCGATACCGGCATCACTCATTCTATACGTAGATGATACGTCTGTTATTATATCAGATGAATCCGATGTAGACCTGAAAGATAAATGTAGTTTCTGTTTTCATAGATTACATGAACGGTAATCTGCAATTCAATTGTTTTTCAATGTGGAAAAAACTTTCTAAACCGTCAAAAATTATGTGAAGAATTTACATTCAGCGTAGACAGCACTTCAACACAATAGTCTCCAGTGATAGTGACTGTGAAATATTCCTTGGTTTCCAAATTAATTCATACATAAACTGGAAAAATCGTTGTCAGACACTGCAAAAAAACAAAAAAAAATTACAAGTTGACAGTAGATTGCGATATGGTATATGTCTATGGGGTTTAACTGTATCCTCACATGATGTATTCATTGCTCAAAAGCTAGTTTTACGCTCTCTCGTCAATATATCGGTCCGTAAAAGTTGTAGAAATATTTTTCAAAACTATAGAATTCTAACAGTTTCTTCGTTAGTAATTTTTGAATACACATTTGAGAATAAAGGTACTCTATTTATTACTAATGAAGATAGACATCAACTCAAAACTAGTACTAAAAATGACCTTGATATACCTTCTAATAAATATCTTTCAACTCTCCTCTCTCTATAGCGCCTAGGGTATGCAATTAACTGCCAAACTATATTGATGGAAGTAAAAGAACAAACATACTCGGAGAACGAATACGTGAATATTTACTGTAGAAAAGTTTGTATAGTGTTGAAGAGTTTATGTCCTGAAACTGTAGGTACTGTTTTGTTTCTACATTTTTACCTTGAGACATTGACATGTATATTTTGAAATAATTTTAGGAATATTGGTCCAGACTTTGAAATTTAAATGTAAGTTCTTTTTTAATTTTGAATTTGTTTTGAATTTCAATGTTCTGGATTAAATTTTGTATTTACCTAGATTTGATATTTGACTTTCCTAAAAATGCCTGTTTTACTGGAAAATAAAGATGGTCTATCCTACAATATTATTTTTATACTTTGAATTTTGTGTACCGAGAATTGATTGTAGTAATTCAGATTATCAATTTTTTTTCTCAGTGGAGCATCTCATGAATAATGCATATAATTTGAAAACTTGCATGAACGAAAGTGCGACGATCTTAGAGGGTTTCGCAAAATATTTCATGAACAGTTACAGTTCAGCCTTCATCATGATGGAATATTCCCTTTGGAAGGGCATCATTTTGGAGGTGAAGTTTCAAATATTGTATATAGTCTATTCACGTTGAGAAGAGAATGACGTCACAAGATGACAGATTACAGCGTTGTACTATGGAACAGTTAGTATTGAAATCAGTAGAACTTTATCAAAAACAATATTTTCCTAATCTCAACCATCAATATCTACCACTGGTTTCACCCGTTTTTGCTCTTTCGATGGACTGCTGAATACTTCACCTCTATTAGACTTTATTGCAATACGGTTTATGGTAGAAATATCCAAATTCAAGGCACCTGCAACCCTCTGAAATAAAAAATCTGCGAATATTTAACCTAACCTAATATTTATATATATATATATATATATATATATATATATATATATATATATATATATATATATATATATATATATATATTGTTATGTTGGGAAATGTTAATGAAATAATGAAACTGATGATTCATTATTATTATTATTGGGTATCTATGTTATCGTGGTTCATGCTATGTTTGTTTTACAATTTTTCTATACTTTTAACTGTTCTCGAATCTTGTACCATGTTCTAGTCAACGCATATGTCTCAAAAAGTCAGCACTGAAATATCTCTATTGTCATGAGTATGTTACCAACAATACATTCAATTTGCACAACCCATAAAAATAATATATAAATAAAAATTCATAAAAAAAAAACTTTGGATCTCAAGTAGACGAAATGGTATTCAAGTTGAAACATCCTGTATGGTAAATCATATCAGAAGGAAACCCAACAGCGAGATGTCAAAAACAGTTTGAGGGAAATAGCAAAATATAAAAATTTTGAAAACAGAAAAGTGTCAAATATGAATTTTAACACGTTTTGTACATATAATATAAGATCTAGAATTATATATTGTAAATAAAATCATTAGAATAATTTAGAATAACAAAATGTGATACAGAAAGTGGAAAAAAACTTTAAATTCGTGAAAATTAACAGAAAGTGTGGGTTGCCAAGAGGAAGGATAACAAGCTTGGAGAGATGATGTAAGAAACGAAATCATGTACCAATTTTGAAGAACAATTCATTACAAAACACAAGAAAAAAACAAGCAAAACTATCCTCAAACGTTGTTAAACGAATCCAAATAAGAATGGAAAAAAACCACTCACCTAATAAATATAACAAAAGTCCTGTCCGTAACGTTGCAAGTAACAAAAGGAGCCTTCTACAGTGGAGCTGTACTTTTCCAGATATCAAGAACACTTCTAACAGTCAGGAGAACACCCAAAAGGAAGAGTAGCAGATATTTCAAAAACCAGAACTGAATAAAGTGAACATATCAGGACCAGACACTTATTTTGGTTATTTGGATCACTTGTATCCATGCATTTGAACATTTATTGATTTTATTTATGCTCATAGACTGAACATAACTTTGAAACGTTATATTCACGAAGTATTTTATCACACATAAGCAAGTTTTACTATTTCACATCACTGTTCTGATTTAGATAAGTTAGATATCGCAGGTTAGGTCAATTTGAGGACTTATTTCAATAAAAGAATAGCTATTTGACGATTTATTGTTTATTTATTCAGTACGTGATCATAAATCTCCCCACAAAATAGCACTTTTGACGTCAAGCAGCGCAACAAGTTGGCATTACAGAACCTTACTTTGAGAACGGAGATGCGTCATACTCCATAGGCGTACTATCTGAGTTGGGATGAGGTAAAAGAGTGTTAAGAGGGCAAAAACAACATAGCCGGAGTTTCATTACTGTTATGATAGGTATTTATTTTTCAAAATTATTAAATAAAAAATGACAATTAAACAAATTTATTATAACAAATATTTTTTTATGATGACTAGTTATCAAATATTGAAAATAACAACCATTATAATAATTCGTACCATCATACTATATATATATATACAGCTGTCTTGATAATGAAAATAAACATTTTCGAAAGCTCGACTAAATAAGAAAGAGATTTTCTTTTCTATTGGCCATTAAATTTGACTGCAACCTCAAGAAATATCTTTCAAGTTTATTTCAAAACATAGGTTTATTTTATATATATATATATATATATATATATATATATATATATATATATATATATATATATATATATATATATATATAAAATAACTATGAATTTGAAATAAACCTTGTAGAAAAGATATTAATATATAAAATAACTATGAATTTGAAATAAACCTTGTAGAAAAGATATTTCTTGAGGTTGCAGTCAAATTTAATGGCCAATGAGAAAAGAAAAACTCTTTCTTATTTAGTCGAGCTTTCGAAAATGTTTATTTTCATTATCAAGACAGCTGTGAAAAAAGAAAACACTATTGTGAAATACGATTTTAAACAAATCTAAAGAACTTACTAAGGTGAGGTTAAGTGAAGACAGTGATCTAATCACCATTTTGTGATTGAGGTAGTTTTCAAAATCATATCACTATGAAACACTACTAGTAATATATATAAAAATAAAACAATTGCAAACGCACATATTGTTTAAGAAACTTAATTTAAACAATTTAAAATTTGACAAGTACAAAAATTACCACATGGTTAAAGCATGACTGAAAAGGAAAATGGTGGATGACAGTAATGCATGACATGAAGTGTCAAGTGTCATATGTCAAAGTCGAAATGTCATGGGAGAAACATGTGTTTTGTCCACAGAACAACAGGAATAGTACCAATCTATATGACAAAAATTATTAAATGAGAGAAAAAACCAAGAAATACTAAGCAGTTTTTTTAACTTTCAAAACTTCAATTGGAATCAAGTTTCAACAAGTAATTGTAAATGACACTAAGGTTGGAAATATCAAATCGTTTATTCATGCTATTTGGTTCATTTTTTATGAACAACATTTCAAGAAAATTCCTTTTGTGGAAGTTATTCTCTACTGCTAAAATGGAAGGGTTGTTGAAATTACTAAAATGATTAGAATTTATATTGTGTTCAGCTAATGCACAACTATTTTTTTAAATTTTACAATCACTCTTATGAGATGCTATCGACCTGTTAAATTGTTAAAGGGCTTTAGTTCTAGTGTAAAGGCTTGCAATAGTTTTAATATTTTTGTTGGCAATGCGTAGTTTGTCTAATTTAAACACATTAGTCAGTTTGGAAGTTAGTTCTCTTACATATGGTAATGTTTTATAAATAAATGGTTCTACTGGTTGAGGTTGAGCACTTGAATTTATTATTGGAGAATTTACTGTTGCAAGGTCTAAATTTATATTTACATTTCCAGCTTCAATAATAGTAACACTGGGTTGACGATCAGTACTGAATAGTAATTTATTAATAAATTTAATTGGATATGAGTTTTCTTTTAAGATTGTTTTTAGTTCATTTAAACATTCCTTTTGAAAAATTGGATGTGATAAACACACTACTCTGTTTTTCATACCTTTCACCAGGTTTGTTTTCATGTTTGGAGCATGATAGGGATGGAAACTTATGAATCTATTAGAACAAATTGGTTTCCTATACCATTTTGTGCGAAGAATCTTGTCCAACCCTCTACATACTCTCATATCTAAATAAGGGATGCTTCGGTTGACTTCTACCTCAGAGGTAAATTGTAAATTGATGTCGTAGCTATTGAAGTAGAATAACGCTTCATCTACTTTGTCATAAGGTACAGAAAGGATCAAATCATCCACATATCTTTTAACAAAAGGAATGTTGAAAGGAATAAGGGTTAAAACATCTTCCACTAGATCATCTAACACATAGTTCACTAATATTGGGGAAATAGTAGAACCCATGGGGGTACCAAAAATTTGTTTATAATAAGTGTCATTAAAATTTAAAAAATTAGACTCAAAAATGAATTCAAGTATGTCAATGAAAGCACTCCACGATAAATCGCAATGGTTTTTTATACTATCCCATTTGTTGGATAAACTGGCTCTAATAACTTCAAACGGAAGGTTTGTAAAAAGAGAAACAACATCAAAACTGACTATTATGTAGTTTTCAGGAAGTACGTAATTATTAATGAATATGCTGAAATCAAAAGAATCTTTTATATAATATTCATTGTCTATGTCATAAGCATTAGTTAGAATTGAAGTTAAATATTTAGCTAAGTGACTATTAGGAGCATTAACTGAGGAAACAATAGGTCTCATAGCTAGAGTGGGTTTATGTATTTTAGGTAAAGCATAAAATTTAGGGGCTATGGAGTTATATATATTTAATTTTTTAGCTGTGGTTGAATCGATAAAATCTTTTTTTCAGTAGATCCGATACTAATTTGTTGGCATTCTGTTGCAAAGTGCTGACAGGATTACGTAGTATTTTCTCATAATATTTATGATCTTCTAATAGTTCCAAACTTTTGTCAAGGTAATCTTGTTTGTACATTATAACTGTCACATTCCCTTTATCACTTCTGACAATGTACAATGTTAAAAGATATGTGGATGATTTGATCCTCTCTGTACCTTATGACAAAGTAGATGAAGCGTTATTCTACTTCAATAGCTACGACATCAATTTACAATTTACCTCTGAGGTAGAAGTCAACCGAAGCATCCCTTATTTAGATATGAGAGTATGTAGAGGGTTGGACAATATTCTTCGCACAAAATGGTATAGGAAACCAATTTGTTCTAATAGATTCATAAGTTTCCATTCCTATCATGCTCCAAACATAAAAACAAACCTGGTGAAAGGTATGAAAAACAAAGTAGTGTGTTTATCACATCCAATTTTTCAAAAGAAATGTTTAAATGAACTAAAAACAATCTTAAAAGAAAACTCATATCCAATTAAATTTATTAATAAATTACTATTCAGTACGTCAACCCAGTGTTACTATTATTGAAGCTGGAAATGTAAATATAAATTTAGACCTTGCAACAGTAAATTCTCCAATAATGAATTCAAGTGCTCAACCTCAACCAGTAGAACCATTTATTTATAAAACATTACCATATGTAAGAGAACTAACTTCCAAACTGACTAATGTGTTTAAATTAGACAAACTACGCATTGCCAACAAAAATATTAAAACTATTGCAAGCCTTTACACTAGAACTAAAGCCCCTTTAACATTTATGAGAAATCAAATGTCATATATAGTATTCCTTGCCTTAACTGTGATAAAATATATATCGGGCAGACCGGTAGGAATTTAACAGGTCGCATAGCATCTCATAAGAGTGATTGTAAAATTAAAAAAAATAGTTGTGCATTAGCTGAACACAATATAAATTCTAATCATTTTAGTAATTTCAACAACCCTTCCATTTTAGCAGTAGAGAATAACTTCCACAAAAGGAATTTTCTTGAAATGGTGTTCATAAAAAATGAACCAAATAGCATGAATGAACGATCTGATATTTCCAACCTTAGTGTCATTTACAATTACTTGTTGAAACTTGATTCCAATTGAAGTTTTGAAAGTTAAAAAAACTGCTTAGTATTTCTTGGTTTTTTCTCTCATTTAATAATTTTTGTCATATAGATTGGTACTATTCCTGTTGTTCTGTGGACAAAACACATGTTTCTCCCATGACATTTCGACTTTGACATATGACACTTGACACTTCATGTCATGCATTACTTGTCATCCACCATTTTCCTTTTTCAGTCATGCTTTAACCATGTGGTAATTTTTGTACTTGTCAAATTTTAAATTGTTTAAATTAAGTTTCTTAAACAATATGTGCGTTTGCAATTGTTTAATTTTTATATATATTACTAGTAGTGTTTCATAGTGATATGATTTTGAAAACTACCTCAATCACAAAATGGTGATTAGATCGCTGCTTCACTTAACCTCACCTTAGTAAGTTCTTTAGATTTGTTTAAAATCGTATTTCACAATAGTGTTTTCTTTTTTCACAGCTGTCTTGATAATGAAAATAAACATTTTCGAAAGCTCGACTAAATAAGAAAGAGTTTTTCTTTTCTCATTGGCCATTAAATTTGACTGCAACGTCAAGGAATATCCTTTCTACAAAGTTTATTTCAAATTCATAGTTATTTTCAACTAGTCCAGTCACGAGACTACCCTTCTTCAATATATATATATATATATTCGTCCCTTTATGATTGTAAGCGGCATTATAGGATTGCCCTGAAGTGACTGTGAGGGACCAATGGTATAGTGCCCTGTTAGGTCAATGAAATGAAAATCACCATAGTTCGTTTGATGATAATATTGTAACGAACCCAGGCCGGACCTCTCGCCTCACGCGTTGCCATCGACAACGATGAGGTCATCCCCGGAGATATTCGAGAACAATCCAGTCGCTCTGCCGCGGAAAACAACGGTCAATATTGGAAACAATTGGAACATGCTGGTCGCCAACTGCCAGAATTCGAAAGATCGGGAATTCTGTAACGGAGATAAATAGGCAACCCTCGAGATGGCACGGGGAGTCTGAACGAGCCCATACGATCAAGCTATACAGTGGCGTAGTAATATAAATCAAGTTGTAGATTAAGTGTGAAATAAATTAGTAAAACCAAGTTAAGTTTATTTACGTTACAATTGGTGTCGGAAGCGAGATTTTGAAAATAAACAAGTGATCGTGGAGTGGATAGTCAGAAAAATAAATTGATAGACCTTTTTGTACGCCCAAAATAGACAATGGCCCGGTTTTCGCGAAGTGGACGATTGTGCGTGGGGATATAAACTGATACACTGTTCGCGTGAAACAGAAAATAGACAGTGGCCCGGTTTTCGCGAAGTGGACAATTGTGCGTGGGAATATAAACTGATACACTCTTCGCGTGAAACAGACAATAGACTGGTGGCCCGTGGAAAATAATTCGCGAAGTGAATTTTTAACAAACTGATAAAGTTTTCGTGTGAAACAGACTGATACCTCGTCAAAGACAAAATGTGTTCAAGATAAGTGCGCCTTGCGGACTTGAAGGTAGCGGAATTGAAACAGGAATTGGAGGAAAGGGAACTGGAAACAACGGGTAAAAAGCAAGTACTCCAGGAAAGACTTGCAGAAGGACTTATACAAGAAGGTGAGGACCCCGAAACATTTTTATTCGAAGTTCCCGGAGGTGATTTGAGTCCGATAATAGAATCCTTGAAAGAAGAGCTGCAACAAAATTCGAGGACTTTGGAAGAAAATTCAAGAAGCCTGGAAGAAAATGCTAGAAATCTGGAAGAGAAGCTTGAAGAAAATTCTAGAAATCTGGAAGAGAAGCTTCAAGAAAATTCTAGAAATCTGGAAGAGAAGCTTCTAGAAAATTCAAGAAGCCTGGAAGAAAATGCTAGAAATCTGGAAGAGAAGCTTGAAGAAAATTCTAGAAATCTGGAAGAGAAGCTTCTAGAAAATTCAAGAAGCCTGGAAGAGAAGTTCCTGGAAAACACAGAAGGCCTAAAAAAAGAATTGTGTGGTGTGGCTAATTTTCTAGAAGAAAGAATGGGAACCGTTGAGACAGAGATAGATAAAATTAGGGAGCAAATGAACTCGGAGGTAGATAAAATCAAAGATGGGGTCGAGGCAGAAATGGACAAAATAAAGGAAACGATCAGTAAGCTGGAAAAACGAATTAATAGTGCGCCCTCCACAGAGATGATTAAAGAAAATGCAATGCTGGACTTGAGTTTGAACTTGGATAAAGTTCAAGAGGGAATAAAAGATGTCAAGGTCATTTCAGAAATAGGGAAGCTTTCCATGAAGCCGCCTCAGTTCGACGGAAAAACTCCATGGGCAAATTACCGCTGGCAGTTTGAAGCAGCGGCCAAAGCAAACGGGTGGAATGCAGGGGAAAGAGCTGTATCACTGACACTTGCATTACGTGGAGAAGCGACAAATATTCTACAAACTCTCACCGCCCAAGAACAGGAGGACTATGATCAGCTGATTAAACATCTAGAATTACGATATGGCCAGGCCCATTTGGAACACGTATACCACTCCCAACTGAAAAATCGCTGCCAGAAATCGGGCGAATCCTTACAAGAATTCGAAGCTGACATTGCACGCTTGGTTCGTCTCGCATATCCAGCCACACCGGAAAATGTAATGGAGCGATTAGCGGTTCAGGCATTCTTGGATGGACTCCGTGACCAAGAAACCAGACAAGCGTTGATATTAGCTCGTCCAACACATCTCGTAGACGCACTGGCACGCGCTTTGGAAATCGAAGCAGCAAAACAATGCTGCGAAAGCCAAAATAAAGTTCGAACGATTGAGGAAGACTCACAGGAGCCTGCTAACTTGGAAGCTGCCATAAGAAAAGTGATTAAGGAAGTGTTGCCTGAGAAAAGACAGATAAGATGCTGGAATTGTGGCAAAATTGGACATGTGCGTAGCAAATGTCCATCATTCATCGACTCCGATACAGGAAAACTAAAGAAGGTCGACGAGAAGGGGCAATCGTCGGCATGTGTCCGGCAAGCCCCGGTTAACAACGCATATGTCGCTATCCTTCAACGACAGAACAAAGGTGTCTTCGTAGACGGTCTCATCAATAACGAGCCTTGCACCATGCTGCTAGATACAGGTGCGACTAGGACAATTCTCGGGCCTCCCTTTGCCAGAACACCGGAACGGATTGAACCGACAACTTGGAAGCTACGCACAGCAACAGGGAGCCAGCTACTGTATATGGCGAGCTACCGATTGAAATAATTTTGGGCAGCACTAAAGTGAAACATCAGGCACTTGTTGCGGACATCGAAGACGATGCAATCATCGGAATGGACATCATGAATTCCAGAGGGTTTGAATTGGATTTCAAAGACGGCGTCCTACGTGTCAACGGAGAAGAGCTGGTGCTTCATGGGAGGAGTGAGGAGTTGATCCGTGTGCTGTTGGCTGAAGATGTAAGCGTACCTGAGAGGGCTGAAACCATTCTGGAGGCTCGCCTGGACGGGAGTGCGAGCAGTGGAGACGTGGTGATGTTCGAGCCCAAACTTCATGATGAGAAAATTGGACGAGGGATTGCACTAGGGAAGACCTTGTTGCATGCTGATAAATTTGTGCCGGTAAGGGTGATGAATGTCAATTATTTCCCAGTGACCTTGAAGAAAGGAACAATTTTGGGGCACTGCTCGTCAGTTTCATCTGTGATCCGGGGCGTACGAGGTACGATTAGCCAACCCAACAACTTGCCCACAGAACTAGAAAAATTAGTTGCCATCTCTTCCAAAGACATAAAACCAGCTCAACAGCCCAAACTAAGAGATTTAGTCAAAAAGTACCAAGACATCTTCGATACCGGACAAGGAAAAGGGGGTCGAACTGATGTGGTCCAGCACGAAATTGATACTGGAGGTGCTCGGCCGATCCGGCAATCAGCAAGAAGACTTCCTCTTGCCAAGAAGGAAGAGGCTGACAAAATAGTCAGCGATATGGGAAAAGAAGGAGTTATCGAACCATCTGACAGTCCCTGGTCCTCTCCAGTCGTACTGGTGAAGAAAAAGGATGGATCGACACGCTTTTGTGTAAACTATCGCCAACTTAATAATGTCACGAAGAAGGACAGTTACCCTCTCCCAAGAATAGATGACACCCTAGACACGTTGGCTGGTTCCACGATTTTCTCGACCCTTGATCTGAAGAGCGGATATTGGCAAGTAGAACTGGCTCAGGAAGATCGAGAAAAGACTGCTTTTACCATCGGCTCAGGATTGTGGCAGTTCACCGTTATGCCATTCGGGCTCTGTAATGCTCCCGCCACATTCGAAAGATTGATGGAGACAGTGCTGAAGGGACTCTCATGGAACACGTGTCTAGTGTATCTCGACGACATAATTGTGGTCGGCAGATCGTTCGAGGACCACGTGAAAAACTTGGAGGAAGTATTCCGCGACTGAGGAACTCCGGATTGAAGCTGAGCCCTAAGAAATGCCATCTGTTCCAAAAAGAAGTACGATACCTCGGCCACGTTGTCTCTGGGGAAAGAGTAGCAGTGGATGACCAGAAGATCAAAGCTGTTAAGGATTGGCCCATCCCAAAAGACATTCACCAACTTCGAAGTTTCCTTGGTTTATGCACATACTATCGCCGATATGTGCTGGGATTCGCCAACATCGCTAAACCACTGACCAGGCTCACGGAGGGCCAAACAAAGTTCCAGTGGTCCGAAGAATGTCAAGACTCATTCAGGAAGCTGAAAGGAGCTTTGATCAACGCACCTGTACTGAGCTATCCCCTATCCAAAGGGAAATTCATTTTGGATACGGACGCCAGCAACGTGGGACTTGGAGCTGTCCTATCTCAGATCCAGGAGGGACAGGAGAAGGTCATTGGTTATTTCAGCAAGACACTTAGCAAACCAGAGCGCAATTACTGTGTCACCAGGCGAGAGCTGTTAGCTGTTGTAAAGGGAGTGGAGCACTTCTACAAGTACGTGTATGGAAGAAGATTCCTGTTGAGAACTGACCATGCAGCTCTCAAATGGCTCTTACAGTTCAAAAATTGTGAGGGTCAAGTAGCACGTTGGATCGAGAGACTCCAAGAATTCGATTTCAAGATCGAACTTCGAGCCGGAACTAGCCATAAGAATGCAGATGCCTTGTCGCGAAGACCATGTCCAGATGATTGCTCACATTGCCGACGAGCAGAAGAGAAAGAAGCAACACTTTGTAGAACCGCGGCAATGGATGACAACTGGAATGACAGCAAGATCCAGAAAGACCAAGAGAAAGACCCCGACCTTGGCTTAGTTGTCAGCTGGAAGAAGGGCAATCGAAGACCATCATGGCAGGAAGTCGCAGGCTACTCGCCGGCTGTTAAGTCCTATTGGGCACAATGGAACTCTCTTATTCTGGACAATGGGATCCTGAAACGTGTGTTGGAGGCCGATATTGGTGGGGAAGACAGACGCCAAATAATTGTTCCCAGGAACAGAAGAGAGGAAGTGCTGCGGGAAATCCATGATGGAGTCGCTGGAGGACATCTGGGAGTGACGAAGACCCTGCAGAAAGTGAGGCAACGGTTTTACTGGACCAATTGTCAAGCTAACGTCCAGGACTGGTGCAGAAAGTGCGCTGTATGCGCTGCTAGCAATGGACCTCGAATACGACCCAAGGCCCCGATGCGTCAGCACAACGTAGGCAGCCCGTTCGAGAGAATCGCCATTGACATCGCCGGCCCGTTTTCCGTATCCGACCACGGGAATAAATACATCCTTGTGGCAATGGACTACTTCAGTAAGTGGGCGGAAGCCTATGCCCTGCCCAACCAGGAAGCCATCACCGTCGCCGACGTCTTGGTGAAAGAGTGGATATGTCGATTCGGTATTCCAATGGAGCTGCACTCGGATCAAGGCAGAAATTTCGAATCCAACCTTTTCCAAG
This sequence comes from Gonioctena quinquepunctata, assembly GCA_018342105.1. NCBI lineage: Eukaryota > Metazoa > Arthropoda > Insecta > Coleoptera > Chrysomelidae > Gonioctena > Gonioctena quinquepunctata. The sequence continues at coordinate 198,779 of JAFIRS010000383.1, read as the reverse complement.
AAATATGTCTACTGCTGAACATCCGCAAGACAAGAACCACGGCCCTACATCCGCAGTCCGATGGAATGGTGGAACGGATGAACAGGACGATCAACCGCCACTTGTCCAAGGTTGTCTCTGACCATCAAAGAGACTGGGACCAGTATCTTCATTTGTTCCTGATGGCCTATCGATCCGCAGTACACGAGTCGACCGGTCAAACTCCTGCTAGTATTATAATGGGCCGAGAACTGCGACTGCCTTGTGACCTGAAGTTTGGGATACCGCCAGGACAAGACACTGCGGGAGAGGACTACGTCAGCAAACTTCGGCAGAGAATGGACGACATCCACGAACAAGTCCGGTTGAACATCCAGAGTGCCAGCGATAAAATGAAGAAGACCTATGACATCAAGGCCGACGCTGGAGGATTTAAGGTTGATGACCTGGTTTGGCTGTACAACCCCAAACGTCGTCGTGGACTAGCACCAAAGTTGCGGAACTCGTGGGAAGGCCCGTATAAAATCGTGAAAAGGATAAACGACCTTGTGTACCGAATCCATAAGCCACCCCGAGGGAAACCATGGGTCGTCCATTTCAACAGGTTGGCCCCTTACGCTGGAAACCATGACCAAGTTCGCACCCTCGCCACCGGAGGATGATATGACGTTCGAGAAGTTTATGTCCTTGTATTCAAACGGGCAGAAAGTTCTACATGGGGTTACTAGAGAGGAGTCACGAGACCTTTCGAGGTGCCTGCTGACTACGCACTAGCGCACTGTGTGGCAGAAGATCTTCGAATGTCCAGGGCATCGCCGTAGTGTTCTCCAAGAAATTTGGTCAACTCCAAACACTGCGGGAGCAGAATCCAGAAGTTGGTGGGGTGCTACAGTTGAAGAAAGGCCAGAGAAACATCTACTACCTAGTTACCAAGAGGCATTCCCAAGATAAACCGTCCTATGAAGATGTCTGGAAGAGTCTCACCAAACTAAGAGATACTATGGTGGACCAGAATCTGGTGGATCTAGCAATTCCAAAATTGTCCTGTGGTATTGATGGGTTGGACTGGAGAGTCATAAGAAGTATGCTGGAGGCGATATTCAGATCCAGCGGCGTCAAGATTTTGGTTTGCTGTAACCCTCTTCCACGACCGATCATGAAGACCGTGGAGTGTTACTTCCATCGAACTTCACGGTGCAGATATGGGGAGTCATGCAGATATCGTCACACTCCAAGGATGAAATTTCGGGACGAAATGTCTTTAAGAAGGGGGCAATGTAACGAACCTAGGCCGGACCTGTCGCCTCACGCGTTGCCATCGACAACGATGAGGTCATCCCCGGAGATATTCGAGAACAATCCAGTCGCTCTGCCGCGGAAAACAACGGTCAATATTGGAAACAATTGGAACATGCTGGTCGCCAACTGCCAGAATTCGAAAGATCGGGAATTCTGTAACGGAGATAAATAGGCAACCCTCGAGATGGCACGGGGAGTCTGAACGAGCCCATACGATCGAGCTATAGAGTGGCGTAGTAATATAAATTAAGTTGTAGATTAAGTGTGAAATAAATTAGTAAAACCAAGTTAAGTTTATTTACGTTACAATATATTTCATTCAGTGCTGAGTATCTTAGATCAATGAACGAAACGTGAATCCATCGTATACTACGACATGTACGAGGTTAACATAACAAAGTCAAAGTTAGTTGTAAGGTGAGTTATTGTTTACATCACCTCGTATGGTTAACTTGTTTCCAATTATGATTCAAAATAATTATTGTAAGTGAACTTTCAGAAATATTGAAAAAATAGATTTTTTTCTCATTATACTCACTCACTCACTCACTGTATAATTTTACTTTATGTCTTATAGATATATGTAATGAGTATAAGTCTCTAACAGCAGTTAGGTTAGGTTAGGTTAGGTCCTCCATTTTCACGTTCTCTTTCAAAGTAGTCTATTAAAGACGCTACTATATGTTGAGACTGTTCTGGTAATGCTTTGGGCATATTGATATTGATTATACGCAGGTCTCATTGAAAGAATTGATTAGTAATGAACATTTTTTGACAGTTCTAACAACCATTCGAATTTTGTCATTTAGTGTCATATGAAACAATTTCACCCAATCATGTCAACATTACACTGACTATTCCACGCACCTTGGAATTTTCACAAAATCTGACCAATCAAAAACCAAAGACAGCTTGTATTATCGCGAAAACATCAGCTGTCTTTCAATTCTGATTGGTCTATCAGCATCGTGTTTTCAACGACGTAACCATGGATACGGATCGCAATGCAAAGTTTGACAGTTTGACCAAAAATAATTGTAGCTGCAAACGTCAAAATCAGTCGCTTTGGTTCTACTCCAAACGAAGTAATAAACCAAAATATTGAAGAAAATATACCCAGTAACACAAAAAAATCAGAATCTTACATATGGAGACAATTTATGACGTTCTGTGCGGAACGCAACTACAAATTAGATGCAGAAAATAGCAATGAAAGATTAGCATTCATTCTAAAAGACTGGGCATTCAATTTGTCGAAAATTGATGTTAGTGATCACAAGGAGAGTGTTATTAAAACCATATGGAACATTACTGCAAAATTAGTAGAAGGAAAATATTTTTGTGAGTATCAGAGACATATTGATCCCTTCAAAGATATAATGTTCAAGGAGGCGAGGGCGGCTCGAGATAGTGAGAGAAACTTGTTGCAAGCTGTACCCGAAAAAAAGAAAATGTGTTCTGTCGCTATGACTTAAGACGAATATAGAATTATGTGCTCACAATGGGACGAAGACACGCCAGAGGGACTCCAAAGAAGTTTTTTCACATAGCTGCAGTAGAACTAGCTTGGAGAGGTAACGAAGCAACTTTTTCCATGTTACATTTTTTTAAGGAAGAAACTGACAACAAAGGCTGTTTAACAAACAGAATTGCATACAACCCGCTAGTCTCCAAAACCCGCCAAGGTGGCGATAAAAACTGTGCAGATACTAAATGGCTTACTCAAAATTTGAAAAATCCTGAACTGTGTCCTGTGAGTTTATACCGGAAACTTATATCAAATTACCACTGACAGACTTTTTCTGACAATGAATGGCAAGTGGAATAAATATAATAATTATAATTGGTACAAGAATTGAACTATTGGTATTAATACAATATCAAAATGGACAAAATTCTCTGCAGAAAAGATAGGATTAGACACTAAAAATAACAAATCACTCTAAACGTGCCACTACAGTTAGTCAGTTACTACAATCCGGTGTTAGTAAACAACATGCTATGAAAATTACTGGACATGGAAGTTCGAACTCGATGAAACCGTATTCACAACTTAGTGCTGAACATCATCAGAATATAGTGAATACTTTTAGGAGTACTCCAAGAAAATAATACCAACAATACATTGTCATACATCTAATAACGGTTATACTATTCAAATTTTTTACAATTGCACTATTTATAATACTTATAGTCGAGAATAATGTATTATGTTCGTATTCAAAAAAAAATATTTATTGTTATAGGTAACAAATAATAATTAACACAAAATTGTTTATAGTTAAAATAAATATTTCATGATTATAATTAAATTTGAATTATTTATTATTATTAAATTTCTTCCCCTCATTCTGCCGAATTAAAATTTTTTGACCTTTCACTTTATTCGTGAAATAGTTTAATAAAATACCACTCGTGATTGAATTTATCTTATAAGTCTGTCTTTCATTTCTTAACTCAACTGAGTTGCTTGAAAAAAACAACACTCGTCCTGCGGACTCGTGGTGTTTTCAAGCAACTCAGTTTCGTTTAGAAATAAATCGACAGACTCATCGCGAAAATTTAGTCACTAGTGGTATGACTACTGATAATTGCATTCAGTGCAATCATCAATCACTATGACAACACGATTGAGTTTGACAACTTCATTCCAAATAAATTTCAAAATGTCACGTTTTGGCAATGCAAATGTTTAAAGTATAAATGCGCTAATCAAAGAAAAAACTCCCAAAAATACAACCTACAGTCACAAATATATTTGGGGAATATTTATGGAATTTTGCCGCGAACGAGAATATGAATTAAATGAACATAGAAGCTTAGAAGAATTGGCGTTGATACTAAAACATTGGGCGGTCAATATGAGAAAGAAAGACGGGACTGAATTTAAAGAAGTAACGGTGAAGACAATGTGGAACGTTTCGTGCAAACTTTTGCAAGAAAAGTACTATAATGACTATAATATTATGATTGACCCGTTTAACAATATAGTATTTGAACCAGCCCGAGATGCCAGCGATGCAATCACGAAGAAACTACAAGCAGATTCATGTAAACGTAAATCCAGTTCAGTTTCGTTAAATTCGTCTGAAGTTAACAAAATAATATTGCTATGGGATGAAAATACTTTTGAAGGTCTTATGCGTAAATTTTACCATATTGCTGCTGTAGAATTAGCGTGGCGAGGAGGAGAGGCAGTTGCTTGTCTGGTGGATTTTTTTCAAATCGAGAAAAATAACGATGACTCTCCAACAAATCGCATTGAATACAATCCGGTGTTCAGTAAAACGTGCAAAGGTGGTTCTTAAAGCTGTACAAGTAGTGATTGGTTGGTTTCCGATAGTGAAAGACAAAGCTGCCCTATACGTCTTTTTCATAAACTGATATCAAAACGAGGCGACAATATTACCTCACCACCACTGTTCTTAAAACCAAATCGACACTGAAAAACTGAAACTGACAAATAGTACGGTAATGTTCCTGTTACAAAAAATACAATAAATGGATGGACTAAATCTGCTGCTGAGGCAATTGGCTTGAATGTAAAGGACAAAAAGATAACAAATCACTCGAATAGATCAACTGCTGTTAGCGAATTGGCAAAAAGTGGTGTAGAAGAACAAAAATTGCTGAAAATTACTGGTCATAGCAAACAAAATTCTATAAAACCATACTCAAATCTCGATCAAGAACACCACAACAAGATCATAAATATTATGCGTGGTAATAGATCTTCTATAGTAGAGAACAACAACGAATCTAATGTTAAGTTAAATTTTAATAATTGTACTTTCACTTACTGTACTTTTAATTAATGAATAAATGTTTCATTGTGTTGAGTTATGAATTTTTTCGTCAAAAATTTTCTCGCCCAATATCCCTCGGACATTGACAAATACCTCATAATTTTATGACAATTTTATCAAGCTCGTTGCTTGTTACAAGGAACGAGCTTTCGATTGTCATAAAATTATCTCGTCTATTATCAATGTCCTAGGGAGATTACTACTGAAAATAATTCTTTTTATTATCAAACAGAAAACATTGAAGAATCGAACGAAATAATACACAAACTTCACCATAGAAGTCACAGCTGTCAGACGCATAACATTTAACCTACCGGTTGGTAACTTTTAAATTTTACTAGTTCCATCGATATCATTGGGAATTTCAACTTTGATATGCTAGATATACAAAATTACCAAAAACGACGTCATTCTCTTCTCAACGTGAACAGACGCAAATATACAGTGCTAGTCAAAAGTCCCTCCCCTCGTATCTTTTGAACGGGTATACTTATAATAATGAAATTTGGAGGGTGGAAATAAACGGATGTAGGCTTCTCAACTGGTCATAACAGGTGACGCAATAGTCATAAATGACGTCACAAGGCCACTGTGACCAATAATTTTAAATGGGACCCTATGGCAAGTGACAGCTCGTTTGAAATGTATTGAAAATACCTATTCAGTCATACCAATTTTGTTTGGGTTTCGGCTGATTTTGATTGATAAATTGAAGAAATACGAAAATTATAGTTTCGCATTTAATTAATAAAGATTTTAAAGTACGCCTCTGGTTAATTGTCAAAAAGGTTGACGTTTTTGAATTCTCTACTTGTCAAAAGTGTTTATACCTTGAAAATTTACCTAAGCTATTGTTTAACGAGACGTTTAAGTGTTTACATAGGCAAAATGGTACGTACTGTAGCCGACAAAGTAGCAGCTATCTTAATAATTGGTGAATGTAGAAACAATTTCCATGCAGCGGAACGACTGTTTAATGAGAGGTACCCCGATCGCCCTATATCGAGGGTTTATTTGAGGGAGCTTCTTCGGAAGTTTGAAGCATCAGGTAGTGTTCAAGATGCCAAACGATCTGGTCGACCAACAATTAGTGATGACAAAAAAATTTACATAATTGGAGAAATGGTAGTAAACCCTACTTCTTCCACAGCCCAAGTTGTGAAGTCAGTCAAAGGACAGTACATAGGGTGTTGGCTAAAAACAAATTTCATCCATACAAATTAAAAATGGTGCACCAACTTTCAGATGATGACCCCGACCGAAGACTAGAATTCTGTGAAACTATGTCCAATAAAATGAACCAACAACCAGGCTACATACAGACAATTTGTTTTAGTGACGAAAGTACTTTCTTTCTCAAGGAAATGTTAACACTCAAAATGTGAGGTATTGGAGTGACACAAATCCTCACATCTTTCGTGAAAAACATACTCAATTTCCAGAAAAAGTAAATGTTTGGGCAGGTATTTTGGAAACCACATAGTTGGGCCTCTTTTTCTCAATGCTAACTTAACCGGTGAATTGTATCTGGAGATGTTACAAAATGATATTGAGGCGTTAATTCTTGAAATTCTAGAAGATAATCCAGATGAATTCGACAACTTGGAAATAACGTTTCAACAAGATGGTGCTCCTGCACACTATTACGGTGCAGTAAGACGTTACCTAGATGAAGAATATCGTGGTAGATGGATTGGACGACGAGGTTCGATCGAATGGCCAGCTCGGTCACCGGACCTTACACCATTAGATTTTTTCTATGGGGGTACTTGAAATCTAAGGTTTACGCTACAGCACCTGACAGTATTGCCATTGTGAAACAACGAATTGTTGAAGAATGTAGGGCAATTTCCGCTGACACACTGGGACGAGTACGACAAGAGTTTAGCAATAGGATGCATTACTGCCAGGAAGTAGATGGAGCACATTTTGAACACTTATTATAAGAACTGGTTCTTAAATCTTTATTAATTAAATGCGAAACTATAATTTTCGTATTTCTTCAATTTATCAATCAAAATCAGCCGAAACCCAAACAAAATTGGTATGACTGAATAGGTATTTTCAATACCTTTCAAACGAGCTGTCACTTGCCATAGGGTCCCATTTAAAATTATTGGTCACAGTGGCCTTGTGACGTCATTTATGACTATTGCGTCACCTGTTATGACCAGTTGAGAAGCCTACATCCGTTTATTTCCACCCTCCAAATTTCATTATTATAAGTATACCCGTTCAAAAGATACGAGGGGGGGAGGGGACTTTTGACTAGCACTGTATAATACTTATGATTGAATCGATATCGTAGTTTCAAAACTCCACTATTTTCAGTTTGCTCATATACAGATGGCTTTCCTATGGAACTACGTGGATGTATTTATTATGTTGATCGGCTCATCGCTGAAATTCAAGATGAAACGAGTGACGAATAGAATTATTTCATTGAATAAAGTGAAGGCAAGTACATATGTGTATTACAGAAGTTGTTCTCTCCAGAATTTGGTAGACCAACATGTGGAGATATTTTCTCACCATGTTAATTCTACTATTGACCTATTCTTGATTGAAATTCTGGTTCATTGTAACTATACTGGAGGTAATTTTCATTTTATCACATTTTCTGTAATAATTAAGCTCTTTGAGAAGTACATGGGTTATTTCTCAATATCCAATACTGATTATTGGAAAGAACCACGCACGCATCTTATAGGAAACAGTCTTTCGGTCTTTCGGATTGTTCATATGTTGTAGCTGTAGCCATCCTGAGTAAAAGTCTCTATTGGCCCAACTCGATCGTATGACCAGATTCGGCGCTAAATCATGAATTTTATGATTTTTGGAGAAATTCAGCTGAATAAATAAATATTGTTCACGCCCGAATTATTTGTATTATATTTTTTTTCACAATTTATTTCCTGTTTGCATTCTGCACCAAATTGGCCATGTAATTTGTTGTTTTCATTTTTACCTTGGTCGCTAAGCAACTCTCTCAGAATGAGACTGTGAAAATATACTTCAATAAAACTTGACATATCAGTCAATAAGTTCATTTTCATCTTGCGTTTTCATATTTAAATAATATCAGAGAAAAGTACATAATATCAGCAAACGCACAAACATTGGTCCTTCGAGCCGGGTAAAGTGTTAATTACCAGTTATCACTTATGGAATATCAGTGACAACATCGCTCCAGTTCGCCGGTTGAAAGAGAGGTCCGAAGCAGGAGAAAGGGGTATATCGCCGAGATCCTGTGAGTCTATTCCAGTTTTACCTTTCCTTACTTGGTTTGAAATTGCACGCGAGTTCATTAGAATATTTCATTGCATTGTGGTCAGAATTCACATTCAGAATTCGATCTCATTATTCCTACAGGTTTGCACACTTCACATATTTGCAGTCATTCACGTGTATCTGTTCATTTAGTACCTTGCATTCTAAGTTCAGTTTTACAATGGCTGAAGAGTACAAAAAGCTTGAAGAACTTAGAAAGAATGAAGAAATGAAAAGGTTACATTTCAGACGCATGAGCATTGATTCACGACTTTCATCTTTCAATAAATTTCTTCAAAATTACAAAACGGAAACTGACACTTCAAATAAATATTTCAGAATTGAAAAGTCGAATGTCACGCACAGAATACCTTCTTAACGAATTTCATGAGGTTCAGTGTGCCATCAACTACTTATCAGATGATCCTGAATCGGAGTTACAGGAGTCTGAGAAGTTCGAAAATTCATTTTTTATTGCCATTTCAGAAGCCACAGAATTTGTCGAAAAATGGTGGAACCCTAGTTTTCCATCACCACATTCACCGATACAGGGTGGTCTAATCTCAAATGATAGCTCATCACTCAATGTAAAGCTTCCCATCATTAAGCTTTCAACATTTTCAGGAGATTATGAAGGGTGGTTAGAGTTTCATGACACTTTTGATTCTTTAATAAATAAGAATTCAAGTATTAATGATATACAACGATTTCATTATCTAAGAGCTTCATTAGAAAAGAAGCTGCCAAACTCATTTCCTCTAGAAATTTCCTCATCGAATTACAAGGTAGCTTGGGATTCACTTTGCGAAAGGTTCAATAATAAGTCTCTATTAATTCACAATCATACAAAGGCTCTTTTGGATATAAAGGAATTTTCCAAGGAATCAGCCGAGCATCTCAGAAACTTAAGTGATCATGTATCAAAACATTTACGATGTTTAAAAATGTTGGGTCAGCCTACAGAACACTGGGACACACTTCTTATTTTTATGCTCACAAGTAAGCTAGATTCCATAACTCTGCGGGATTGGGAAACATTCAAATGCAAAGAGGACGTTCCAACATTAAAAGAATTTTTCAGTTTTCTTCGTGACAAGGCTGGAACTTTGGAGAAATTAGAAGCACGTCAGTCTTATGCTAGCAAAAATTTCAAATCCAAAGATACCAAAAACTATTCCCAAAAAATCTTGCATGCCCAAACTCGTTCATGTCACATGTGTCATGGTTCCCATAAAATATATTCATGTTCGAAATTTTTAAAGCTTTCTGTCAATGCTCGTATAGAAAAGGTAAAGAACTTGAAGTTGTGCATCAACTGTCTAAATGCAGGACATCAAGTCGAAACGTGCAATTACTCAAATTGCAAAAAATGTTCAGGCAAGCACAATTCTCTTTTGCACATAGACAGAGAGACAGAGACAGATGCCCACGTATCACAGGCTCACTCTCAATTGTCGTGCACTAGTATAATGCCGGTTTCATCACAAGTTCTTTTGTCTACCATTCGTGTTAATGTTAAAACAAGGGCGGGAAACATTCAAAGTTGCACTGCTTTATTAGATTCCGCATCTCAATCAAATTTCATTTCAAGCAGTTTTCAACGATTGATAGGCGTTCAAAAGAAAAAAATCAACATGACCATCATAGGTATTACACAAGCATCTTCAAATATAAAAGAAAAATGTGACATTCAAATTCAGTCAACTAACAATGGGTTTTCAGCTACATTGTCATGCCTAATTGTTGATAGCATCTGTGACAAGATTCCCAACCATTATATAAATATTCCATCTTTGAAAATTCCTCAAAATATTCATTTATCCGACCCAAACTTCAATATTCCAAAGAAAATTGATTTACTAATAGGAGCTGATCTGTTCTGGCATGTATTAGCTGTTGGACAAATCAAACTCAGTTCACAAGCTATTTTGCAAAAAACCAAATTTGGGTGGATTGTGGTGGACCACTCACTCTCAATTACAATAATCAGTCCCATTGTAATCTTGCCAAGAACATTGATGTTCAAAAACAATTATCTCGATTTTGGGAAATTGAAGAATGTCCTGTTGATACAATCCTTTCTAGCGAAGAATTAGATTGTGAAAAACATTTTACCTCCTCTCACAAAAGGAATCCTGAAGGACGTTTTATTGTATCCATACCGTTAAAGGAATCGGTAAACAAGCTAGGTGATTCAAAATCCAAAGCATTAAAACGTTTTTACAATTTAGAGCGCAAATTGCAATCAAATGAGAAACTTCGGGAAATGTATGTTTCATTTTTAAATGAGTATGAGCATTTAGGTCATATGACAAAAAAGGATTTTTCAGATCCTCAGGAAATCGAATACTTTCTTCCGCATCATGGAGTTCTCAAGGAGGATAGTTTAACTACAAAGCTAAGGGTTGTATTTGACGGCTCATGTCCTACTACCTCAGGTTGGTCAGTTAATGATATACAAATGGTCGGTCCTCAAATTCAAAATGATTTGCTGTCAATACTACTCCGTTTCAGACAATGTAGGTATGTAGCTTCCGCCGACATCTGCAAAATGTATAGACAAATTATGGTTGAATCTAGTCAGCGGTCGCTTCAGCAAATATTGTGGAGAAGTTCTCCTACCGAACCACTTGATGTATTTCAACTCAATACTGTCAGTTATGGGACATCATCAGCTAGTTTCTTAGCAATTCGATGCGTTCAAGAATTGGCACATCAGAACAAGCATTCTTTTCCAGAAGCTTCTGAGGTCATTTTGAGGGATATGTATGTAGATGATCTTTTGACGTCTCATGACTCATTAGATCAACTTGCTGTCATAGTAAAACAGGTCTTTGATATTCTATCTCTTGGCTGTTTTGATTTACGAAAGTGGGTTTCAAACGACCCTCTCGTTCTCCAGCATGTTGAAACTCCGACATCCCCTTTACACGTGTTACAACTCGGCTCACATGAGAGCATGAAAACTTTGGGTTTGTTATGGTCATCAAAAAATGATTTTCTTTTATTTCACAGTCCTGAAATTAAATCAATGAAGAATATCACCAAGCGAGCAATATTATCAAGTATTGCACAATTATATGATCCCTTGGGTATTTTGAGTGCTTGTACAATTGTCGCAAAAATAATTCTACAGAAGTTATGGCAGGAAAAACTTTCTTGGGATGAGTCAGTACCTTTGTGTATACATACTCAGTGGTTGAAGTTTAGAGATGAACTGGGTCAGATAAATAAAATTCAAATTCCCAGGCATGTCAAATGCATCGATCCAATTCGCATTGAAATGTGATGCCTCAAACGATGCCTATGGTTCATGTATATTTATTCGCAGTATCAACTCCAATGGAGAAATCTTTGTCAACTTGTTATGTGCAAAGGCTAAGGTAGCACCCCTAAAATTGTTGACCACTCCGAAACTTGAGCTTTGCGGTGCATTAACATTGGCACGTTTATTAGATAAGGTTGTCAAATCCCTAACCTTGCAAATTGATAAAAATTTTTGTTGGTCTGACTCAACTGTGGTGCTGGGATGGTTAAACACGTCTCCAAGTATGCTTAAAACCTTCGTGGCAAATCGAGTTGTTGAAATTCAGTCCAAAAATGATAGCTGCACCTGGAGACATGTTCGTGGGGAGGACAATCCCGCCGATTTACTCTCTCGGGGAGTTAATCCAGGGCGACTAATTTCGCATGACCTTTGGTGGCACGGACCACAGTGGCTCTCAAAAGATTCTTCCAAATGGCCAATTTCAGAATTACCTTCAAATTCCAATTTGCCCGAATTCAAATCATGCCCTCAAACAAGCATTCTCACTACTCTTTACAATGATTTTCCAATCACTAATTTTTCGAGTTTAATACGCTTGAAAAGATGTACAGCATTCAAACATAACCTTTCCAGTCCAAAGGAACTTAGAACGCTCGGCCCTTTGCAATCAAGAGAAATACAACTTCCTTTTCAACTTCTGATACAAATTGTACAGTCAAGGCATTTCCCTTCAGAGCTGTTCTCATTCAAGCAAAATAAACCCATAGAGTCCAATAGCAAAATTCTCAACCTCAATCCTTTTTTGGATGAAAATAAAATAATTAGAGTAGGTGGTAGGCTTAGTCGTTCAAATTTTGATTATGATAAGCGACATCCCATTTTACTTCCTGCAAAGGACCACCTCACAACTTTAATATTTCGTGAGGAGCATCAAATGTTATTTCATGCTGGACCACAGCAACTATTGGCTTCTTTAAGAGAACGGTTTTGGGTCATTTCTGGTAGAAATGCAGCTCGAAAAGTTGTTCACCAGTGTGTGAAATGTTGTCGATTTAAGGCAACTACAATTCATCCTCTCATGGGTGAAATTCCAAAGGAGAGATTGAGTCCATCGCCTCCATTTTCTATAAGTGGAGTGGATTATGCCGGTCCTTTTATTCTCAAGGAGCGTCGAGGTCGCGGAGGTAAGACTTACAAGGCTTGGGTGTGTTTATTCATTTGCTTCACAACCAAGGCCGTCCATTTAGAAGTCGCCACTGACCTAACAAAGGATGCTTTTATAGCTGCATTGCGCCGTTTCAGTGCTCGAAGAGGAAAACCAAGCAAATTGTTTTCCGACAATGGCACAAATTTCATTGAAATGAGATGAGATTGAAATTCTAACCACCTTTCTCAAAAACAAAAATGAATCTATAGCTTCTTCTCTTGCCAATGAAGGAATTGATTGGAAGTTTAGTCCAGCAAATTCACCGCACTTTGGTGGTTTATGGGAAGCTGGGGTAAAATCTATGAAGGCTCATTTAAAAAGAGTAATTGGTGGTGCAAATCTTCTGTACGAAGATTTTCAAACGGTTTTATTACAGACTGAAGCAATTTTAAACTCTCGTCCTCTCTCCCCACTCTCCTCTGACCCTTCTGACCTGAATCCCATCACTCCTTCTCACTTTTTGATCGGTCGACCCCTGACAGCCATACCCGATCCTGATATACGTGACCTCAAGGAGAATCGGTTAGATCGGTTTCAAAGGTTGCAGCGATACCTACAAGATATTTGGTCTAGATGGTCCAAGGAGTACATCGGAGAGCTCCAACAACGCCAAAAATGGAAGAAAATGGGACCCCAAGTAACCAAGGGCATTTTTGTCCTAATCAAGGACAACAACCTCCCACCATTTTCCTGGAAGTTAGGACGAGTCATCGATACGCATCCCGGCGAAGATGGCAAATAAGAGTGGTTTCTGTCCAGACTTCCCTAGGCATATTACGAAGAGCAGTATCCTCCATTTGTCAGTTACCAATCAACAGAACTTGAGTGAAGATTTTTTTTAAAGACTTTTATCTTTCAAGGCTGGAGGCATGTTCACGCCCGAATTATTTGTATTATATTTTTTTTCACAATTTATTTCCTGTTTGCATTCTGCTCCAAATTGGCCATGTAATTTGTTGTTTTCATTTTTACCTTGGTCGCTAAGCAACTCTCTCAGAATGAGACTGTGAAAATATACTTCAATAAAACTTGACATATCAGTCAATAAGTTCATTTTCATCTTGCGTTTTCATATTTAAATAATATCAGAGAAAAGTACATAATATCAGCAAACGCACAAACAAATATCAATATCTCATTTACATTCAATATTGTGTACGACTGGACATATCTGAAATTCGTGAGAAATATTTTTCCATAATACAGAAAAAAAACGCGTCTGTTTTTCTACAGGGTAGTCAACAATATACTCAATTCTTCAGCGAATGAATTCGCCTACGAGGTTATAAGTTGATTGAGTTTATCATTAAGGATCAATCAGAATGGTTTGTTGATCGACCAAAATATAATAAAGCTATGAATATAGAGTGTTTGGAATAATGAATCACGAATTTTATTATTTTTGGGCGAATTCAGATAAATGAGAAATATTTACATCCTATTTGTAATCGATATTCAACTGTTGTTCAATTAAGCGTTACTGAGATTCGTGAAGGATTTTTCTATAAAATAAAACAAAAAGATTTTCTACAGGGTAGTTTCCAATATACTCAATTTTTAGGTGAAAAAATTCGCCTTCCAGACTATGGTTGATCTCTCAAAATAAAATGCAAGTGAAAATACAGAGTGTTTCACATAAGGAAGGCTCCATTTAAGTCAATCATGACTTCGTCCTCAACAGAGAGCTGAAGTCATCTCCAATTAACCCAACTACGTCGTATTACCTAAAGGTTCGGTGATAGAGGGCACAATAATACATTTTGTGTTTTTTCAGGATCAAGAAAGCTACCAAATATGAATATATTTTGTGTGTCATTCATATTTTGTAGCTTGGCTTTTTTTTAATACATGATACCGAAGTTATAACGGCCACTTTATTCGTTAAGTAACAAACTGATATAACTTTTAAACTATTAGAGATTCGATAATGGACATTAGAGTCGTTTTTATAAAGGATAAATTAATCTTCAGTATGAGTTGAAGACCAAGTTTGTAGCTATTGTTGATCAGCTTTTAATTGCTTTGGTTTATAAAAATTGAATATTTTTTTGACATTTCCGAATTTTTTATGACTTATAACTTGTCAAAAATGCAAGAACAGTAATGGGTCTAAAATACAATTTTGTTCAATGATGAAGTATCTGTCAAATCACTTTTAAATCATATCCATATCTTTTATAGTTTAAATTATAAACGTGTTTTAAGTAATATTCATCAAACTTGAATTTAAGTCAGACTTTCTCTATTCATTATGGTACTTTAACTTTCGGCAGCAAATATTTTTTCCTATAGTATTCTTCTTTCCTTTCGAATGTATACAAATTTTGAAGAAGAGAGAACTTGAAAAAATTCAAGAATTTTATCGGAAAATCTATTTATTTTTAAATAAACAATAGCTTTTAGGTAGAGGCTACTATAACTAATTATAATATATAGAAAATAAAATGATAGCAAATAATATATAGAAAGTAAAATGATAACAAAATATAAATGAGCGAGTTTGATAAATATTACTTGAAACCCGTATATAATTTAAACTATAAAAAATATGGATAGATATAGAATGTAATTTTCCAGATATTTTACCAGTGAATAAAATTGTCCTGAAGGTCCATTACTGTATTGGCATTCTTTAACAAGTTATAAGTCATAAAAGATACGAAAATGTCGACAAAATCTTAAATTTTTATAAACAAATGCATATAACAGCTGATCAACAATAGCAACAAATTTGGTTTTTCAATCATTTTGCAGAATAATTAATCGTTTGTAAAAACGACCCAAACATCCGTTATCGTATCTCTAATAGTTTAAAAGTTATATCAGTTTGTTACTTAACAAATCAAGTGGCCGTTATAGCTTCGGTATCGTGTAATATTAAAAAAAATCAGGATCTTGTTACATATCGCTGTTCCTGTAATTCTAATTACTTTCAGAAAAAAAATATAATGATAGAATTTGTTTATAACAAATTGTTAAATCAATAAACCATGAAATTATTGTTGAACAAATATTTTTTTTGTACCCTATTTAAAAATGGCAATTATATTTTTTTCAAATAATTTCTAAACTTTATATAAACAATAAAAATATAAAAAAAACAATCATTAAATATAAAAAAAATTGAATTTTTAAATCATTATTTTATCGTGACAACAAAATTGTATTTTGTTTATATACTTACTTGCAACTTGATGGCGAACGTCACGAAAACATTGTCAAAAAGCTGAGAAAAGTTCAATAATTGTCGTCAAAAGCACCAGAAAGTAGTTCCTGGCTGGAGGCCACCTCGATTACAAGAAAGTTGTGTGATTTATAATAATTGTGTTTTTGATAGTATTACCTTGTTTTGTTTAAAAAAAAATTGTTTTTGATATTTTTGTAATATTTTAGTCCGGAAATGGCCTAAAAAATATATTTCGTGCTTGAAAATCTCGCATTCAGGTTTGTTGCCTTAAAGAAACAGCTTCCATGCATTTTTATTGTTATTCGCCTGAAAAAATGTTTAGTCAAATAACAGTAAAATATTATTACAGAATATTTCCACAGGCAAATCATTAGCACTGGATTGTAACTACCTTTTTTCCTGATTATTTTCCTTGCCGAGAATAATCCTAATCAAAATAAATAAATAATGAGACAGATGAAAAGTGATGAAAATTATATTAATGTTTTATCTTCATCAATAGCTTGAATTAGAAAAAAAAATTATTGACCATAATTGCAGATTTTTTTCCAAAAGACTGAAATAGTACCTATATTTTTATATTTTGGAGTTTCTGAAATAGTAGTTCAGAGTACTATTTCAAATTACAATAACCAATAATCTGTTCTTGGCAAAAAATGGTCTCCTGAATAGGGATATGGTTTTTTTGCCAAAGTTGAACTGACATTGAGAAATACCCAGTGTCTAAAAATTTTTCAATTTCCAAGACGCACCTGAATAGGAAACAGCCACGATTATTAATTATTGAAAAATAACCAATATCCAATGTACTCCTCAATAAGGCTGAATATTTGGCAATATTAGAAAGTGAGATCAGAATATTATAAATTTTTAATATCCATTCTGAAATCACGTCTTGTATATTCTTTCAGAGGAAGCATGACACTATCGAATATGATGGTTGTTATTTAAAAAAAAAACGATGACGTCATAACTGACACAATTATGACGTCACCCAAAAGAGCTATATGTCAAAACGTGCACGTTCAAATATTAAAATTGACGAGCGATTTTGCTCTTCTGGCCCTATAAAGACTTTAGCGAATTTATTCCAACCTTCACGTGCTCACTGAATTTCCACAAGAGGATGAATCTGTGCGTGACAATTAACAATATCATTTGCAGAATGGACTGTGTTATATTTTTTTTATTTGCCGAGGAACAGTTTTACTTTTTCTCATAACTTTCATCTGGTTAACATTTGTTCAATGAATGTGCACCAGCACGAAATGGACATATCAGTTTATTCCTCATATACTTTGTATGTGATTGAAACGAGTTATGTAATGTATTATTATCATTAACAGTGTTTGATTGCCAACCAAAAAACTTTTTGCCTGCATAAATAATTCTCTTGAATATATTCCCATTCATTTTAGCAAATATTATATTAATTTTTTGCAAAAAACAATCAAATATTTCTTTCTAATTAAATAGATTTGTTCAATGGAGGTCAGCAGTTTTTGTTAATATTTGTGTCTCACTTGACACAAATAATTTGAATTTTATTTTTGCTCGATGTTTGTCCCAATGAAGACCTCAACTCAAAATTTATTTTAGTTGGTATTTCAGATAAAAAACGAATATGCGTGGAGGCTTCTAAGAAATGACTACCTATTGGTTTCATCCTTGTGCTGCTCAACTAACAGAAGGATCTCCTCAATGATCATAATAAGCTTTATGGTCAATTTATATTTCATCCTGATACAGATCTTCAGAAGCCTAACGAAGATGGATAATTCAGTAGAGAGAGCATACATCTATATATCTTTCGCACTTTTAGTGATAAGGATATTTTGTGTCATAATTTTCGGAAGCGGAGTTCATGAAGAATGGAGAAAAATCGGTTTCGTTCTCCATAATGTCCCTACTTCTGCATATAATATTGAGGTTAGTATATCATATTTCGTTCAAGTGAAATATACAGGGTGTTATGTAAAAAGTGTCCGATATTTTACAGGACGATTCCTCAGTAATTTATAAGGTGAAAAGTTCATATAAGCATGGGTCCGCAAGGCCTTCACTTTTGATATACAGGGTGTTGAAAATTGATTTTTATTTTGTTTTTTCGTAAATTACTTTTAAAGTTATATCGATATTCGGACGGAAATTGGTATTTGGGGATTTTTTGATATAAGAAATTGAAATTCGATCTTAGTTTGGCCCTTAATTATAAGGGGCGCCGCCTACAGGTATTCGTCTGGGGAGTCACAACTTTGTCGTGCATGTATATATCACATTTTCTAGGAGAAAAATCGATTTCTCTATCATTTTACGTGAAAAGCGTATGCTATTAAAAAAGCGCTACAAGCAGCCGTTTTCGAGATATTTTGATTTAAATTAATTAATGCATATGTTTGTCAAAAAGTGAAACAATTTTGAAAACTTTTTTTTTAATTCAACATAGAAACATTTCAAACGCTAAATTCCAAACATCAATAAACAACGGAACATTAAATATAAATCTAAATCAGAATCACAATAAATGTTCGAAATGTCCACCTCCTGCCTGTATGTTAATTATTCGATTGCTTAATTCTTCTTCATTTTGGATAGGTGTCTGGTGAATTAAGGATTTTAGATGTCCCCACAACAAAAAATCCAAACTGTTAAGGTCTGGTGACCTAGGGGGCCATGGTTGAGGCCCTCCCCGACCTATCCAACGGATGTCGAAAGTTTGATTTAAAAATTCTCGCGCATAAACCACATTTCATTCCGTAGTCTAAGCGGCACATCTTCCAGTAAAAGAGGCAAATCTTCTTCAAGAAAATGACGATATCTCTCTCCTTTTGATCTTTCCGGCATAAAGAGTGGACCTATGAAATAATCTCCAAGGATTCCTGCCCACACGTTAAGAGAGAACTGTTCTTGGAAATGTGATTCCTGTATCGCATTTGGGGTTTTCTCTGGATTGTTGTGAAAATTGAGTATAGCGTTGCGTGAGAAATTTGCTTCGTCGGTAAACAGGATTTGATTTTCAAATAAAGGATTTTTAATAAGGCATTGGAGAAAACAACGACAGAAGTTGATACGTAACGGAAAGTCACGAGGGAGTAGTGCCTGAACTTTTTGAATATGGTAGGGAAATAACAAATTACCAATTCAAATTTTCCATACCAGAACATGAGAAATGTTTAACGTCAGCGCTATTTTTCTGGAGCTTGTTTCCGGGTGTTCTCCTACCAGATTAAGAACTGCTTCCTCGGTTTCTGGGGTTTTTACCGACCGATGTGCACTCAACAGATGACTAGCTTTCCCAAAACTTCCTGTTTCCCTTAACCGAGCGTAAATTCTTGAAAACGTTTTTGAAGTAGGAGTTGTGCGGTTCGGATAACGCTCCTGATACAAACGTCTAGCCTCATACGCATTTCCGTTATCAAGTCTGTATGTAAAATGTATGTCAGCATACTCACAATAATTATAAATAAAACTATTTAACTATGCGTCAAGATATTATTTTTGACATGATAGCACAAAAAAACATTGGAAAAAACTTACTAGCCCACTTGATACTTTTTATTTTCAAAGAGTTCGCGAATCAATGAGATGCATCGATTAATTTAAATCTAAATATCTCGAAAACGGCTGCTTGTAGCGACTTTTGAAAAGCATACCTTTTTCACGTAAAAATGATAGGGGAATCGATTTTTCTTCTGGAAAATGTAATACATACACGACAAAGTTGTGACTCCCCAAAAGAGACAAAGACCTGTAGGTGGCGCCCCCCACAATCAAGGGCCAAACTAAGATCAAATTTGAATTTCTCATATTCAAAAATCCCCAAATACCAATCTTTGTCCAAATATCGACATTATTTTAAAAATTATTTACGAAAAACAAAAAACAAAAAAAATTTTTAACACCTTGTATATCAATAATGAAGGCTTTGGGGACCCATGCTTATATGAACTTTTCACTTTATAAATAACTGAGGAATCGTCATGTGAAATATCGGACACTTATTACATAACATCCTGTATACTTTGAATACAAACTTGTAACTAGAAACACATTTATGGAATGGTATAGACCAAATTCCAACATGTACTACAATCACACCTTCGACTGACTCTCGCCTTTTTAACCTTCGACTTTCGACCATCGACCTTAGACCTTTGATCTTCGACCTTTGTCCTTCAACCTTCGACATTTGTCCATCGAGTTTCGTCTTCGAACTTTCGACTGACTTTCGACTGACTATCGACTATCGACTTTCGACCTTCAACTTTCAACATCTGCTGCAATAAAATTCTCACAGTACAGTATAAGTGATATTGATTTATAATAAATATGTATTAATATATAAATATATATACAGGGTGTAACTGAATAAGTGTAAAACATTTAAGGAGGTGATTCCTCATCGAAAAAAAGATAGGATCTTTCATATAATGAAACTTCATTGGAGCATCCCTTGTTAAGATACAGCCCCTTAAAGGGGGTACATAAAATTTGTATAACAATTTTTTTCACAAGCACTGAAAAAGTTACAATATTGAAATTAACCTGACGTTTTGTACTACCAAAAAGACACTTAGCCAGTAATTTATTTGGTTTACCCCATGGTTGTAAGGGGTGAAAAACGCAACCCCTAAAATTTATTTCCAATGTAACTTTTTGTCTTATTATCTGTTTACCATTTATTTCCGATAGCCTGTTTCATTCTAAACAAAAAATGTCTCTTGGGTTTTTTGCCCAAAATAAACCAGTAAGCAGCAAAACATTATTTTACGAACAAAAATGCAACTGGTTTATTGTTATTTTGTAGTTAGTACCTGCATTAAACGATTAAAGGGTAATAAACAAAACTAAGTTATTAATAAAAAAAAAAACCTACAGAAGATACATCGTCATAAATGCGAACTGGCTTTTATTCCTGTTAGTCTCTCTGATTACCCTGCACGCATCGATGATGCGGTTTCTTAAGTCCTCTACATCGCGAACAGGAGTACGATATACCAAATGCTGTGAATGGCCCCAAATAGAGAAATCGAGAGGATTGAGATCCGGGGATCGAGCGGGCCATTTATGTGGTCCTCCTCGACCTATCCACTGATTTGCATATGTTTCAGTTAAATGCTGACGTGCTACTTGACTAAAATGGGCGGGAGCCCCATCATGCATAAAAAACATATCCCTTCTGACGCCCAAAGGAACTTCCTCCAGCAGTACTGGATGCACTTCTCTTAAAAATTGAACGTATGCCTCACCATTTAATCGAGGAGGTAGAAAATGAGGCCCAATTAAATCATCCCCAATAACTCCGAGCCACACGTTAAGAGAAAACTGTTCTTGATGGCTAGTTTCGACAATAGCGTGAGGGTTTTCATCAGCCCATATGTGGTAATTATGAAAATTAATAATCTTGTCCCGAGAAAAACTACATTCGTCTGTGAATTCTATCGTCTTCAGAAAGTCACAATTTCTTCTAATCATTTCCAGCATCCAATTGCAAAATTCAAGACGGTTCGGAAAGTCTCGCGGTAACAGTGCCTGTACTCGTTGCAGATGGTAAGGGTATAAGAGTTGTTCCTTTAAAATTCGAAATACCGTCATATGATCAACATTTAGCTGGAAAGCAATCTTTCTAGTACTGGTAGTAGGTTGTTCTTCAATCAAATTAAGTACTGCTTCCTCGTGGGATCAACATTTAGCTGGAAAGCAATCTTTCTCGATGGCGACCACAATCCTGCGTTCTTTTTTCGAATGAACCATATTCTCGTAATCGTTGATGAAGTCGAGCAAATATTCTATGTGAAGGATGCTGCCGTTGAGGATACATTTCAGCATATCTTCTAGAAGCTTCTAACCCATTCCCCTGCGACAGACCGTAAACGTAATGCATATCAGCCATTTCCTCATTTGTGTATGCCATTTTATTAACAAGTGAATTATTAAAGTAACAAATTAAGAACAGAACAACAACACACAATTAGTATTAATTCAATTTCGAAAATTCCCAAACTGACAGCGTCATACCAATTTAATTGTCACTATCGCTAATAGCGACCTACTAGATAGATTAGTTTCGTATTTTCGCATTTATGACGATGTATCTCTGTAGTTGTTCGTAAAATAATGTTTTGCTGCTTACTGGTTTATTTTGGGCAAAAAACCCAAGAACATTTTTTTTTTAAATGAAACACTATGGAATAAATCTGGTTTATTTTGGAAATAAATTTTAGGGTTGCGTTTTCACCCTTACAACCATGGGGTAAACCAAATAAATTACTGGCTAAGTGTCTTTTTGGTAGTACAAAACGTCAGGTTAATTTCAATATTGTAACTTTTTCAGTGCTTGTGAAAAAAATTGTTATACAAATTTTATGTACCCCCTTTAAGGGGCTGTATCTTAACAAGGGATGCTCCAATGAAGTTTCTTTATATGAAAGATCCTATCTTTTTTTCGATGAGGAATCACCTCCTTAAATGTTTTACACTTATTCAGTTACACCCTGTATATATATATATATATATTTCTGTCCGCATTCTGTGTTCTTCGTCCTCAATACGTCCGATTTCACGACGTTTTGGTGTGGGGCCGGAAGAGGTCGTTATTGGATGCGTTGTTGCCAGATTGCCACTGGTGTTACTCGATGGTGCATGATCATCCCTGATGATGGCAAATGTGAATTTGCCGAAAAGTCGTGAATTCGGACTATTTGAGGACGAAGAACACGGAACACGGACAGAAACCTAAGAAACTATCTCAACACATTGTACCCTCGAAAATATACGAAGAAATATATATATATATATATATATATATATATATATATATATATATAATTGTAGTGGGTTTTCTTGGGTTTTGGTTCGTTAGGATAAGTAACTATTTTTGTTTAAAACATTTTAATGGACAGCTTTTAATAATAATGACGTTTCGCCTGGAGGCCCCCAGGCTTCTTCAGATTAGAGCTATAAGAAAATTTATATGGTACAGCCATGTACAAATATGAGTGACAATGTGGTTTTTTCTTACCTGCCAAAACAATTTCATAGGGGTAAAAAGTTCAAAGGTTGTTGGGTCTTTTTCCATTCTATTCTGATTTCTTACGTTTCATTATGATATTTTTAGGATATACTATCTCCAAACAGATGAGAAATCAATGGAGCACAGAAAATTTCTCCTTCACTTTATTACGAGGACGTGATATCTGTTTGTCTGGATTGACATTTGACGGTATATACGGAACGCATGAACTTGTGTTTCTGTTTTTTGATGTGTTCGTTGTTGTTCTTATTCTCATTACGAACACATCAAAAAACAGAAACACAAGTTCATGCGTTCCGTATATACCGTCAAATGTCAATCCAGACAAACATATCACTCCTCATTAAAGTGAAGGAGAATGCCATTGATTTCATCTGTTTGGAGATATTATCTAAAAATATCATAATGAACGTAAGAAATCTAGAATAGAATGGAAAAGACAACAACTGAACTTTACCTATGAATGTTTTGAGGTAAGAACACATTGTCACTCATATTTGTAATGCTTACCATATAAATTTTCTTATAGCTTATCTGAAAACTGGGCTCTCAGCGAAACGTCATTATATTAAAAGCTGCCCATAAAATGTTTTAAACAAAATTTTCACGCCGAATTATTTGTATTATATTTTTTTCACAATTTATTTTATGTTTGCATTCTGCACCAAATTGGCCATGTAATTTGTTGTTTTCGTTTTTACCTTGGTAGCTAAGCAACCCTCTCAGAATGACACTGTGAATATACATCAATGAAACTTGACATATCAGTCAATAAGTTCATTTTCATCTTGTGTTTTCATATTTAAATAATATCAGAGAAAAGTACATAATATCAGCAAACGCACAAACATTGGTCCTTCTAGTCGCATAAAGTGTTAATTACCAGTTATCACTTATGGAATATCAGTGACAACATCGCTCCAGTTCGCCAGTTGAAAGAGAGGTCCGGAGCAGAAGAAAGGGGTATATCGCCGAGATTCTGTGAGTCTATTCCAGTTTTACCTTTCCTTACTTGGTTTGAAATTGCACGCGAGTTCATTAGAATATTTCATTGCATTGTGGTCAGAATTCACATTCAGAATTCGATCTCATTATTCGTACAGGTTTGCACACTTCACATATTTGCAGTCATTCACGTTTATCTGTTCATTTAGTACCTTGCATTTTCTAAGTTCAGTTTTACAATGGCTGAAGAGTACAAAAGCTTGAAGAACTTAGAAAGAATGAATTGAAAAGGTTACATTTCAGACGCATGAGCATTGATTCACGACTTTCATCTTTCAATAAATTTCTTCAAAATTACAAAACGGAAACTGACACTTCCAAAATAAATATTTCAGAATTGAAAAGTCGAATGTCACGCACAGAATACCTTCTTAACGAATTTCATGAGGTTCAGTGTGCCATCAACTACTTATCAGATGATCCTGAATCGGAGTTACAGGAGTCTGAGAAGTTCGAAAATTCATTTTTTATTGCCATTTCAGAAGCCACAGAATTTGTCGAAAAATGGTGGAACCCTAGTTTTCCATCACCACATTCACCGATACAGGGTGGTCTAACCTCAAATGATAGCTCATCACTCAATGTAAAGCTTCCCATCATTAAGCTTCCAACATTTTCAGGAGATTATGAAGGGTGGTTAGAGTTTCATGACACTTTTGATTCTTTAATAAATAAGAATTCAAGTATTAATGATATACAACGATTTCATTATCTAAGAGCTTCATTAGAAAAAGAAGCTGCCAAACTCATTTCCTCTCTAGAAATTTCCTCATCGAATTGCAAGGTAGCTTGGGATTCACTTTGCGAAAGGTTCAATAATAAGTCTCTATTAATTCACAATCATACAAAGGCTCTTTTGGAAAAGGAATTTTAAGGTATTGGATTCACTTTGCGAAAGGTTCAAATTAGGGAACATTTAAAATGTTGGGTCAGCCTACAGAACACTGGGACACACTTCTTATTTTATGCTCACAAGTAAGCTAGATTCCATAACTCTGCGGGATTGGGAAACATTCAAATGCAAAGAGGACGTTCCAACATTAAAGGAATTTTTCAGTTTTCTTCGTGACAAGGCTGGAACTTTGGAGAAATTAGAAGCACGTCAGTCTTATGCTAGCAAAAATTTCAAATCCAAAGATACCAAAAACTATTCCCAAAAAATCTTGCATGCCCAAACTCGTTCATGTCACATGTGTCATGGTTCCCATAAAATATATTCATGTTCGAAATTTTTAAAGCTTTCTGTCAATGCTCGTATAGAAAAGGTAGAGAACTTGAAGTTGTGCATCAACTGTCTAAATGCAGGACATCAAGTCGAAACGTGCAATTACTCAAATTGCAAAAAATGTTCAGGCAAGCACAATTCTCTTTTGCACATAGACAGAGAGACAGAGACAGATGCCCACGTATCACAGGCTCACTCTCAATTGTCGTGCACTAGTATAATGCCGGTTTCATCACAAGTTCTTTTGTCTACCATTCGTGTTAATGTTAAAACAAAGGCGGGAAACATTCAAAGTTGCACTGCTTTATTAGATTCCGCATCTCAATCAAATTTCATTTCAAGCAGTTTTCAACGATTGATAGGCGTTCAAAAGAAAAAAATCAACATGACCATCATAGGTATTACACAAGCATCTTCAAATATAAAAGAAAAATGTGACATTCAAATTCAGTCAACTAACAATGGGTTTTCAGCTACATTGTCATGCCTAATTGTTGATAGCATCTGTGACAAAATTCCCAACCATTACATAGATATTCCATCTTTGAAAATTCCTCAAAATATTCATTTAGCCGACCCAAACTTCAATATTCCAAAGAAAATTGATTTACTAATAGGAGCTGATCTGTTCTGGCATATATTAGCTGTTGGGCAAATCAAACTCAGTTCACAAGCTATTTTGCAAAAAACCAAATTTGGGTGGATTGTGGCTGGACCACCACTCACTCTCAATTATAATAATCAGTCCCACTGTAATCTTGCCAAGAACATTGATGTTCAAAAACAATTATCTCGATTTTGGGAAATTGAAGAATGTCCTGTTGATACAATCCTTTCTAGCGAAGAATTAGATTGTGAAAAACATTTTACCTCCACTCACAAAAGGAATGCTGAAGGACGTTTTATTGTATCCATACCGGTAAAGGAATCGGTAAACAAGCTAGGTGATTCAAAATCCAAAGCATTAAAACGTTTTTACAATTTAGAGCGCAAATTGCAATCAAATGAGAAACTTCGGGAAATGTATGTTTCATTTTTAAATGAGTATGAGCATTTAGGTCATATGACAAAAAAGAATTTTTCAGATCCTCAGGAAATCGAATACTTTCTTCCGCATCATGGAGTTCTCAAGGAGGATAGTTTAACTACAAAGCTAAGGGTTGTATTTGACGGCTCATGTCCTACTACCTCAGGTTGGTCAGTTAATGATATACAAATGGTCGGTTCTCAAATTCAAAATGATTTGCTGTCAATACTACTCCGTTTCAGACAATGTAGGTATGTAGCTTCCGCCGACATCTGCAAAATGTATAGACAAATTATGGTTGAATCTAGTCAGCGGTCGCTTCAGCAAATATTGTGGAGAAGTTCTCCTACCGAACCACTTGATGTATTTCAACTCAATACTGTCAGTTATGGGACATCATCAGCTAATTTTTTAGCGATTCGATGCGTTCAAGAATTGGCACATCAGAACAAGCATTCTTTTTCAGAAGCTTCTGAGGTCATTTTGAGGGATATGTATGTAGATGATCTTTTGACGTCTCATGACTCATTAGATCAACTTGCTGTCATAGTAAAACAGGTCTTTGATATTCTATCTCTTGGCTGTTTTGATCTACGAAAGTGGGTTTCAAACGACCCTCTCGTTCTACAGCATGTTGAAACTTCGACATTCCCTTTACACGTGTTACAACTCGGCTCACATGAGAGCATGAAAACTTTGGGTTTGTTATGGTCATCAAAAAATGATTTTCTTTTATTTCACAGTCCTGAAATTAAATCGATGAAGAATATCACCAAGCGAGCAATATTATCAAGTATTGCACAATTATATGATCCCTTGGGTATTTTGATCGCATGTACAATTGTCGCAAAAATAATTCTACAGAAGTTATGGCAGGAAAAACTTTCTTGGGATGAGTCAGTACCTTTGTGTATACATACTCAGTGGTTGAAGTTTAGAGATGAACTGGGTCAGATAAATAAAATTCAAATTCCCAGGCATGTCAAATGCATCGATCCAATTCGCATTGAAATGCATGCATTCTGTGATGCCTCAAACGATGCCTATGGTTCATGTATATTTATTCGCAGTATCAACTCCAATGGAGAAATCTTTGTCAACTTGTTATGTGCAAAGGCTAAGGTAGCACCCCTAAAATTGTTGACCACTCCGAAACTTGAGCTTTGCGGTGCATTAACATTGGCACGTTTATTAGATAAGGTTGTCAAATCCCTAACCTTGCAAATTGATCAAATTTTTTGTTGGTCTGACTCAACTGTGGTGCTAGGATGGTTAAACACGTCTCCAAGTATGCTTAAAACCTTCGTGGCAAATCGAGTTGTTGAAATTCAGTCCAAAAATGATAGCTGCACCTGGAGACATGTTCGTGGGGAGGACAATCCCGCCGATTTACTCTCTCGGGGAGTTAATCCAGGGCGACTAATTTCGCATGACCTTTGGTGGCACGGACCACAGTGGCTCTCAAAAGATTCTTCCAAATGGCCAATTTCAGAATTACCTTCAAATTCCAATTTGCCCGAATTCAAATCATGCCCTCAAACAAGCATTCTCACTACTCTTTACAATGATTTTCCAATCACTAATTTTTCGAGTTTAATACGCTTGAAAAGATGTACAGCATATTGTTTGAGATTCAAACATAACCTTTCCAGTCCAAAGGAACTTAGAACGCTCGGCCCTTTGCAATCAAGAGAAATACAACTTTCTTTTCAACTTCCGATACAAATTGTACAGTCAAGGCATTTCCCTTCAGAGCTGTTCTCATTCAAGCAAAATAAACCCATAGAGTCCAATAGCAAAATTCTCAACCTCAATCCTTTTTTGGATGAAAATAAAATAATTAGAGTAGGTGGTAGGCTTAGTCGTTCAAATTTTGATTATGATAAGCGACATCCCATTTTACTTCCTGCAAAGGACCACCTCACAACTTTAATATTTCGTGAGGAGCATCAAATGTTATTTCATGCTGGACCACAGCAACTATTGGCTTCTTTAAGAGAACGGTTTTGGGTCATTTCTGGTAGAAATGCAGCTCGAAAAGTTGTTCACCAGTGTGTGAAATGTTGTCGATTTAAGGCAACTACAATTCATCCTCTCATGGGTGAAATTCCAAAGGAGAGATTGAGTCCATCGCCTCCATTTTCTATAAGTGGAGTGGATTATGCCGGTCCTTTTATTCTCATGGAGCGTCGAGGTCGCGGAGGTAAGACTTACAAGGCTTGGGTGTATTTATTCATTTGCTTCACAACCAAGGCCGTCCATTTAGAAGTCGCCACTGACCTAACAAAGGATGCTTTTATAGCTGCATTGCGCCGTTTCAGTTCTCGAAGAGGAAAACCAAGCAAATTGTTTTCCGACAATGGCACAAATTTCATTGGGGCAAAAAATGAGATTGAA
This sequence comes from Gonioctena quinquepunctata, assembly GCA_018342105.1. Classification (NCBI taxonomy): domain Eukaryota; kingdom Metazoa; phylum Arthropoda; class Insecta; order Coleoptera; family Chrysomelidae; genus Gonioctena; species Gonioctena quinquepunctata. The sequence continues at coordinate 170,076 of JAFIRS010000383.1, read as the reverse complement.
ATTCTAACCACCTTTCTCAAAAACAAAAATGAATCTATAGCTTCTTCTCTTGCCAATGAAGGAATTGATTGGAAGTTTAGTCCAGCAAATTCACCGCACTTTGGTGGTTTATGGGAAGCTGGGGTAAAATCTATGAAGGCTCATTTAAAAAAAGTAATTGGTGGTGCAAATCTTGTGTACGAAGATTTTCAAACGGTTTTATTACAGACTGAAGCAATTTTAAACTCTCGTCCTCTCTCCTCACTCTCCTCTGACCCTTCTGACCTGAATCCCATCACTCCTTCTCACTTTTCGATCGGTCGACCCCTGACAGCCATACCCGATCCTGATATACGTGACCTCAAGGAGAATCGGTTAGATCGGTTTCAAAGGTTGCAGCGATACCTACAAGATATTTGGTCTAGATGGTCCAAGGAGTACATCGGAGAGCTCCAACAACGCCAAAAATGGAAGAAAATGGGACCCCAAGTAACCAATGGCATTTTTGTCCTAATCAAGGACCTCAACCTTCCACCATTTTCCTGGAAGTTAGGACGAGTCATCGATACGCATCCTGGCGAAGATGTCATAATAAGAGTGGTTTCTGTCCAGACTTCCCTAGGCATATTACGAAGAGCAGTATCCTCCATTTGTCCGTTACCAGTCAACACATCTTGAGTGAAGATTTTTTTTAAAGACTTTTATCTTTCAAGGCTGGGGGCATGTTCACGCCCGAATTATATTTATTTCATAATTTATTTTTTGTTTGCATTTCGCACCAAATTGGCCATGTAATTTGTTGTTTTCGTTTTCACCTTGGTAGCTAAGCAACCCTCTCAGAATGACACTGTGAAAATACACTTCAATAAAACTTGACATATCAGTCAATAAGTTCATTTTAATCTTGCGTTTTCATATTTAAATAATATCAGAGAAAAGTACATAATATCAGCAAACGCACAGACATTCACAGTACAATATAAGTGACATTGATTCATAATGAATATGTATTTATATATATATATATATATATATATATATATATTTATATATATATATATATATATATATATATTGTTATGTTTAGAAGTAGGTTAAATGTTTGAAGAGTTGAAATAATAATAATAATAAAGAAAAAACCCATAAATAAAAAATATTCGTATTTGGTAATTGTGCTATGTTATTTTACAGTTTTTATGAAAATTCTACCTTTTTTCTGAAACCTTGTATAATATTAATCGATACCTATGTTTGGAATAAACATGTTTTCAACATTACAATCAATTGGCATAATTTAAAATTTTTATGAATATATTTTGATCACAAGCAGATAGCAAAATATTGAAAGTTCAAACATCCTGTATATGAAATTGGATCTGAACACAACAGCCAATGGGATGCCAGGAGAGATTTTGATGCAAAATTAGTAATTTTGAAAATATAGAAAAGCAGAAACGTCAAAAGAATAATTTGACATGTATTGTACCTATATAGATTATAAGGTAGTGAGTAAAGTTTCATAAATAAAAACTGTCAAAGAAGTGAAAAATTATGAAAAGTGCTACAAATAGTGTGTCAAAATCGAAAATTCGAGAAGAAAAACAAAATGTGTTGGTATCAAGGAGAGTGAATCAACAAGCGTGGATATGGTGAAAAAATTAATTTTGGGAAGAACCACGTTGAAAATTTTAATTTGGAAAAAACAAACAGTTTGGAATAAAATCAGTTATTAGCCAAGAAAACATTAGGAAAATATGAAGAACACTACCAGATAAAAAAATCACAAATGCAGAGTCAACATTACCTTTACGTCATTGGAAATTCATAAATGAGGAGAAGTCCCAGTGACGAGAGCAGCTGCCGTTTCCAAGAACTGGAGAAAATCCGAAACGCTGAGCAGTTTGGTACATGAGGTCCCAGGTATTTGTTGGAACCATAAAACTTGCCACAGTGCATATAAGAACTGAACTTTGAAAAAATTTCCATGGTACTCTTCACGAATGACTATATAATAACACATAACCTACAAAACGAGGTTGAATTCACTTTATTATTCTATAATTCCGTTTTTTGCTGTATATACTTGTTCCTGAAGCTTTAATCAGGTTATTTATCGCAGACTAGGTAGTAATAAGCTTTTCCTGAATAAAGGAAATTATTATTTTGATGGAATTCTACTTTATTTCCAATGTTTCATTCACAATGAATTGCTAATTTCTGAAATTGACGTCAAGAAGGCTCCACAGTAGAACCAACTTCTGAGAGCCATAGGCGTACCGATTGAGTTAGCTGAAGGTGAAGGAAATAAGGTAAAGGAAAGAAGGTAAAGAGCATAGCCAGAGATAATAAATATTTATATGGGCATTTATTCATCAATACATATCAAATAAAATCTTAAAAAACGGAATTAGCTCAAAGATTTTGGAAAATAACAAAAATAGGAAAATATTAGTAAAACAAAACACAAAAATCATTAATTTTGTTATGATGTTTGATTGTGGAAAGTTAATAAACAAATATTAAATAAAAAGTAAAAATGACCGCAATCAACAATATATATATATATATATATATATATATTTCTGTCTGCGATCTGTGTTCTTGGTCCTCAATACGTCCGATTTCACGACGTTTCGGTGTGGGGCCGGAAGAGGTAGTTATTGGATGCGTTGTTGCCAGATCGCCACCGGTGTTACTCGATGGTGCATGATCGTCCCTGATGATGGCAAATGTGAATTTGCCGAAAAGTCGTGAATTCGGACTTTTTAAGGACGAAGAACACAGAACACGGACAGAAACCCAAGAAACTATCTCAACACATTATACCCTCGAAAATATGCGAAGAAATACATATATATATATATATATATTTATATGTATACACGGCGTAATCTAACTTCTTGTACGACTGCTTAGTTTATAGTACATCAAGAAATAAAAATATGTTTCCTTTGACATTTTTACTATACGTCCTTAAGCCAGAAAAAATATATTACCTATAAAAACATCGCTGTATCGAGGTTCCTAACATCTAGACGAATTTTATAAATGAAGTTTTATTTTTTTATTTTTTTATTAGTTTTTTTCAATTTTTAACCATTGTAATTCATCATTCACGGAATAACGGGTTTGCCAAACGAATATTTTTCCATCATTTATGTATTCAACAGAAAAAAATCCATGTCAGTTTAGTGAAATCCACCAAAAAAAAAGTATTTCCAAGGTAAAATCACCAACTCTGATGATCCCACTAAATCAGCATGGCATATCATATCGGAAGAAGAGGCGCATAATAACATATCGATAAGGAATGAAAACGATGAATTGATAGAAGATCCAACTTCAATAGTAAATAGTTTTAATAATTTTTTCAGAGATGTTCCACTGAATATTATAAAAAAATCCCAGAATTCCACAAACTTGTCCAATCCAATAAAAAAAAAATCAAACAAGTTTTCACTGCTACCTCAAAACCAAGATGAATTATACAAGCTCTTACTGTCAAAACTAAAAAACACCCACTCATCTGGATTTGAAGTTCCAGGGTTTCTATTGAGAAAAATTTAAGCCTCTATAATCTCACCTTTAACATATCTGTTGAATATTTCATTCTGTACAGGAATCTTTCAGAATTTCATTAAAACTGGCGAAGTCATTCCCATACATAAAAAAGGTGATCCGAATAACATGACAAATTTCCGACCAATCACAGTCATCTCTATGATCTTTGAATATTCATATTTGAACAGACTGAACGTTTATTTGAATGAGAACAACATCATATCCAAAAACCAATATGGTTTCCAGAATTCAAAGTCAACCGCCGATGCGATTCATTCTTTATATTCGAACGTTTTGAATTTAATTACCAGGGGCGAATGCCCTATCGGGGTCTCTTGTGACCTCAGTAAGGCATTCGACTGTGTTGATCACGAAAATCTTTATGAAAAATAATATTGGCATACAAGGAAATACACTGAATTGGCTGAAAACATTTGTCCCAACGCGGAAGCAATATGTCAGTATCATCAATGTTAACAACAATGTGAAAAAGCTATATACATCCAATTATGTGGAGATTAATGTTGGTGTCCCACAGGGCTCAGTGTTGGGCCCCATACTTTTTTTATTATATGTGAATAATATCGAATCCATTTCTACAGATGGTCATTTCACACTATATGCTGATGATACATCACTGGTTATATCAGATAAAATGGACCATAATCTACAAATCAAAGGTAACTTAATCCTGCAAAATTTGAACACCTGGTTTAAGGAAAATTCCCTATATTCAAATAATCAAAAAACACACCTAATAAGAAATCATGCTAGACAAAAAGAAGTTGCCAGTTTCAACTTGAAAATTGGAGATGATGAAATTTCTCCGTGTTCTACGGTGAAGTTTTTGGGTGTTCACTTGGATCAATTTCTCAGCTGGAAAACTCATTGTGGAACAATTATATCAAAACTTAACTCTATGAATTATCTTCTCAGAAACCTTCGCCACATTCTAGACCAGAAACAGCTAATTATGCTGTATCACGCCCAAGTCGAATCCCGTCTTCGGTATGGTATTACTTTCTGGGGAGCATCCTCCCCATGCAAAGATGTTTTTGTCGCCCAGAAAAAGATTATAAGATGTATAGCAGGAGTCTCAAGGAGTACAAGCTGTAAAAGCCTTCTTAAAAATTGTAAAGTACTAACATTACCGTGCCTGTATATATTTTAATCATGTGTTTTTATATATGACAACCGTAACTGTTTCATAAGAAATGAAAATTTGCATTCTATTAACACTGGGTGTAAAACAGACTTCCATGTGCCATTATGTTAAATTGCACTGACTTATAATTCCCCAAATGTAATTATTCAATTTGCTCCCCCTTGAAGTGAAAAACTCTAGTACTATCCACAGCTTCAAAATTACACTTAAGTCCTTCCTTCTGGAAAATAATTATTACTCCCTTCAGGAGATGATAGAATAATAAAATAATGAATGTGTTACTCTCAGTAAACTGTCTATTTATTTTAAGTTCTCTTTTTAGGCCTTTTTATGACTAGTCCTACACAATGTACCTTTTGATTGTCTTACATGATAATAAGAATTTATTATTATTTATTACTTATTGAAAACTAGTTTGGAGATACCCTTACTGATGTGGAGTCCACTGAATACATGATTTCATTCCCGTTGTTTTATGGTTGAACGAAGTATATTTGAAATTCCAGGTTGAGAGGTTCATCAGCAATGTTGCAACGAATGAAATGGTCCTATCGGGGAAAAACTTTTTCAGCATTCGAAGGAGTCTAATCCTGAAGGTAATTAGACTATCGTCCTCTTTCCTTTTATCCTCACACCATTGATCATTCCGAATGTATTGATATTGATGGTATGATTATTCTGAGGGTTATCATCGAGATCTTTCCAGATTCTCCTCCATTTTTACCCGACTACGGTACAACCGAAAAAAAAGGATAATGATTTTAGCAGTCCATAGGGGCCTACAGACGTACCAATTTATCGGGCACGGAATCGGAATGCCGACGTCGGGACTCGACGTCGTGACGTGTTTAGGCTCGTCAGTCGGGTGGCTCGGACCTCCCGGCCAAATAGATCGGCCCGATCCCCCATGTATTCTCCCTTTTGGTTGGCACGTGTGTAGCACGATCGGACCTGTTGGGACACAATTCTCTTTCGCTCTTCTTTCCACTTATTTCTTCTCGTTTTTCGTGTTCTCTGTTTGTGTTATTGAACTAAGGACATGGAAATTAATGACATTCAAAAAATTTGTTCAAGCTCAATAAGTGAAAATAGTGCATTAATTGAATATTGCAAACAACATAAGTGCCTTTGGTACCCAATCGCTGTTGAGCCGGGAAACAACGGCGCGTGGAGTGGCACTCCTCGCGCCAAACTTGCCAGTTCACGCGTCGTCGGATAGGGCAGGCTTGGCGGTGAGTCCCGTCGGCGCGGTGAGTCCAGTCGCCTGTCGGTAAATGAACACGGTTCAAAGGAACCGCGATGAAACCGCGATCCTACATGCGTCGTGGGAACGGCCCGACACATTTCGTTGCGCCAACCTTGACACTCAACCCCCAGTCCAGGATTGCCACTCCACGCGCCGTTGGATCCCGGCTTTAGAGCAATCCCAATTCTTCCTCTTTTTCGACCAAGCAGCAGCTATCCTCGCCGGTTCACGTATAACTAGTCACTAATAGCGCTTGATCGGGAAGATTAGAGTCGAAACTTTTGTACAGTCGATCCAATCAGTCCCGACGTCGCATCGGCCCCCCGATATCGGGTCCGATAAATTGGTACGTCTGTGGGCCCCTTATGTATGTTTGTATTTACGAATATTGTACCGTAACGCCTAAACTACTCATCCGATTTTGATGAGTGAGGTGTCAATCGATTCGTTATTATTGAGATGTCTAAAAACCATGGTGTATTCACTTATACCTGTAAAATATGGGACAAACTGGGGGACACCAGCCCACTTGATAAAGGGAGTTATCTAGAGGTTCAGATGGCGCCGACGTCGTTCCTTGTCATAATTCAGTAAACTGTAATTACAGACCACACAGGGTGTTTTTGTGATTTGTGTCTCTGATCCCTCCTGTGATTGTGCTTTTGTCGCCTTTAAGGTTATGTCAATTCGTTGTGAAATATTTTGAGGTTGATCGATCGATGTAACATATTTTAGAACAAACTATTCCATGTACTTATGTCAGTTTTCCATGGAATTTTCGAGAGGTGTTCCGAAATAATTCTAATTATGAACCGTACCAATTTATTTTGAATGGTTAATTTTCCATTGATACGGCTCCACCGAGTTGGTATTTATGTATTTCTGTCCATGTTTGCTCATGATAAAAATCTTATGATGGAGCGGATAATGATTTACATACAATCACTCAATTTAGCTTTCAAACCAAATGAATGTACGGGAGATGCAATCTCTTTCGCTTTCTGAAAAATCTATATTCTAGTCTTTTGACTGTTACATAAGCTTCAGAGGACGAAGCTTCAATTGGTTCGAATCCTATCTGAGTGAACAAACCTCTCAGTTTTTGGACAAATTAAGAAGTGTTCACTATTTTGGCAGACAACACGACTATATTATCGCAAGAACTTAAATTACCTTCATATAGAGGAGTAAAACATAATTTTGGAATCCTGGAGGACTCCATGGATTTTCCTTAAACCTTCTGATATCACTTAGAAATTGCTTACAGAAAAAGCTATAAACTTATATTCCTGCGCTGCTTGTTTATTAATTGTTTAAACAATGAAAAATAATTTTGTTATTAAAATTTTACCCAAATTTATGCTATGGGGTTTTTGAGATCGCTGAACCAGAATATGACATTGAAAAAACGATGGCGTGGCCAGTTGTAAAGGTAGATTTCATGAATGATGATTTGCAGCTACCTATTTTTTATTTATGTGTACATCTCGGAGAAAAAATTTTCGGGTAAAAGTTGTGGAGCTAATGAAGGTCTATCAAACAACTTATAGTTTACCGTTATTGGGAATGGAAATGAAATATTGCGAATTTTTTTTAATCTCTCAACAGCTGCCATTGAGACTATTGGACCATTTTCGAAATTAGCCGAAGTATTCATGAGAAGTATTTTTGTTTCATTCGGTTGAAAAATGTGGCCTCCGCTCAACAAATGTCGTTATATCCCATATATAAGTTTCAATATCAGATTTTAAACTAGAGTTTTTGGAGCATGGCCTCAAAATTCAAATTTGTAATTGTTTTAAATCATTCAATATTTTGAGCTCTGTATTTTTCGAAATATATATTTTTTTTAATTGTCCTTTTTTTATTTGTCATTAGGAGAGTAATCTGTGAACATTTCAGATGTTTATCTTGAAAATAAAAAAATAAAAGATTTAAGACAGAATTCTGCTTTGACGTAATTTCATTTACGTACTATTCCCATACATATTTTTTCACTTTTAAAAACATGACTTCTCGTTAGCTATATTTTTCTTATTTCAGTTAAATTTTTGTTATGTTAATTTAATCAATTAGATCGAAAGTTATAACAAATTCAGTGTAAAGCGCTCGTGGCTGCGTGCTCCTCCAGCGTTGCACTCCACAGTCGCCGCTTCAAATTTTTTCCCACGTTACCAAAAAAATTCTGCTGCTTACAGTTTTCATTTCAAAGAAAAATTGTATTTACCTTTTTGATGTAAAATTTTCTATTTTTGCTAGTGGCTTCATTATTTATTATTTTTTTTAAATATTCAATATAATTTGGCAACTTATTTGTTAAATAATTAATCAAGCACACACTTTACGGTTGGTAACTTTTTATATGTTGTTCCCAACATCATCACTAATGTACAATAAAAAGTTACCACAGTCTCCTTACTTTCTGAGGCTAAAATCTAATATTACTCCACTACTAGTGAAATGATTAATTTGAATCTTCTCTGAACTACCTTTGCCCATTGTAATAATTTTTTTCAACTTGTGATTGTAATGTATCTAATAACTAGCAAGTCAAATAATTTTATTATTACTTTCATATTTATTTTTTATATTATATATATTTTGTATAAAAAAATTCCCATGAGATGACAATATTCTGACTAAAGTATTGGAAAATTCTAAATATAGTGGATATTTTCTTCCAAAGAGCCATGGAACCCTCTGTGACGGTTCGGAATTCACTAGCCAAAATCAAGATAACTTCATAGAATGAAAAGTCCACGCTTACTTGTGGAATTCATGTGTTTATTAAAAAGTGATAATTATCCTAATCATGGTCATTAGCCTTGTCGATCTTGGGAGTGGGCCTTGTTCTTCCGAACAACCGCTTGGTTTAGATCGCCCTCCTTCTCCGACTATCTCATGCGGGGTGTTACTGAAAAATAAAAGAGAAACATTTAGATAATTGTTTTCTCCCCTCACCTTTGTTGGTAGGGCTCACCTTCTCCTGAGAAATCATTCTAAGATAGCTGGAAGCAGCCTAGACTGTCGCACGCCAGGATTAATCGATTTCTCAACCTCAGCAACAGATTTTATGGTATCTATAATGAACTCTCTGATTTTGTTCATATCAGAAGGTTGTTAGAGAGGTAATATTCCGGCAGAGATGGGCAGTGAATGGCTTGGTAATAGTTTGTATCAGAAAGTTTGATGGAACAATGTCATCGGGGACATTTTCCAATCCCCTCAATCTAGAGACATCAGTCCACTCTCCTACCTTTTCCCATTCCTTCGTGGAAGTATCCAAAAAGGCCATTTGAGAAAAAATCACTTGGAAAAAATCGCCAGGTAGACTTCACCACGAAAAATCTGATTTTTGACAGACAAATGTAAACATTGTAGTACGTTTCGAGGATTTCATCTCATTTTAGCGCCAACTGTTCTGAACGCGATCTTGTTCGTAGAACTATATTCTTTGTAAACGATCAATTCACAATTTTTTGCGTGAAGTAATATTGACAGAAAAATAAAATTTCATAGGTTTGAAGTTTGACATTTTGCGTGACACAAACAACAAACATTCCTTAACCGCGCCATCTACTAATGAAGTTCTAAGCAGAATTCAACGTTTTTCATTTGTTGTCGCCCAAAAATTATAAACAAAATCTAATCAGTGAATACACCAGGGTTTTTAGGCATCTTAGGTATCATGGTCCGGGTGACAGAAGCTATATTTTATACAAATGAAATGAAAATGGCGGATGTTACATAAAAAGGTAGGGGTCTCTGATTTTTTTTTGTTATCGTATCGAGTGGTATGTCAAATGAAAGAGGGGAAAATTTTGAGTTCATATATATAAATATAGTTCAATATTAAATACAGTGCTTTTCTTTAATGTCCCCCCCCCTTTTATTTTTGAACGGGTCAACTTAAAAGATTGAAACTTGGGATAATGAAATTGATGCATGAATACTATATTTCGGAGTAAAATTGACAGATGAAACTTTCAAGATGGCGACTGGGCGCAATCTGGGAAAAAAATAATTCGAAAAGAGGGTCTTGTGATATCCATCCATCCATTTGAAGCTCCTGACGTATAATTCACAACCCTGGAATATAAAGTCAATATCTTCACCTACTACGAAATGGCGGAACATTTAATAATTACCTGCATACAAACACATTAATATCGATACATCTAGAAATGTTTGTTTTTCTCTGCCATATGGCAATCCCAACAACCCGATAAGGTTAAATAGGTTATTTTTTGTTCAAATAATAAATGACAAGGAACGTCAGTACGATAACGAACATCATTATTCAGTTAAAATATTCTCATTTGGTTTTCGGTTTCACTAGTAGATAGGTACCACGTGAACTATTTCTAAAATGGTCAATTCTCGTCCATTAAAAGAAAAAATCGAAGCGATTTTTATTTACGGTGCGACGCGTAACTTTCACGGAACCGAAATAATTTTTAATGATCGTTTCCCGAATCGTCCTATTTGTAGAAAATATTTAAGGGAACTTGTAAACAACTACCGGTAGTGTACAGAACAAAAAACCCCCAGGTCAGCCGTCCATTCCGGAAGAACAGCAAGTTCAAATAATTGGTGAGATGATAGTAAATCCTCAATAGTCTACTTCCTCCGTCGCGAATGTCTGTGAGGTGTGTCCTTCTACTGTGTGGAGACTTTTGAAGAGGAATAAGTATCATCCTGACAAAATCAAAATGGTACAACAGTTATAGTTTTCCCAATATCAAATGCAGAAGCATAAAAAAGTCTTGCGGCGAAATCCTGTGAGCAGCAGTGGCGGAGATAACTAATTTTATTTAGATATTTTAAGATTTAAAAAATACTTCATAAATAATGAAAAATGAAAAACAATTAAAGACAAGCTTTTATTTATACAAATACATTAAGAAAGAAAAATAATTTCTTTCATTGTTTGATTATATCCTAAAACGTATTTCAATCGGCACACACCAAGACCATAGACGCTACTGGTTTTTAATCTTTCAGAGCTATTAAAACACAAATATAACGCGTGATTTATGACCTTCCATCGTAGAGACACACCTGTCCGACTCGATTGGCCCAGACGAATCGGTTGTACGATAGACAGCCGTCACTCGAGTCCACGTTGACTATCGGCTCTTTTGATCTATCGTTGGCCGACGGAAAATGTTTACGAGTAGTACAGATTATTTTTCGTTCCTTTTCTTCGCATATACGCTCGAGTTAGCAAAGTGAGTTTTCATTTGCTCCCTATAGAAACAGCTTCTGCAATTGATATTGGATGGACTATAACTGAAGATGACCCTGATCGAAGAACATAATTCTGCGAAATTATGACGGCAACCATTGCAAGGCATCCTACCCATCTCCACAATATTTGTTTCAGTGACGAATCTACATTTTATCTCAACGGCAAGGTTCACAGACAAAATTACCGTTATTGGAGTGACACCAACCCTCACATTTTCCGGGAAACTCATACTCAATATCCAGAAAAAATTAACGTCTGGGCAGGAATATTGGGAAACCATATTGTAGGACCTCTATTCATTGAACAAAATTAAACAGGGGAACTGTATTTGAATATGCTGTAAAATACTGTTGACCCTCTAATCACCGAAATCGTCGAAGCGAATCCTAACGAATTCGATATGGATATTGTATTCCAACAAGATGGAGCACCACCGCATTACTACGGACAAGTAAGAAACTATTTGGATAATACTTTTTCCGGTCGTTGGATTGGCCGTCGAGGTCCTACGGAATGGCCAGCCCACTCGCCAGATTTGACACCTGTAGACTTTTTCCATAGGGCTATTTGAAGCAAAAGGTGTACGAAACTGAACCCGCTTCAATATTGGATATACGGCAGAGAATCATGAATATTTGTAGAAATATCGACGTTACTGTGTTGGAAAATGTTCGGCGTGAAATATCGGATAGGCTGTTCTTATGTCAAGCAGTTCGGGGCAACCATTTCGAGTATCTTCTGAACTGAACTCGGCTTCTTTCCTCAAGTTATGAAGTTAAACGTCGATGTATTCAGGCAATTATTGAATGTTCCGCCCTTTTGTAGTAGGTGAAGATATTGACTTTATACTCTAGGGTTGTGAAGTATTCGTTTTTTCCCAGATGGCGCCCAGTCGCCATTTCGAAAGTTTCATCTGTCAATTTCACTCCAAAATATAGTATTCATGCATCAATTTCATTATCTCAAGTTTCAGTTTTTTGAGTTGACCCGTTCAAAAAATACAAGGGGAGGGGGGACATTAAAGAAAAGCACTGTATAAAAATATACCAAGCAATAGAAAAACAATGTTCTACTATATTTCAGCATTTATGAATAGTACTAGCGCATTCTATCGGCAGTTCTGAATATCAATCGTATGAAAACAACAGAATCACCACCCCACCTGTTTTGTTTCTCCGTTTCTATTAGATAGACATTAATTTTGAAATCTCACATCATTAATAACTCCAATAAGGTATAAATCCATTGCAAAAAATGTATTCTAATAAAATTGAATGTCGCTGAGATAGCTACCCAAACGTGTTAGGCGCGTAAGGGCAGATGTTGACGGTCGTGTCCATAATAGCAATTCTTTTGCACGTATTTTAAATATATTTTAATTTTCTACTGTCTCGAAACGAACATTCATGCACATTGAATTCTTCCATAATTATTTATCTTCATTTCTAAGTTAGGTAAAATAGCTAATAATAGGGTAAAGGAACGAGAAAGACATAATTTTCTAACGTGTCCCGCGGAGGATGTAATCCTGAAATGCAGAACTGCAGAAAAACTTTTACAGCATAAAATTAGCAAAAAAGTACACCAACCATGATACGTAACCTACTGAAGTATAACATCACTCTTTACAACAAAATAATTCCAAAGTGTTTTAAATTATAATTTTACAAATTAAATTAAATTGATTCCTTCCGATTATATAAATCACACAATAAGAATTTTTCAGATGAAAGGAATAGCAAAAGGGATGTTCATGATAAACTCACCTTATTTTCTGGTTTTTAGTATCTAGGGAGTATTTTATAAAATATTTCTAAATATGTATAGTAACCGGGTTATTCACTATAAATACGCGACTGTATTTTTGATAGCATTTTTTTTTTAAAAGGGGGGGTAGCTTATTCGTTATTATTGCATATAAAAAAAAGTTTAATGTACAAGTTGTTTGGTTATGACTGAATTTTGATAAAATTCTATAAAAAATACAGTAACGTGCAGATTTCAGGATTTGTTTTGAGGGATACCCTGTATATAATGGAATTTTTGGAATGATCTTTTTTTCCTGATTTCAATAGTGTACCATATGTTACCCCTATCTTATACCGTTTTTGAGTTAATAAACGTCGAATAACTTAAAATAGTTGTTACCTATCCTATGAAAGTAAGCAATAACAATGACAAATATATTATGTTTGTTTAGTGACAACAAAAATAAACGTGCAGTAAAAAGTGCATATAGGGTGTTGTATCCAAATCGTCCATCACCGTCAGAAAATACATTCAAAAATATTTATCAAAAGGTGAATCATACCTTCAGTTTCAATAGAAAAAAGCGTGTAGTTCAAGAAAACCAGGAAGTACAGCTAGATATACTGCTTCATTTCGAAGGTAACCTATCCATATTAATTCGCGAATAGACTTTTGAAAAAATTCTGAATGTAGTGTAAAAAATGTAGACGATCAATTGGGTGAAAAAAATTTATTTACGCGTTTTGATTTAATTCGATTTCTGTTTTCTTCGGTTTATCACTAGTTATTGGGGATTTACTTCCGCATGTTTTATTGACTCTACTTTATATTATGCATTTTCCGAACTGTTGGTGTTTCTTCTAGATTAAATGGGTTTAGCGAAATACTCGGGTTCCATAACATCTATTAATAGTTATTCTTTTAGCACTGATAACTTTTCGTTTAATGACCTCGTAGTGTTGTCGTGATATGTCGCGAATTGAACATTGTTTATTAAACGATAGATTTGACTGTTTCTAACTTATTTTACATTCTGACTAGTATTTCTTTACTGATTTTGAAAATCAACATTTCTATAATTTGTTACGGAGACTTGGCACCGAGTTAGGTTGCCTCGATTCGATTAACTTGATTACGATTCTGATCTCTTTTTACATTTGACTTTGTTCTTATATAGAATCTCCCCATTATGACCCTTTTTGGTTTTGAATATGGGCGGTGATGTTCCCAAAGTAATGAATTATAATTTCGGACATTAATTGCCTCCGCGACCTAATAATTCATGCATGCCTTTGAAATCTCCCGCTTTATTGAATGCTTGATTTTAACGCACTGCAGATCATGACATTCTTATGGACTGTTTGTTTTCGTGGTGCCAGTATAAAGAGTTGCGACTTTAATTTATCGCTTCTTTGTCTATGTCGGCATGCCGCTATGGGTTTGATTTATTTATAGGGTGATATCTATTTTTGAACTCGGCGACTTGTGTGATTCATAAGTGATTCGTAATACAACATATTATTCATTTCAGAGAATATAGTTTTTGGTTCTCTTTTGTTCATAGTTGCCGGAGTTGATGAAATTATCTTCATTTTTTCATACGATTTTCGGTATTGGCCCTGGGTGTGACACACTTATAAATATAAGAAGACGTTATCAATTATTCATTGACAATAATGGTGGACTTATTGAACATCTTTTATGAGTTATCATGTTATTAAAATTTTTGTTAAATGATTGAATCTTTGTTATTTATTTTTGGATAAATATATTACTTTTTCTTCCTCACTGTAAACCATTTTGATTATTCCAGTCAAGAAATGTCACTTAACAAACATAATATAGTTGTCATATTCATAGCTTACTTTAAAAATTTTAACTTTCATAGGATAGGTGTTCACAGTAACAACTGGTCTAACTGAGTAATTCGACGTTTATTAACTCAAAAACGGTATAAGATAGGGGTAACGTGGTATATTGCATTATTGCAATAGATATTCATATAATTCTTTTTATTTTTCAGATTGCTGGAACCATAGTAACTTATGAATTAGTTTTAATTCAGTTCAATTCTGAAATGTTCAAGAATAGAGCTTAGTATGTATTGAATGAATGTGATTTTTTGTGGAGGAACAACGTTTCTTGACATGGTTTTTTGGGTAACCTTCCACAGTCTGAAAATGAAAATATGATCAGGAAAATCTATACAACTGTAGAAAGGGCAAACTAATTAGTTCACCACGACAAGTTACTGCGTTTACCAAATTATATTTCCTATAGAATAAAATACATTTTTTTCCTATTTTCTATTTTTTATTTTGGTTTTCTATAAGAGCGTGTTTTTTTGGTTTTTTCAAACTATTATTTATTTCCTACTTTTTAGTTTGGTTTATTTATAAAAGCGTTTTTTTTTAGTTTTTTCTAAACTTTTTTTTTTTTTTTTTTGCGAATAAAAAAATGGAATAATCTTATCAAATTAGTATATTGTCATCGGTCTTCGATAAATCTACAAAGTTTGAATGAAATCTGACCGTTTACAGTGGGTCAAAATCGCGCACAATGATTCAATTAGTCAGTAACTTGTCGTTCTCTGAATTTGCCTATCAAAAATAGTAATAATTCGAAAGATATGTAACGTAAATAAACTTAACTTGGTTTTAATAATTTATTTCGCACTTAATCTACAACTTAATTTATATTACTACGCCACTGTATAGCTCGTTCAGACTGTCCGACTCCACTTGAGGGTTGCCTATTTATCTCCGATACAGCATTCTCCATGTTTCGATTTCTGACAGTTGGCGACCGGCGTGTTCCAATTGTTTCCAATATTGACCGTTGTTTTCCGCGGCAGAGCGTCTGGATGGTTCTCGAATATCTCCGGGGATGATCTCATCGTTGTCGATGGCAACGCGTGAGGCGACAGGTCCGGCCTAGGTTCGTTACATTGCCCCCTTTTTAAAGACATTTCGTCCCGAAATTTCATCCTTGGAGTGTGACGATATCTGCATGACTCCCCATATCTGCACCGTGAAGTTCGATGGAAGTAACACTCCACGGTCTTCATGATCGGTCGTGGAAGAGGGTTACAGCAAACCAAAATCTTGACGCCGCTGGATCGGAATATCGCCTCCAGCATACTTCTTATGACTCTCCAGTCCAACCCATCAATACCACAGGACAATTTTGGAATTGCTAGATCCACCAGATTCTGGTCCACCATAGTATCTCTTAGTTTGGTGAGACTCTTCCAGACATCTTCATAGGACGGTTTATCTTGGGAATGCCTCTTGGTAAATAGGTAGTAGATGTTTCGCTGGCCTTTCTTCAACTGTAGCACCCCACCAACTTCTGGATTCTGCTCCCGCAGTGTTTGGAGTTGACCAAATTTCTTGGAGAACACTACGGCGATGCCCCTGGACATTCGAAGATCTTCTGCCACACAGTGCGCTAGTGCGTAGTCAGCAGGCACCTCGAAAAGGTCTCGTGACTCCTCTCTAGTAACCCCATGTAGAACTTTCTGCCCGTTTGAATACAAGGACATAAACTTCTCGAACGTCATATCATCCTCCGGTGGCTTGAGGGTGCGAACTTGGTCATGGTTTCCAGTGTAAGGGGCCAACCTGTTGAAATGGAAGACCCTTGGTTTCCCTCGGGGTGGCTTATGGATTCGGTACACAAGGTCGTTTATCCTTTTCACGATTTTATACGGGCCTTCCCACGAGTTCCGCAACTTTGGTGATAGTCCACGACGACGTTTGGGGTTGTACAGCCAAACCAGGTCATCAACCTTAAATCCTCCAGCGTCGGCCTTGATGTCATAGGTCTTCTTCATTTTATCGCTGGCACTCTGGATGTTCAACCGGGCTCGTTCGTGGATGTCGTCCATTCTCTGCCGAAGTTTGCTGACGTAGTCCTCTCCCGCAGTGTCTTGTCCTGGCGGTATTCCAAACTTCAGGTCACAAGGCAGTCGCAGTTTTCGGCCCATTATAATACTAGCAGGAGTTTGACCGGTTGACTCGTGTACTGCGGATCGATAGGCCATCAGGAACAAATGAAGATACTGGTCCCAGTCTCTTTGATGGTCAGAGACAACCTTGGACAAGTGGCGGTTGATCGTCCTGTTCATCCGTTCCACCATTCCATCGGACTGCGGATGTAGGGCCGTGGTTCTTGTCTTGCGGATGTTCAGCAGTAGACATATTTCTTGGAAAAGGTTGGATTCGAAATTTCTGCCTTGATCCGAGTGCAGCTCCATTGGAATACCGAATCGACATATCCACTCTTTCACCAAGACGTCGGCGACGGTGATGGCTTCCTGGTTGGGCAGGGCATAGGCTTCCGCCCACTTACTGAAGTAGTCCATTGCCACAAGGATGTATTTATTCCCGTGGTCGGATACGGGAAACGGGCCGGCGATGTCAATGGCGATTCTCTCGAACGGGCTGCCTACGTTGTACTGACGCATCGGGGCCTTGGGTCGTATTCGAGGTCCATTGCTAGCAGCGCATACAGCGCACTTTCTGCACCAGTCCTGGACGTCAGCTTGACAATTGGCCCAGTAAAACCGTTGCCTCACTTTCTGCAGGGTCTTCGTCACTCCCAGATGTCCTCCAGCGACTCCATCATGGATTTCCCGCAGCACTTCCTCTCTTCTGTTCCTGGGAACAATTATTTGGCGTCTGTCTTCCCCACCAATCTCGGCCTCCAACACACGTTTCAGGATCCCATTGTCCAGAATGAGAGAGTTCCATTGTGCCCAATAGGACCGGCGAGTATCCTGCGACTTCCTGCCATGATGGTCTTCGATTGCCCTTCTTCCAGCTGACGACTAAGCCAAGGTCGGGGTCTTTCTCTTGGTCTTTCCGGATCTTGCTGTCATTCCAGTTGTCATCCATTGCCGCGGTTCTACAAAGTGTTGCTTCTTTCTCTTCTGCTCGTCGGCAATGTGAGCAATCATCTGGACATGGTCTTCGCGACAAGGCAACTGCATTCTTATGGCTAGTTCCGGCTCGATGTTCGATCTCGAAATCGAATTCTTGGAGTCTCTCGATTCAACGTGCTACTTGACCCTCAGGATTTTTGAACTGTAAGAGCCATTTGAGAGCTGCATGGTCAGTTCTCAACAGGAATCTTCTTCCATACACGTACTTGTAGAAGTGCTCCACTCCCTTTACAACAGCTAACAGCTCTCGCCTGGTGACACAGTAATTGCGCTCTGGTTTGCTAAGCGTCTTGCTGAAATAACCAATGACCTTCTCCTGTCCCTCCTGGATCTGAGATAGGACAGCTCCAAGTCCCACGTTGCTGGCGTCCGTATCCAAAATGAATTTCCCTTTGGGTAGGGGATAGTATAGATGCATTGATCAAAGCTCCTTTCAGCTTCCTGAATGAATCTTGACATTCCTCGGACCACTGGAACTTTGTTTGGCCTTCCGTGAGCCTGGTCAGCGGTTTAGCGATGTTGGCGAATCCCAGCACATATCGGCGATAGTATGTGCATAATCCAAGGAAACTTCGAAGTTGGTGAATGTCTTTTGGGATGGGCCAATCCTTAACAGCTTTGATCTTCTGGTCATCTACTGTTACTCCTTCCCCAGAGACAACGTGGCCGAGGTATCGTACTTCTTTTTGGAACAGATGGCATTTCTTAGGGCTCAGCTTCAATCCGGAGTTCCTCAATCGCAGGAATACTTCCTCCAAGTTTTTCACGTGGTCCTCGAACGATCTGCCGACCACAATTATGTCGTCGAGATACACTAGACACGTGTTCCATGAGAGTCCCTTCAGCACTGTCTCCATCAATCTTTCGAATGTGGCGGGAGCATTACAGAGCCCGAATGGCATAACGGTGAACTGCCACAATCCCGAGCCGATGGTAAAAGCAGTCTTTTCTCGATCTTCCTGAGCGAGTTCTACTTGCCAGTATCCACTCTTCAGATCAAGGGTCGAGAAAATCGTGGAACCAGCCAACGTGTCTAGGGTGTCATCTATTCTCGGGAGAGGGTAACTGTCCTTCTTCGTGACATTATTAAGTTGGCGATAGTCTACACAAAAGCGTGTCGATCCATCCTTTTTCTTCACCAGTACGACGGGAGAGGACCAGGGACTGTCAGATGGTTCGATAACTCCTTCTTTTCCCATATCGCTGACTATTTTGTCAGCCTCTTCCTTCTTGGCAAGAGGAAGTCTTCTTGCTGATTGCCGGATCGGTCGGGCACCCCCAGTATCAATCTTGTGCTGGTCCACTGTAGTTCGACCCCTTTTCCTTGTCCGGTATCGAAGATGTCTTGGTACTTTTTGACTAAATCTCTTAGTTTGGGCTGTTGAGCTGGTTTTATGTCTTTGGAAGAGATGGCAACTAATTTTTCTAGTTCTGTGGGCAAGTTGTTGGGTTGGCTAATCGTACCTCGTACGCCCCGGATCACAGATGAAACTGACGAGCAGTGTCCTAAAATTGTTCCTTTCTTTAAGGTCACTGGAAAGTAATTGACATTCATGACCCTTACCGGTACAAATTTTTCAGCACGTAACAGGGTTTTCCCTAGGGCAATCCCTCGTCCAATTTTCTCATCATGAAGTTTGGGCTCGAACATCATCACGTCTCCACTGCTCGCACTCCCGTCCAGGCGAGCCTCCAGGATGGTTTCAGCCCTCTCAGGTACGCTTACATCTTCAGCCAACAGCACACGGATCAACTCTTCACTTCTCCCATGAAGTACCAGCTCTTCTCCGTTGACACGTAGGACGCCGTCTTTGAAATCCAATTCAAACCCTCTGGAATTCATGATGTCCATTCCGATGATTGCATCGTCTTCGATGTCCGCTACAAGTGCCTGATGTTTCACTTTAGTGCTGCCCAAAATTATTTCAATCGGTAGCTCGCCATATACAGTAGCTGGCTCCCCTGTTGCTGTGCGTAGCTTCCAAGTTGTCGGTTCAATTCGTTCCGGTGTTCTGGCAAAGGAAGGTCCGAGAATTGTCCTAGTCGCACCTGTATCTAGCAGCATGGTGCAAGGCTCGTTATTGATGAGACCGTCTACGAAAACACCTCTGTTCTGTCGTTTCAGGATAGCGACATATGCGTTGTTAACCGGGGCTTGCTGGACACAGGCCGACGATTGCCCCTTCTCGTCGACCTTCTTTAGTTTCCTGCATCGGAGTCGTGTTTTCGAATGTTGGACATTTGCTACGCACATGTCCAATTTTGCCACAATCCAGCTCTTATCTGTCTTTTCTCAGGCAAAACTTCCTTCATCACGTTTCTTATGGCAGCTTCAATGTCAGCTTGCTCCTGTGAGTCTTCTTCAATACTTCGAACTTTACTTTGGTTTTTGCAGGATTGCTTTGCTGCCTCAAATTCCAAAGCGCGTGCCAGTGCGTCTACGAGATGTGTTGGACGAGCTAGTGTCAACGCTTGTCTGGTTTCTTGGTCACGGAGTCCATCCAAGAATGCCTGAACCGCTAATCGCTCCATTACATTCTCCGGTGTGGCTGGATATGCGAGACGAACCAAGCGTGCAATGTCAGCTTCGAATTCTTGTAAGGATTCGCCCGATTTCTGGCAGCGATTTTTCAGTTGGGAGTGGTATACGTGTTCCAAATGGGCGTGGCCATATCGTAATTCTAGATGTTTAATCAGCTGATCATAGTCCTCCTGTTCTTGGGCGGTGAGAGTTTGTAGAATATTTGTCGCTTCTCCACGTAATGCAAGTGTCAGTGCTACAGCTCTTTCCCCTGCATTCCATCCGTTTGCTTTGGCCGCTGCTTCAAACTGCCGGCGGTAATTTGCCCATGGAGTTTTTCCGTCGAACTGAGGCGGCTTCATGGAAAGCTTCCCTATTTCTGAAATGACCTTGACATCTTTTATACCCTCTTGAACTTTATCCACGTTCAAACTCAAGTCCAGCATTGCATTTTCGTTAACCATCTCTGTGGAGGACGCACTATTAATTTGTTTTTCCAGCTTACTGATCGTTTTCTTTATTTTGTCCATTTCTGCCTCGATTCCGTCTTTGATTTCATCGCTGATTATTTCCTTCATCTTGTCCATCTCTGCCTCGACCCCATCTTTGATTTTATCTACCTCCGTGTTCATTTGCTCCCTAATTTTATCTATCTCTGTCTCAACGGTTCCCATTCTATCTTCTAGAAAATTAGCCACACCACACAATTCTTTTTTTAGGCCTTCTGTGTTTTCCAGGAAGGAACTTCTCTTCCAGGCTTCTTGAATTTTCTAGAAGCTTCTCTTCCAGATTTCTAGAATTTTCTTGAAGCTTCTCTTCCAGATTTCTAGAATTTTCTTCAAGCTTCTCTTCCAGATTTCTAGCATTTTTTTCCAGGCTTCTTGAATTTTCTTCCAAAGTCCTCGAATTTTGTTGCAGCTCTTCTTTCAAGGATTCTATTATCGGACTCAAATCACCTCCGGGAACTTCGAATAAAAATGTTTCGGGGTCCTCACCTTCTTGTATAAGTCCTTCTGCAAGTCTTTCCTGGAGTACTTCCCTTTCCTCCAATTCCTGTTTCAATTCCACTACCTTCAAGTCCGCAAGGCGCACTTTTCTTGAACACATTTTGTCTTTGACGAGGTATCAGTCTGTTTCACACGAAAAAGTTTATCGGTTTGTTAAAAATTCACTTCGCGAATTCTTTTCCACGGGCCACCAGTCTATTGTCTGTTTCACGCGGAGAGTGTATCAGTTTATATTCCCACGCACAATTGTCCACTTCGCGAAAACCGGGCCACTGTCTATTTTCTGTTTCACGCGAACAGTGTATCAGTTTATATTCCCACGCACAATTGTCCACTTCGCGAAAACCGGGCCACTGTCTATTTTGGGCGTACAAAAAGGTCTATCAATATATTTTTCTGACTATCCACTCCACGATCACTTGTTTATTTTCAAAATCTCACTTCCGACACCAATTGTAACGTAAATAAACTCAACTTGGTTTTAATAATTTATTTCGCACTTAATCTACGACTTAATTTATATTACTACGCCACTGTATAGCTCGATCGTATGGGCTCGTTCAGACTGTCCGACTCCACTTGAGGGTTGCCTATTTATCTCCGATACAGCATTCTCGATGTTTCGAATTCTGACAGTTGGCGACCGGCGTGTTCCAATTGTTTCCAATATTGACCGTTGTTTTCCGCGGCAGAGCGTCTGGATGGTTCTCGAATATCTCCGGGGATGATCTCATCGTTGTCGATGGCAACGCGTGAGGCGACAGGTCCGGCCTAGGTTCGTTACAGATACTTCTCTATATAGCTTTCGATTGACGTTTCGGAGACTATTTTTGCCCCCGTTCCCAAAATCTTCTAAATCTCCTTTAATTGTTTGAATAACTTGGTTTTTTCTCTTGCAGAGTCTTTTTCGCTTTTTCAATACTGACAAGGACGGTATGGGCCCCAATATGTTAGGGATTTCAAGAATATGGCAAATTTTTACAAGAAATTCTGAAGTTCCCACAGTAGTCTTACTTTTCTATGCAGATGTCTAGATAACGGGATCATCCCGAAGGGTTTGAGATTGAAAATGCCATATGAAAGCCAATTGACACCCGTCATTTGAAAGAGCGAAAAAGGAGATTCAAAAGATTTGACAACGGGGGCAGATATAGTCCCCGAAATGTCAATCGAAAATTATATAGAGAAGTATCTTTTGAATTTTTACTATTTTTTTTATAGGCAAATTCTGAGTGTGATATAAGTTATTCGTCCGTTTGGAGAATTCTTCACAAATATAATTATCGATCATTCAAGTACCAACTACACCAACATCTTTACGATAACGACCACAACCGAAGATTAACTCATTGCAACTGGTTTTTGACTGAATACAGAGAAGATGTACGTTTTTCATTCGAAATTATTTATTCAGATGAACCAACTTGGGTCTGTTCAATCGGAATAATAAAAGGTACTGGTTTCAAACAATTTTACATATGATGCAGGAAGGAAATTTTCAAGAGCGATTTGGTTTCAATTGCTGGATGGGTATTACGGAGGGAAACTTTTGGGGCCAATAATTTTCGACGGACAACTTACTGCGGAAAGATATCTACAGTTCCTTAGAAATCAAATTAATGATTTCATTGAAGATTTGCCACTGGATAACCAAGTTGATATCTATTTTCAACAAGATGGAGCGCCACCTCATAATTCTCAAGACATAAGAGAACATCTGAATGACACCTTCCCAGAAAAGTGGATTGGCACTTATGGACTTATTCAGTGGCCTGCGAGGTACATTCTAAGGTTGTCATAGTTTTCCATAATGTATAATTTCTTTTTCATATTTCAGATCACCAGATCTTATTCTGCTGGATTTTTTTCTCTTGAGAACAATTAAAAATCAGGTGTATAACACAGCATCAGTATTCGTGAAGAACTGGAGTATAAAGTAAGGGTGGCATTCCAGAACATCACTGCGGAACAGATGCGCAACAATTGAAAAAGTTGAACTTTGCCGTGATCAAAGAGGAGTTCATTTTGAAAATTTAGAACCTTAATGGACTAATTTGCGACTTTCATTTATTCTTGAAACGACTGTGAAGTCATAAGCTTCAAAGTCGTATTTTTCCCATGTTACTTGATCAAGAATGAAGCGATTTACACGATCCATGGCATTCTAGATTGAAAAATAAAAATTGGAATGAAAAGACTTTATTTGTCAAATATCGACAAATGAGGTGTTGTTATATTGAGAATGTCATTCTCGATCGAAATAAATAAAAATATATAGGATGTTCCGTTTAAATATCGAAATTTGGGGTCATTTCCGGTCAAACCGGAAGTACGGCAAAGCAAGTACGGCAAGATATGTCGAAAAATGTGAATTGAACTATAATACACAACTTCCAAATTTTGTTTCTCTATCTTCAATAATAAAAAAGTTATAGGGGTGAGCCACCTTGGAGACTCACCCGGTATAGACTCAATTCAGTATATTATGAATAACCATCATTTACTTATAACTGGGAATATTCGAGAATAACTGAATACATACATTCAGATCAGATTTGTTTCAGTGAATATGATTATGTTTTCAATTATGATTGTATCCCTTAAGTATTTAAATTGATTTTATTATATTCTATACCAACATTCTAAAAGTAATTTTTTTCTTAATTGAATCATGAGGTATGACCGAGTACATACATTTAACAATCTCCTACAATCATATAAAACAAGTAAAACGAAAATTAGCTCGATAAATGAGATTGAAGTTCAAGGAAATATTATTAACAATAAGCAGAATATAACTGACGCATTTGCTGAATTTTTTTCATCTGCAGCAAAAAATGCCGTAATCTCGCATTTTAACAGCACTTATTTCAATAACTTTACTTCTATGAACATTGATAATACATTTTACTTTGCCCCTGTGGATGGTCATGAAGTGTCAAATGTGATTCGTTCTTTAAAGAACGTTACATCTGTGGGCATTGACTGTCTCTCAACAAAAATTATAAAAACTATAGGACTCATTATTGCAAGTCCTCTTTCAGATTTGATTAACATGAGTGTTGAATATGGCGAATTTCCTATGGATTTAAAGACTGGTAATTGTCACTCCATTATATAAAAAGGCAGACGAACATTGCTAGAAAATTTTAGGCCGATTACTGTACCAACTGTCATATGTAAGATTTTTGAGAGATGTATACATACCAGGATGCTTGGTTTTCTCGATAAACATAATGTTATAAGCAGGCATCAACATGGATTTCGCCCTGGAAGATCGACGGAGAGTGCCTCGGTGGCTTTTCTCGATTACGTCCATACTGCGTTGGACCGCGGAAGGTTTGTTGGGGTACTCTTCTTTGACCTTTCTAAAGCATTTGACTCTATCAATATTAATGTTGCTCTGGGCAAATTATCTGGACTGGGTTTTCGGGGCATGTTTTGTCGTGGCTCGCATCTTATCTTGAGTATCGAAAATTTGCGTAAAAGTGGATGATTGTAGATCTCAACTTTTGATGTTGATTTAGGAGTTCCTCAAGGATCAGTTTTAGGTCCCTTGATTTTCCTTCTGTACGTCAACGATTTACCAAATTATTTGAGCACTGAACACATTTTTTGTATGCAGATGATACGACAATCGCCACTGATGCTGAAACCCCAGAAGAACTTGTGCAAAAAATGAATAATTTGTCGAAAGAATTTACTGATTGGTGTAGTAACAACTCCTTAATTGTCAATCCTGACAAAACAGTATGTCTACAGTTTTATTCTCGTACAAAAATCTCAAATGATTATTTTGTTCGCGTAAACAACAAAAATATATATTTTTCGGACTCAATAAAATTTCTGGGCACATATTTAGATGCAAATTTGAAGTGGAATACACATGTTGATCGGGTGTGTAAGAGACTCAATAGTAGTTATTATGCAATTTTGCAGCTGAAAAATATATTCACACTAGAGCAATTAATAAATGTGTACTATGCTCTCTCATATTCACATATTTCTTATAACATTGTCCTTTGGGGAAGTACGGCCAATGCTCGCAGAGTTTTTATCAGTCAAAAAAGACTAATTCGCCTAATCTTTGACTTAGATTACCGAACGACGTGTAGGAATCATTTTAAAAAGTATAACTTACTGACGGTACCATCGATTTACATTTATAAAACTGTAACATATGTTAAACTCAACATCAAGAGCTTCTCAAAAAATTCTGACTCTCATGACTATGCTACGAGGCATGGTGATTTATTTAGAAGTACAAAGCACCGTACTTCACTTTACGAAAGCAGTCCTAAGTATAATGGAATACGATTTTTCAATCACCTCCCCAGTGATATCAAAAACGAAAAAAATATTAATAAAATCAAAATAAGATTGAAAAAATATTTAGTGGAATCTTGCTTTTATGACATTAGTGAATATTTTGCTAATTCATAATTTTTAATTTTTTTTTAATTTGATTATTTGCTTGTTTGTATGGACGATATGTTTGAAGTAATATAGTTATTTGTTTGCTGTATATATATATGTATATGTGTACCTATGTATGTCTGTGTATATACATTTTATGACTTGTCCTATATCATGTATGATCTTAAAGGATAAATAAAGATTATTATTATTATTATATTGAGAGATTTAATTGGGTTGACCGCTCCCCAAATAGATCTTGTTGTACTGCGATAAGTTATAAAACACTCAGTATAGAACCTCTGAAAACTTTGATTTCACACCTTTGTACAGTCAACGGTGTACAAATATTTATAGTTCAGCGTCGGGTAGATTGAACAAAAATTAATTAAATTTATTTCTGTCTAGATTAACGTCATTAATTTGTACATGAAGAAACCATAATATTCGGGTTTTCTAAGGTGTCTTTTTTAGAGTTATTCAAGGAGTTTGACAATTGACTTGAAGGTACGGCATTTTTCCATTCTATAACTAGAGTCGGATGTAACACAGAGTTTTTGCTAGAGATAGTCATTATAGTTGTAATAGTCGTATATTATCTCTTGACCAGTTTACCTGAAGAATTTTTGTATAATTGAGAAATTCATAATTTATGTTTTAAGCTCAAAAAACTTGTTTTATTTATTATTTGAAATGAAACTTAGAATTTCTCTTTGAAATGGAACTTAAAATACATTTGATGATTGAAAATGTATAACCCCCTAAAGGTAGCAAAATGAAGGAATTTGATCACTCACCCTCTGAATTCTGGTCCATTAACCGATTCTATCAGGCATAACTTTGTACTGGGTTCTTCGATTTGGATGATTCTTTTTTTAACCGACGAAACCAAAAAGAAGGAGGTTCTCTAGTCGACGCGTATATTTAATTTTTATTAGATAGGGTATACCTCATAGTTGATCATATTTGGATTTCGAATAAAATTATCCACCCTTACGGGTAGAAAAATAGGGAATAATTGATTTTTCACTTGTGAACATTGGCACACATATGTAGTTGACAATGACAGATCGCTAATGTCATTATTTTTGTTCTCCTACATCCGTCACAATCATTATATTCTATGAGAGGATGGAATGATATACAGAGTAATGAAATAAAATAACCAGAACAACAAAAATAATTTATATTACAACAAATAGTAAACGTAGATAATTATATTATTTTACTGGTAATAAGTAAGGTGGGTAAGTAAGTATTTTGGAAGTAATAAAAAAACAAGTAGGTAGTAATTAGTAGACTCCAGCCACAGAAAATTGAAAAATAAAAACTTTTTAACAAAAAATTAAACCGACGAAATACGGAACTTAAAATTAAAAAATAAAATAAACCTTCTTAGTCTCGATAACCAAGCTCCTAAACTAATGTGAGTAACTAATTTTGAGTCGGCGCCAAACGAACAATCAACGAAGATCATTGAATTACTTTGTAAAAAAATATCAGAATGTCACCGCGCAACTCGATGCCATCATTTTACGCCTTATCTAATTCGTTTGCTTGTTTGTTTGGCGCCGACTCAAAATTAGTTACTGACATTAGTTTAGGAGCTAAGTTATTGAGACTAAGAAGGTTTATTTTTTTTTTTACTTTTCAGTTCCGTATTTCGTCGGTTTAATATTTTGTTAAAAAGTTTTATGAACACCCTCTTGATATTTTCAAATAGAGAAAAGTTTAACTTCCAACATGTGACAGAATTTGTTTCTTCTGATAGTGTAGAAAGGAATAAGGTACAGTAACATATGTGCACTTTTGTTGATTTTCTTGAATGACTTTTCGCATCGTGGAGAGTTTTTATACCGCAAAAAAATTTCGAGACCCTGTGTTTTTCAGATGTCTGGATGTATTTGAATTCATTGCATTATTCTACATGGATTGTTGACAAATTATCATGTTCAAACTATTGAATTGTATTAGACAGGGGTATTTTCATTCACTCGTGGCTGACCCATTTATCCGATGGACAACAAATTAACAATTCTGTCTATCTCTGAGTGAGGCGAACCCCTAGCATGTATGAACAAAACATTTCGTGTTAGACAAAACAAAGTGGTTAAAGAAGGCAGTTTTGTTGTTGCGGTTAGAGTTGAATAGGAATTATGATAATAAGATATCTTCCACATCAACAAGGCAGTTTGGGATCCCACTCGTTTTAAAATGTAATAGAAAAATCAATTTCCTACAATACACACTTCATTTCCAAGGATAATTAGGCACTGCCGTTTATTTTATACATCACAAGTTGAACCAATCCAGTGAATAACAAATCCATGTAACATTGAATGAAGTTTTATTCGAATAGTATGGATATTGAAGCTGCTATGCAGGAAACGTTCAACAGAAGTTATTCCGAAATTATATTGCATTCAAGAATAAAGTCAAATAGTTTTCATGAAGCGATGAAATATCCGCTAAAATTGGGTCAATGTTTGGGGTTGTTTCCAATATATGTTGGTGGGTCATCTGGAAATATTACGATGAAGTGGTGTCACTGGAGGATATTATATTCCGTTTTCATCGGTTGCCTGATCATTATCGATTTTTTATTATGAATGTTCATGAGTTCATACTCACGAAACAAACAATTATCTCAATTGGTAAGTTCTTGAATCTTCCGAATGACTATACAATGGCAACATCCATTTTCACAAGTTTTTATTTAACTTGCTTCGTTCATATGTCATTTTGTCATTCTGTCATTCTTTCCGTTTCAAAATTTGTAATGCATTTTTGGAGCACTTGCCGGCATCCGATTGAGCTGATATTTGGTAGGTGTTCATAATGTAACGTAAATAAACTTAACTTGGTTTAACTAATTTATTTAACACTTAATCTACAACTTAATTTATATTACTACGCCACTGTATAGCTCGATGGTATGGGCTCGTTCAGACTGTGTCTCTGAGACTTGAGGGTTGCCTATTTATCTCCGATACAGCATTCTCGATGTTTCGAATTCTTTCAGTTGGCGACCGGCGTTATTCCAATTGTTTCCAATATTGACCGTTGTCTTCCGCGGCAGAGCGCACTGGATGGTTCTCGAACATCTCCGGGGATGATCTCATCGCTGTCGTGCGAGGCGACAGGTCCGGCCTAGGTTCGTTACATTGCCCCCTTCTTAAAGACATTTCGTCCCGAAATTTCATCCTTGGAGTGTGACGATATCTGCATGACTCCCCATATCTGCACCGTGAAGTTCGATGGAAGTAACACTCCACGGTCTTCATGATTGGTCGTGGAAGAGGGTTACAGCAAACCAAAATCTTGACGCCGCTGGATCTGAATATTGCCTCCAGCATACTTCTTATGACTCTCCAGTCCAACCCATCAATACCACAGGATAATTTTGGAATTGCTAGATCCACCAGATTCTGGTCCACCATAGTATCTCTTAGTTTGGTGAGACTCTTCCAGACATCTTCATAGGACGGTTTATCTTGGGAATGCCTCTTGGTAACTAGGTAGTAGATGTTTCTCTGGCCTTTCTTCAACTGTAGCACCCCACCAACTTCTGGATTCTGCCCCCGCAGTGTTTGGAGTTGACCAAATTTCTTGGAGAACACTACGGCGATGCCCCTGGACATTCGAAGATCTTCTGCCACACAGTGCGCTAGTGCGTAGTCAGCAGGCACCTCGAAAAGGTCTCGTGACTCCTCTCTAGTAACCCCATGTAGAACTTTCTGCCCGTTTGAATACAAGGACATAAACTTCTCGAACGTCATATCATCCTCCGGTGGCTTGAGGGTGCGAACTTGGTCATGGTTTCCAGCGTAAGGGGCCAACCTGTTGAAATGGACGACCCTTGGTTTCCTCGGGTGGCTTATGGATTCGGTACACAAGGTCGTTTATCCTTTTCACGATTTTATACGGGCCTTCCACGAGTTCCGCAACTTTGGTGATAGTCCACGACGACGTTTGGGGTTGTACAGCCAAACCAGGTCATCAACCTTAAATCCTCCAGCGTCGGCCTTGATGTCATAGGTCTTCTTCATTTTATCGCTGGCACTCTGGATGTTCAACCGGACTCGTTCGTGGATGTCGTCCATTCTCTGCCGAAGTTTGCTGACGTAGTCCTCTCCCGCAGTGTCTTGTCCTGGCGGTATCCCAAACTTCAGGTCACAAGGCAGTCGCAGTTCTCGGCCCATTATAATACTAGCAGGAGTTTGACCGGTTGACTCGTGTACTGCGGATCGATAGGCCATCAGGAACAAATGAAGATACTGGTCCCAGTCTCTTTGATGGTCAGAGACAACCTTGGACAAGTGGCGGTTGATCGTCCTGTTCATCCGTTCCACCATTCCATCGGACTGCGGGTGTAGGGCCGTGGTTCTTGTCTTGCGGATGTTCAGCAGTAGACATATTTCTTGGAAAAGGTTGGATTCGAAATTTCTGCCTTGATCCGAGTGCAGCTCCATTGGAATACCGAATCGACATATCCATTCTTTCACCAAGACGTCGGCGACGGTGATGGCTTCCTGGTTGGGCAGGGCATAGGCTTCCGCCCACTTACTGAAGTAGTCCATTGCCACAAGGATGTATTTATTCCCGTGGTCGGATACGGGAAACGGGCCGGCGATGTCAATGGCGATTCTCTCGAACGGGCTGCCTACGTTGTACTGACGCATCGGGGCCTTGGGTCGTATTCGAGGTCCATTGCTAGCAGCGCATACAGCGCACTTTCTGCACCAGTCCTGACGTCAGCTTGACAATTGGCCCAGTAAAACCCGTTGCCTCACTTTCTGCAGGGTCTTCGTCACTCGACAGATGTCCTGCCGGCGACTCCATCATGGATTTCCCGGAGCACTTCCTCTCTTCTGTTCCTGGGAGACAATTATTTGGCGTCTGTCTTCCCCACCAATATCGGCCTCCAACACAGTTTCAGGATCCCATTGTCCAGAATAAGAGAGTTCCATTGTGCCCAATAGGACTTAACAGCCGGCGAGTAACCTGCGACTTCCTGCCATGATGGTCTTCGATTGCCCTTCTTCCAGTTGACGACTAAGCCAAGGTCGGGGTCTCTCTCTGATCTTTCTGGATCTTGCTGTCATTCCAGTTGTCATCCATTGCCGCGGTTCTACAAAGTGTTGCTTCTTTCTCTTCTGCTCGTCGGCAATGTGAGCAATCATCTGGACATGGTCTTCGCGACAAGGCATCTGCATTCTTATGGCTAGTTCCGGCTCGATGTTCGATCTCGAAATCGAATTCTTGGAGTCTCTCGATCCAACGTGCTACTTGACCCTCAGGATTTTGAACTGTAAGAGCCATTTGAGAGCTGCATGGGTCAGTTCTCGAGAGGAATCTTCTTCCATACACGTACTTGATAGAAGCGCTCCACTCCCTTTACAACAGCTAACAGCTCTCGCCTGGTGACACAGTACATTGCGCTCTTGTTTGCTAAGCGTCTTGGTGAAATAACCAATGACCTTCTCCTGTCCCTCCTGGATCTGAGATAGACAGCTCCGAGTCCCACGTTGCTGGCGTCCGTATCCAAAATGAATTTCCTTTGGGTAGGGATAGCTCAGTACAGGTGCGTTGATCAAAGCTCCTTTCAGCTTCCTGAATGAGTCTTGACATTCTTCGGACCACTGGAACTTTGTTTGGCCCTCCGTGAGCCTGGTCAGTGGTTCAGCGATGTTGGGAATCCCAGCACATATCGGCGATAGTATGTGCATAAACCAAGGAAACTTCGAAGTTGGTGAATGTCTTTGGGATGGGCCAATCCTTAACAGCTTTGATCTTCTGGTCATCCACTGCTACTCCTTCCCAGAGACAACGTGGCCGAGGTATCGTATTCTTTTGGACCAGATGGCATTTCCTAGGGCTCAGCTTCAATCCGGAGTTCCTCAGTCGCAGGAATACTTCCTCCAAGTTTTTCACGTGGTCCTCGAACGATCTGCCGACCACAATTATGTCGTCGAGATACACTAGACACGTGTTCCATGAGAGTCCCTTCAGCACTGTCTCCATCAATCTTTCGAATGTGGCGGGAGCATTACAGAGCCCGAATGGCATAACGGTGAACTGCCACAATCCTGAGCCGATGGTAAAAGCAGTCTTTTCTCGATCTTCCTGAGCAAGTTCTACTTGCCAGTATCCACTCTTCAGATCAAGGGTCGAGAAAATCGTGGAACCAGCCAACGTGTCTAGGGTGTCATCTATTCTCGGAGAGGGTAACTGTCCTTCTTCGTGACATTATTAAGTTGGCGATAGTCTACACAAAAGCGTGTCGATCCATCCTTTTTCTTCACCAGTACGACTGGAGAGGACCAGGGACTGTCAGATGGTTCGATAACTCCTTCTTTTCCCATATCGCTGACTATTTTGTCAGCCTCTTCCTTCTTGGCAAGAGGAAGTCTTCTTGCTGATTGCCGGATCGAAGATGTCTTGGTACTTTTTGACTAAATCTCTTAGTTTGGGCTGTTGAGCTGGTTTTATGTCTTTGGAAGAGATGGCAACTAATTTTTCTAGTTCTGTGGGCAAGTTGTTGGGTTGGCTAATCGTACCTCGTACGCCCCGGATCACATATGAAACTGACGAGCAGTGCCCTAAAATTGTTCCTTTCTTTAAGGTCACTGGAAAATAATTGACATTCATGACCCTTACGGGCACAAATTGGTCAGCACGCAACAAGGTCTTCCCTAGTGCAATCCCTCGTCCAATTTTCTCATCATGAAGTTTGGGCTCGAACATCACCACGTTTCCACTGCTCGTACTCCCGTCCAAGCGAGCCTCCAGAATGGTTTCAGCCCTCTCAGGTACGCTTACATCTTCAGCCAACAACACACGGATCAACTCTTCACTTCTCCCATGAAGTACCAGCTCTTCTCCGTTGACACGTAGGACGCCGTCTTTGAAATCCAATTCAAACCCTCTGGAATTCATGATGTCCATTCCGATGATTGCATCGTCTTCGATGTCCGCTACAAGTGCCTGATGTTTCACTTTAGTGCTGCCCAAAATTATTTCAATCGGTAGCTCGCCATATACAGTAGCTGGGTCCCCTGTTGCTGTGCGTAGCTTCCAAGTTGTCGGTTCAATCCGTTCCGGTGTTCTGGCAAAGGAAGGCCCGAGAATTGTCCTAGTCGCACCTGTATCTAGCAGCATGGTGCAAGGCTCGTTATTGATGAGACCGTCTACGAAGACACCTTTGTTCTGTCGTTGAAGGATAGCGACATATGCGTTGTTAACCGAGGCTTGCCGGACACATGCCGACGATTGCCCCTTCTCGTCGACCTTTTTTAGTTTTCCTGCATCGGAGTCGATGAATGTTGGACATTTGCTACGCACATGTCCAATTTTGCCACAATTCCGGCATCTTATCTGTCTTTTCTCAGGCAAAACTTCCTTCATCACTTTTCTTATGGCAGCTTCCAAGTCAGCATGCTCCTGTGAGTCTTCTTCAATACTTCGAACTTTACTTTGGTTTTTGCAGGATTGCTTTGCTGCCTCAAATTCCAAAGCGCGTGCCAGTGCGTCTACGAGATGTGTTGACGAGCTAGTGTCAACGCTTGTCTGGTTTCTTGGTCACGGAGTCCATCCAAGAATGCCTGAACCGCTAATCGCTCCATTACATTTTCCGGTGTGGCTGGATATGCGAGACGAACCAAGCGTGCAATGTCAGCTTCGAATTCTTGTAAGGATTCGCCCGATTTCTGGCAGCGATTTTTCAGTTGGGAGTGGTATACGTGTTCCAAATGGGCCTGGCCATATCGTAATTCTAGATGTTTAATCAGCTGATCATAGTCCTCCTGTTCTTGGGCGGTAAGAGTTTGTAGAATATTCGTCGCTTCTCCACGTAATGCAAGTGTTAGTGCTACAGCTCTTTCCCCTGCATTCCATCCATTTGCTTTGGCCGCTGCTTCAAACTGTCGGCGGTAATTTTCCCATGGAGTTTTTCCGTCGAATTGAGGCGGCTTCATGGAAAGCTTCCCTATTTCAGAAATGACCTTGACATCTTTTATACCCTCTTGAACTTTATCCAAGTTCAAACTCAAGTCCAGCATTGCGTTTTCGTTAACCATCTCTGTGGAGGGCGCACTATTAATTCGTTTTTCCAGCTTACTGATCGTTTCCTTTATTTTGTCCATTTCTGCCTCGATTCCGTCTTTGATTTCATCGCTGATTATTTCCTTCATCTTGTCCATCTCTGCCTCGACGGTTCCTATTCTTTTTTCTAGACGATTCGCCACACCACACAGTTCTTTTTTTAGGCCTTCTGTGTTTTCAAGGAGCTTATCTTCCAGGCTTTCTAGAAGCTTCTCTTCCAGATTTCTAGAATTTTCTTGAAGCTTCTCTTCCAGATTTCTAGCATTTTCTTCCAAAGTCCTCGAATTTTGTTGCAGTTCTTCTTTCACGGATTTAGTAGTTTCTTCGAGTTTATTCATTACCAAACTCAAATCACCTCCGGAACTTCGAATAAAAATTTTCGGGTCCTCACCTTCTTGTATAAGTCCTTCTGCAAGTCTTTCCTGGAGTACTTGCTTTTTACCCGTTGTTTCCAGTTCCCTTTCCTCCAATTCCTGTTTCAATTCCGCTACCTTCAAGTCCGCAAGGCGCACTTTTCTTGAACACATTTTGTCTTTGACGAGGTATCAGTCTGTTTCACACGAAAAAGTTTATCAGTTTGTTAAAAATTCACTTCGCGAATTCTTTTCCACGGGCCACCAGTCTATTGTCTGTTTCACGCGAAGAGTGTATCAGTTTATATTCCCACGCACAATTGTCCACTTCGCGAAAACCGGGCCACTGTCTATTTTCTGTTTCACGCGAACAGTGTATCAGTTTATATTCCCACGCACAATTGTCCACTTCGCGAAAACCGGGCCACTGTCTATTTTCTGTTTCACGCGAACAGTGTATCAGTTTATATTCCCACGCACAATTGTCCACTTCGCGAAAACCGGGCCACTGTCTATTTTCTGTTTCACGCGAACAGTGTATCAGTTTATATTCCCACGCACAATTGTCCACTTCGCGAAAACCGGGCCACTGTCTATTTTGGGCGTACAAAAAGGTCTATCAATTTATTTTTCTGACTATCCACTCCACGATCACTTGTTTATTTTCAAAATCTCACTTCCGACACCAATTGTAACGTAAATAAACTTAACTTGGTTTAACTAATTTATTTAACACTTAATCTACAACTTAATTTATATTACTACGCCACTGTATAGCTCGATGGTATGGGCTCGTTCAGACTGTGTCTCTGAGACTTGAGGGTTGCCTATTTATCTCCGATACAGCATTCTCGATGTTTCGAATTCTTTCAGTTGGCGACCGGCGTTATTCCAATTGTTTCCAATATTGACCGTTGTCTTCCGCGGCAGAGCGCACTGGATGGTTCTCAACATCTCCGGGGTGATCTCATCGCTGTCGTGCGAGGCGACAGGTCCGGCCTAGGTTCGTTACAATAATTCCGGATATAGTGCATTATGAAATTTTTGTTGAGGAAAAAAAAAATGCGGCTCCAAGGTGGCAGACGAGTTTTGTGATTTTGGTACGATTCGATTCAAAATTGGTGTGGAGGTTTTCGGGGACGGAAATTGTGAATTTGTTGTCAAAATTGATAAATTCGAGATAGCGGCTCCAAGATGGCGGACAAGTTTTTTGATTATAGTCCGATTTGATTCAAAATTTGTATGTGGGGTTTTAAGGGTCGGATATTATGAATTCATGAAATCAAAATGGCGGCTCCAAGATGGCCGATGATTTCAGATGAAATTGTAACCAGTTATTTTCTTTCGTAAAACACATATTTCCAAGTGTCCCTCTAAAAGAAATGTTCAATTCTCCATCATTGCAAAGTGATATTCCTTCTAGAAAAGGTGTTTCCCAATTTTTTTGATCATCATGATGACAGATCTTTTTTTTATTTTCAATATTCAATTGTTATCCTTTTCAATATGATTTTCCTACAGGAGGATATCTTGAATGGTAGTAGATATTGACTTAAGCTAATCTTTCAGTCGCAGATGACTCCACATCTCATTTTATGAACACCCTCTTGATATTTTCAAATAGAGAAAAGTTTAACTTCCAACATGTGACAGAATTTGTTTCTTCTGATAGTGCAGAAAGGAATAAAGTACAGTAACATATGTGCACTTTTGTCGATTTTCTTGAATTATTTTTCGTATCGTGGAGAGTTTTTATACCCCAAAAAAAATTCTAGAACATGTGTTTTTCAGATGTCTGGATGTATTTGAATTCATTGCATTATTTTACATGGATTGTTGACAAATTATCATGTTCAAACTATTGAATTGTATTAGACAGGGGTATTTTCATTCACTCGTGGCTGACCCATTTATCCAATGGACAACAAATTAACAATTCTGTTTATCTCTGAGTGAGGCGAACCCCTAGCATGTAT
Source organism: Gonioctena quinquepunctata (assembly GCA_018342105.1). NCBI lineage: Eukaryota > Metazoa > Arthropoda > Insecta > Coleoptera > Chrysomelidae > Gonioctena > Gonioctena quinquepunctata. The sequence continues at coordinate 133,804 of JAFIRS010000383.1, read as the reverse complement.
GAACAAAACATTTCGTGTTAGACAAAACAAAGTGGTTAAAGGAGGCAGTTTTGTTGTTCTCGGTTAGAGTTGAATAGGAATTATGTTAATAAGATATCTTCCACATCAACAAGGCAGTTTGGAATCCCACTCGTTTTAAAATGTAATAGAAAAATCAATTTCCTACAATACACACTTCATTTCCATATATAATTAGGCACTGCCGTTTATTTTATACATCATGAGTCGAACCAATCTAGTGAATAACTAATCCATTCAACATTGAATGAAGTTTTATCCGAATTGTATGGATATTGAAGTTGCTATGGAGGGAACGTTCAACAGAAGTGATTCCGAAATTATATTGCATTCAAGAATAAAGTCAAATAGTTTTCATGAAGCGATGAAATATCCGCTAAAAATTGGTCAATGTTTAGGGTTGTTTCCAATATATGTTGGTGGATCATCTGGAAATATTACGATGAAGTGGTGTCACTGGAGAATATTATATTCCATTTTCATCGGTTGCCTGATCATCATCGATTTTTTGATGAAAGTTCATGAGGTCATACTCACGCAACAAACAATTATCTCTATTGGTAAGTTCTTGAATCTTCCGAATGACTATACAATGCAATATCCCTTTTCACAAGTTTTCATTTAACCTGCTTCGTTCATATGTCTTTTTGTCATTCTGTCATTCTTTCTGGTTCACAATTTTTAATCCATTTTTGGAGCACTTGCCGACATCCGATTGAGCTGAAATTGGGCAGGAGTTCATAATTCCGGAGATAGTGGATTATGATTTTTTTTTTGAAGAAAACAAATGGCGGCAGTTTTGTGATTTTGGTACGATTCGATTCAACATTGGCATGTGGAGGTTTTCGTGGACGGAAATTGTGTATTTTTTGTCAAAATTGATAGATTTGAGATAGCGGCTCCAAGATGGCGGACAAGTTTTATGATTATGGTTCGATTTGATTCAAAATTTGTATGTGGGGTTTTAGGTATCGGAGATTATGAATTTCTCTTCAAAATTCATGAAATCAAAATGGCGACTCCAAGATGGCCAATGACCTCTGTGTTTATGGTCCGATTCTATTCCAAATTGGTATGTGGGGGTTTTCGGGGTCGGAGATTATGAATTGATTTTCAGTTCAAATTCATAAATTGAAGATGGTAACTCCAAGATGGCGGATGAGTTCACCTCATTGAGGAACTAGGTAGCTCAGAACTTACAGGGAAAAGGCCTCATAATAACGATGCTTTAACAAAAATTCATAGATTAAGGCGTACTCAAGTACTAAAAAGCACAAAATGAAATAATTCATAAAAAAAACTTTTAGAAGACAAGCTGTTATTCAAATGCACTAAAAAGTAAGAAATAATTGGTTTGGATGTGTAACGTAGGTTATTCCGTGAGTTATAGATTCAAAAGCTTGTCGCTTTCGTATTCGGACTGCAAGCTTTGCGCGACAAGCTTTTGAATCTATAACTCACGGAATAACCTACGTCCCACATCCAAAGCAATTATTTTTTACTTTTCGGTGCATTCGAATGAAAGCTTGTCTTTAAAAAGTGTTTTAAATTTTTTTTTATTTTGGGCTAGGGACCGGCAGAGGTTATAACTAAGCCATCTAATATATAAAAAATATCAGAAAAGTGTAGAATAAAAATAAACAAACATCACTGATCATTCAGTGTTCCGAAGAATAATAAAAATGTATTAGTTTAACATCAGTTCTACCCAAAAATTATAAAAGTTTTCAATCAGGACTTATTACAAACATTATATATAGGAAAATTAAACCTAAAGAAATACAATTCAAATTAGGTATGGAATTATAAAAATAAAATATGAAAAACACGCTTACATTTAGTTTCTGAACACATTTTCTCAAAAGCTTTTTGAACTGGTTTAAATTATTAAAGTTTTCAATAGTCACAGGTAGTATAATTAAGCTTGATTAAGCCATTTTATAACATGGCATTCAGCATTTGAGATAGAGATAGAGAGAGAGAAACAAAATCAAGAAAATCCAATATGCGTGGAAAATGAAACGCATTTCTACCCTCCATCATCATAAGGACAATTCTCCGAACCAGACGAATCATTCCGGTTTACGATTACGGGTTGAATGGATGTCAAAAGGGAATATTCACATTCTTTTATATCACATGTGAAATGCATTCTGCTCAAAGAACTTAATATTCCCCACTTAATATTCTCCTAACGTTTTCTACATTGATTGAATTTTCCCATTTGGTTTTTTATAAGTTCGTCAATTACAAATTTAGATTTTTAATAATTTGTAGTAATACCTCCTTCGTGGCCTTTTGAGAAATATTCGAATTTTCAGAAACCATACATCTCAAAATGTCCTTTTTGTCACTTTGAATTTTCCACATCCTTCTGTATTTATTTTCATTGATTTCCTAATTAATTTTGAAAATGAAATATATGTTGAGTTGCAAATTATTCACAAGTCACTTATTCCTAATTCGAACACTCGGAAAAGGCCAGTATACATTCAAAACATAATCAATGATGAAAGATAAACGCCATGTGAAGTGGAATGAATAGAAAAATCGAATTAAACGGTTTTCTTCACATAAAAGATTCAATATAAATTGAACCAGAAAATGGAAGATCTCAGGTGAAAAACAACTACTTTCCTGGCAAATACCACGCAGAACGTTGAATGAAATTCACCTAAAAATCCATGCATACCTCCATATAAATGGACATTGAATGCAAATGTTTCTTTCTGATAAGCTAGATTATGTTTAATTTATGTCGTGTTCACCTAGAAATCCGCATACCGGTTTCAGGCTTTTTTGGCCCTCATTTAGAAACCTATCGAGGTGGGAGATTTTCGGAGTGTTTCTTTCTGTCACTAGGTACCGCCAGTTAAAAGTTTTCTTTTCCGGCGTACCTATAGGTGTTATAGACTCGATGATGGTTTTGGTTATGTTGTGTCTCGCTTTAGCCAGAGCTCTTCGGACCTTTGGCTGGTTGACTACTCCGTACTGATGAGGGCCAAAAAAGCCTGGAACCGATATGCGGATTGTTAGGTGAACACGACATAAATTAAACATAATCGAGCTTATCAGAAAAAAACATTTGCATTCAATGTCCATTTATATGGAGGTATGCATGGATTTTCAGGTGAATATCATTCAACGTTCTGCGTGGTATTTGCCAGGAAAGTAGTTGTTTTCCACCTGAGATCTACCATTTTCTGATTCAATTTATATTGAATCTTTTATGTGAAAAAACCCGTTCAATTCGTTTTTTCTATAATCAATGATATCAATAATGGAAAAGTGTCAACGTTAGAATTTGTTGATTTAGTTTCAATTAAAGGTAAAATATCCAAAGCGGCCGCGTTTACACACACCACAATACTGTTCTACTAATAATTATGAACCCATACGCAATAAAAACAAATGTCTGGTGATGAATGGTAATTTATGCAACAAGCGGTCAGAGAAATTATCGACTGGTTTTTATGCTGTGAACTGTTTTCACTCAATTTGGTCTACTATATACTTATATAATAAAAATTGTAAAAAAAATAAGACAAGCTTTTATATAAATGCACTAAAAAAGAAAAAATAATTTCTTCAATTGTTTGACCTAGGCTATTGGCAGATTGAAGCTTTGCATACGAATAGTTCTTTTTCTTCAATAATTCAAGTGAGTTTCGTAGATTTGTAAAATGTTTATGAAATTGTAATAAATTCACTTCTCAATAAAAAAAATATGTAACACATTAGTTTTGTTGGACTTAACCAACTTACTACGTTCATTTGTTGAAAAATCGAATTTAAACGGTTTTCTTCACATAAAGGATTCAATATAAAATTGAACCAGAGAAAGGTAGATCTCAGGTGAAAAACAACTACTTTCCTGGCAAATACCACGCAGAACGTTGAATGATATTCACCTGAAAATCCATGCATACTTCCATAAAATATCAATGGACATTGAATGCAAATGTTTCTTTCTGATAAGCTCGATTATGTTTAATTTAAGTCGTGTTCACCTAACAATCCGCATACCGGTTTCAGGCTTCTTGGCCCTCATCAGTACGGAGTAGTCAACCAGCCAAAAGTCCAAAGAACTCTGGCTGAAGTGAGACACAACGTAAACAAACCATCATCGATCTTGTAACACCTATAGGTACGCCGGAAAAGATAAACTTTAACTGGCGGTACCTAGTGACAGAAAGAAACACTCCGAAAATCTCCCACCTCGATAGGTTTCTAATAAAAGATTCCTTCTCAGTAGGAGGCAAGCCCGTCTAGCATATAGTGAGAGATAAGTGCCATGTGAAGTGGAATGAATTGAAAAATCGAATTTAAACGGTTTTCTTCACATAAAGGATTCAATATAAAATTGAACCAGAGAAAGGTAGATCTCAGGTGAAAAACAACTACTTTCCTGGCAAATACCACGCAGAACGTTGAATGATATTCACCTGAAAATCCATGCATACTTCCATAAAATATCAATGGACATTGAATGCAAATGTTTCTTTCTGATAAGCTCGATTATGTTTAATTTAAGTCGTGTTCACCTAACAATCCGCATACCGGTTTCAGGCTTCCTGGCCCTCATCAGTACGGAGTAGTCAACCAGCCAAAAGTCCAAAGAACTCTGGCTGAAGTGAGACACAACGTAAACAAACCATCATCGATCTTGTAACACCTATAGGTACGCCGGAAAAGATAAACTTTAACTGGCGGTACCTAGTGACAGAAAGAAACACTCCGAAAATCTCCCACCTCGATAGGTTTCTAATAAAGATTCCTTCTCAGTAGAGTGGCAAGCCCGTCTAGCATATAGTGAGATAAGTGCCATGTGAAGTGGAATGAATTGAAAATCGAATTTAAACGGTTTCTTCACTAAAGGATTCAATATAAAATTGAACCAGAAAGGTAGATCTCAGGTGAAAACAACTACTTTCCGGCAAATACCAGCAGACGTTGAATGATATTCACCTGAAAATCCATGCATACTTCCATAAAATATCAATGGACATTGAATGCAAATGTTTCTTTCTGATAAGCTCGATTATGTTTAATTTAAGTCGTGTTCACCTAACAATCCGCATACCGGTTTCAGCTTCTTGGCCTCATCAGTACGGTAGTCCAGCAAGTCAAGATCTGTGAGTGGACACAACGTAACAACCATCATCGATCTTGTACCTATAGGTACGCCGGAAGATAAACTTTAACTGGCGGTACCTAGTGACGAAGAACACTACAATCTCACTCGATAGGTTTCAATAAAGATTCTCTTAAGTCATAGTGAATAGTGCATGAAGTGGAATGAATTGAAAATCAATTTAAGGTTTCTTATAAAGATTCAATATAAATTGAACCAGAGGTAGATCTCAGTGAAAAACATTTCTGGAAATACCACGCAGAACGTTGAATGATATTCACCTGAAAATCCATGCATACTTCCATAAAATATCAATGGACATTGAATGCATTGAGAAGGAATCTTTTATTAGAAACCTATCGAGGTGGGAGATTTTCGGGTGTTTCTTTCTGTCACTAGGTACCGCCAGTTAAAGTTTATTTTCCGGCGTACCATAGGTGTTACAAGATCGATGATGGTTGTTCGTTATGTCTCCTTCAGCCAGAGTTCTTGGACTTTCGTTGATCCCTGATGAGGCCAAACGAAACCGTATGCGGTTGTTAGTGAACACGACTAAATTAAACAATCGAGCATCGAAAGAACTTTGCATTCAATGTCCATTGATATTTTATGGAAGTATGCATGGATTTCGGTGAATATCATTCAACGTTCTGCGTGATTGCGGAAAGTAGTTGTTTTCACCGAGATCTACCTTTCTGTTAATATATTGAATCCTTTATAGAAAACCGTTTAAATTCGATTTTCAATTCATTCACCATGGCATATTCTCACTAATCTGACGGGCATGCATCCTACTGAGAAGGAATCTTTATTAGAAACCTATCGAGGTGGGAGATTTTCGGATGTTTCTTTCTGTCACTAGGTACCGCCAGTTAAAGTTTATCTTTTCCGGGTACCTATAGGTGTTACAAGATCGATGATGGTTTGTTTACGTTGTGTCTCACTTCAGCCAGAGTTCTTTGGACTTTTGGCTGGTTGACTACTCCGTACTGATGAGGGCCAAGAAGCCTGAAACCGGTATGCGGATTGTTAGGTGAACACGACTTAAATTAAACATAATCGAGCTTATCAGAAAGAAACATTTGCATTCAATGTCCATTGATATTTTATGGAAGTATGCATGGATTTTCAGGTGAATATCATTCAACGTTCTGCGTGGTATTTGCCAGGAAAGTAGTTGTTTTCACCTGAGATCTACCTTTCTCTGGTTCAATTTTATATTGAATCCTTTATGTGAAGAAACCGTTTAAATTCGATTTTCAATTCATTCCACTTCAATGGCACTATCTCTCACTATATGCTAGACGGGCTTGCCACTCTACTGAAAGGGAATCTTTATTAGAAACCATCGAGGTGAGATTTTCGAGTGTTTCTTTCTGTCACTAGGTACCGCCAGTTAAAGTTTATCTTTCCGGCGTACCTATAGGTGTTACAAGATCGATGATGGTTTGTTACGTGTGTCTCACTTCAGCCAGAGTTCTTTGGACTTTTGGCTGGTTGACTACTCCGTACTGATGAGGGCCAAGAAGCCTGAAACCGGTATGCGGATTGTTAGGTGAACACGACTTAAATTAAACATAATCGAGCTTATCAGAAAGAAACATTTGCATTCAATGTCCATTGATATTTTATGGAAGTATGCATGGATTTTCAGGTGAATATCATTCAACGTTCTGCGTGGTATTTGCCAGGAAAGTAGTTGTTTTTCACCTGAGATCTACCTTTCTCTGGTTCAATTTTATATTGAATCCTTTATGTGAAGAAAACCGTTTAAATTCGATTTTTCAATTCATTCCACTTCACATGGCACTTATCTCTCACGTTCATTTGTGTCGCGTTTTCTTAACCTTACGTTTTTTCGGCTGATTCAAATTCCGTAAAATCTAAAGATACCAGTTGAGATTTGATGCACTCATATGCTAGAGGGATTTTTTTTCAGTTAAAAAATGTTTCTAATGGGATATTACGATGCAAAGTGGCTATAGTTCTACTTGAAGTCCTTGCTAATTCAACATTTAAAATTATTCTCCAAAGTAACACTTGAAAATCGATCGAACTGCTCTTGGTATAATGTAATAATCTCCGACCACGAAAACCCTCAGATACCAATTTTGAAGCAAATCGGACCATAATCACGAAACTCGTACGCCATATTGGAGCTGCCATTCTGTTTTTTTTTTCACACACAAATTTCTCAATGCATTGTCACCGGAATTATGTACACCTGCCAAATTTCAAATCATTCGGACGTCTGGAAGTGGGTCAAAATCGCGCCCAAAGGAGTCGGTTACAAACAAACAAACAAACATACAAGTGAAGCTAATATAAAGCGTGTAAAAAGAATTATAATGTAGTAATATAATTAACAAGTCGATTTAAATGATAACAACTATATGTACAATATAGATTGAACATCAATTATAATTTTGCCAACACCAACACACGCAAATTCCTACTCAACGCTTTTGTAAGAACCAAACTAAATACGCTTCAATGGTTTGGTGTCCGGGATATGATTTACACACAAAAAAAGATGTTTTCTTAAAAAATATGTTACAGACTTGAGAATATCCTGCACGGAGTATCTCTCAAGGAATAATGCTTTTGATGTAAAATCTTTACAAACACGTCGAACCTATTATAGTATAGTCCAATATCGAAACGACCGTTTGGTAGGTACAGAGGGGGAAAACACGGGTGGACACGATTTGCTCTGGCAGCTTATGCTACGGTGAATCTTCACCAGTGCCTTGGCATGCAGCGTTTGAGAGGTTAGGTTTGTTTAATTATTAGATAGGTAGTGCAGCTATTCATTCAACTTTGCAATAGTTTACTTGTTTCCTTGCCAAAATGTCCAGTGGTAAGTACTATTCAGTAGCGGAAAAAGAAATCATGGCAAATGTTGTGAAATTCATGAAAAATGAGGCCAAAAATGGGATACAAATACCTTTACAAAATTACAAAGAACGTGCCGAAGCAGCAATGGGTATAACAGAATATTGTTTTGAAATAATTAAAACGGAACAATCAGCTGTGGATTAAAGTAGTATTCCTTCTTTGCCGTCTCCGCAAAAAAGAGTAGAAAGAATAAAGTCGAAAAGTAATATTACGGAAGGGCAGGGTGAAACAATAAGAACGATTATTAATGATTTTTGTTTGATTGAGAAACAACGCCTACTTCAAAGTCTATTCTTCAAAGAATCAAAAATGCTCAGATAGGGTTTGAAGGCTGTCGTTCAACATTGCACAACATAATCAAAGTTAGGTTTTGATTGGGAAAAAACGCCTAATAATCGAACGATATTGATGGAAAGTCATGAAGTTAGATTACTAAGGGTGGAATTTTTGAGAAAATTGAAAATGTATCGTGAACAAGGAAAAAACATTATTTTCACTGATGAGACGTATTTGCACAGTTCTCATACACATTCTAAGATGTGAGTGATCATCGACTCCAAAAATCCCCATATACAAATTCATAATCTCCGACGCCGAAAACCCCCACATACCAATTTTGAATCGAATCGGACCATAATCACAAAACTCGTCCACCAAAAACTTCGTCTTGTGTATCGCCTAAACCAAATAATTTGGTACGCCTATGGAACTGCTATGAATAGCCACAGTTCGAGCATCTTCGAGAAGAATTGGTTGTTAGGTAGGGGAAGGCCAAAGTGGTCATTTCAATATTGGACGAGCTTTATAGTAATAGCCTATCAATAATAAGTTGAATTCCCCTCAAATACTCTCGCTATTGAATTTTCATGTACCTAGAGTGTCCACACAATCACATAACATGTTTTATTTGCCAGTTCCAAAGACGAACTTACTCATGATCTCTCAAATTCATTAAATTTGTCTTAACTATGAAAATTTCAAAATGAGGTAGATATATTTAATACAACAATAGGTGAAATCAAAAGAGTTATTTCATAGCACTCACTTACATGTGACTCTGTATATGAACATTTTTCTTTTTTTCAATTCACATACAGAGCGGCATGTCCATGTTAGATCTTGTCAATTATTTGTATTGTTGTATATTATTATATTTTTCCTACCCTACTTGGGACATTAGCTGTTAGGGTGATAATGCTAAATAAATAGAATAAATCGTTTCGACTCCCACTTTGGAGCTATTTTCAAGGAAGATAAAACTCACTACTCTTCCTAGATGTCCTCACCACAAAAACCAACTACTCCTTTGCCCATACAGTATATAGGAAACCTACCCACACCAACTGATACCTACAGGCCACCTCTCATCACCATCCATCCCAAACCAGTTCCGTCTTCAATTCCCTGTTCTATATAGATCTATTCATCTCACCAATAATCACAACCAATCGCAAGAGTTGTACGAACTAAAAACCGCACTACTTCAAAACAGTTATAACAATACACAAATCTTCAGATCTATCCACCATGAACAAACCCGTTCTCCAAATCCAAATCCCCAAAACCCAACAGATACCCAATTGCACAAGGCTTTTCTCCTCTACATCAAAATTGTCAGAATCCTAGGGAAACGCGATATAAAGACAATCTTCACGGCAACTAATAAAATTTCCAATTTTCTCAAATCACCCGAAGACACTATAACTAACGAAACTCGAGGAATTCACGAATTACCATGTTCCGAATGCCCTAGGACATACATAGGACATACTAACAGACAAGTGATAAGCCGAAATTACGAACATCAACTTGCCGTTCGACACTCAGACCTTTCCTTGGCACTTTCCAAACACCGCGAAGAAACAGGTCACATAATAGATTTCGAGCACACCAAAACCATTGCCTTTGAGAAAACACTAAAAAAATCCATCGAGAAGCTCTTGAGATAGAAAAACGACCAAATTGCCTCAATAAACGTCGCTAACCCAATACCTGGAAACCTCTAATCTCCCTTCTCTTCCCCCTCCACACCAAGCCTCTCTTCCCGTTTCGCTTCATCGACACCACGCGGTATAAATACGGTTGAACTCCAGTCAGATCCTCAGTTCTCTCGAAGGAGTAAGCAGATTGAGACCTTAGTGTTGAGACCTGTGGAGTAGGCAGGTTGAGACCCCGGCGTAAAGTCACAAAATCCCAAGTGAGAACCTTTCCTTAACGTTTTTATTGGAACGAAGTTCCTTTACGCAATTTGCGGTAGGTGTCCATGCGACTTTAGAGCTCGTCCAGTATTGAAACGACAACATTGGCCTTCCCCTACCTAACAATTAATTTTTCTCGAAGATACCCGAACCATTGTCTAACTATGGCTATTAATATATTCCATACGCGTACCAACACTCCTATTTCTTTTTCCGCTACTGAATAGTACTTACCACTGGACATTTTGGCAAGGTGACGAGTAAACTATTGCGAAGTTGAATGAATAACTGCAATTCCTATTTATTAATCAAACAAACCTAACCTTCCAAACGCTGCATGCCAAGACAGTGGTGAAGATTCACCGTAGCACAGCAAATCGTGTCCACTCGTGTTTTCCCCCTCCCTATCTACCAAACGGTCGTTTCAATAGTGGACGAGCTATATATCTCTCTATTATATGGGAGTCTGCGTGAGAACCATCCGAACCACTGTTCTGCTTGCGGGAAATTTAAAATGAGCGGTAGGATATCTATGCGAATACAAGTCGGATATTATAGTTGACTGGTTATACTTGGAAGATATTTTTGTTTCTTTTATATTTCTATATAACGTGTGTTGAGATGATTATATCCTTTTTTGGACAGGATTTCTTTTTATTGCATGATATTATCACAAATTAATGTGATGGAATAGAAAACGTCAACTTTTGAAGGGAAAAATATTGGGAAAAAAGAAACACAAAATGGTAGATACATGCGATTGATGGCAACATATTCTGCTTCCTCGATATCAATTGATTTATTGGATCGTTTGGAACCATGGAGGGAGCATAACGCATTTTCCTTACGTGACGAAAATATACAAATATAAACAACCTAAATCTCCATTTCGAATTACATTCCGAGTTGAATAATTCGCGTTAGGAACTTCCCTCGATCGCACACGATTTTTAATTTAAATTTTCTCAGCTTTCTTGAAAATGGCTGCAAAATGGGAGTCGAAATAATCAAATTTCAACCCAAAATTCACATATTCCAAATAGTTATGGCCGCAGAAACCTAACTATATATATATATATATATATATATATATGTGAAAGTCTTTGCTGACTAGTTAGGATATAAACTAGTTAATAGTGGGGAATGCAGCAATGTCATTTCCAACATTTAAGAAAATCCTAACCAGTTGGTACCACTGTCTCAGTTGGCACCCTGGATTGCATAAATATTACTTGACATGCGTCAATGTCACATACAATTGTCTAAATGTGAATTTAATTTCTGACCTGTCAGTTTTGATTCCAACCACATGGTTGAAGATATCTTAACATTTTTATTTATAATGTGTAACATATAAGTGTGATTTGTTGAAAATATAAACAGGATGTTCATAAAATCAGATGTGGAATCATCTGCGACTGAGAGATAAACTTTAGTCACTATCTTCCATCGTCAAGATAACCTCTTGTGGGGTATTCATGTTGAAAAGGGAAACATTCTCAATTGAGAATGTTTCCCTTTTCAATATAAGTGTGGTAATTGAACATTAGTTCAATTCGCTGTTTTAAATTTCTCATTATTTATTACCATAATGTCAAAAGACAATGAATATTTTGTAATGAACATCGTGTCATCCAAACTCACCTAAGTTGTAAGTATTATTAACTGCACTTAACGATAATCTCGCATATGTATAATATTTTATAATTGTAGTTCCCTGATGATGGAACAAATCAAGTCCGAAAGCTTGGACAAACTTACAGGAGTTTTCTTTTTGACATTGCTGTATTCCCCACCATTAACTAACATATATATATATATATATATATATATATATATATATATATATATATATATATATATATATATATATATGCATATACAGGGGTACTACGTGCGGAAGTTTCTAGGGGTGATTCCTTGTCAAAAATTAAAGGGGGTCTTTCATGTAAACAAAAGCTCTTAGGCCTTTTCTTAAAAAGTTACACGCTTCCAAAAATGAGAAAAAAAATGTTTTTTTTCTTGAAATTGCTGAAGAGTTGAAGAAATGGCATTTTGTGGGCATGTTCTACCAATAAAAAATCTACCTATTTCCCTATGAATTTTATTTTTATTTTGTTGTGATCTTTTAAAGGGGTGAAACATGCAACCCCTATTCCATTTTTCACCAGAACTTTTTAACGAAACAAAATTTCTCAATTTAAAAATATGTGTTGAAAAGGACGATTCATTGTAGAACTTTTTTGAATCATGGGTTGTGTCCGTAAAAGCAATAGTTTCCTAACAAAAAAAATTAAATATAACATTGTGATGAACGGATCTTCTGTAAATGGAATCGAAAAAATCTAGTAGGTGGCTGTCAAGTCGCTTTGATTTCTATGTGGTAGTTGAAAGTTCAATTGTGTCTTCTGAATCTTAAATATGAATAATTACGCTAACGCTGAAATTGCCGATATGCATTTTATGTATGGTTGTGCCAACTGAAATTCTTTGGAAGTTAGACGGCTCTATGCAGAGATGTATCCTCAGCGCGTGATACCTCATCACACAATTTTTGCACATCTTCGCCAATGTCTCTGTGAAAAAGAGACTTTTCAAAAACGAACAATTGATTGTGGTCGTCCACGAGTGATAAGAACGATGACACTGGAAGAAGAGGTTCTCAATATGATTGAAGATCGCCCGGAATTAAATACGAAACAAATTGCTGACACACTTAATGTTAGCCATAAACTAATCTGGAAATTTTTAAAGGATCAACAATTGTATACTCACTATATTCAACGAGTCCAGGCACTTTTGTTGCGAGATTTTTCCCATCGAGTAGACTTTTGACAATGGAGTCTTCAAATGATTATCCAATTTTTAGAAAACTTAATATTCACTGACGAATTCAATTTTCAAGGCGAGGGATTACAAATTTCCATAACAATCATCTATGGGTCGAAGACAACCCACATGCAATTCAAGAAGGTCGGTATCAATATGAATTTTCACTTAACATGTGGGTCGGTATTATTGGCGACAATATTATTGGACCGTATTCTCTACCGTTAGATAGATAGATAGATATGCTTTATTGTCCAAAATGGGAACATTTTGTCGACATAGTCACTAGCACCTACAATACAGTGCATAGTAAAATAAATAATGTAGATATTCATTTATATAAATAAAATCAAACCATGAATGGAGAATTATGTATAGATTAAGACACAAAGAAATGAACGTAAAAACAAAATGACAGAACGATATTTCATAGTTTGACAAAACGACATTTTAAAACTTAATTATGACAAAAAACATTATTAAAACTTGGGCATAACAAAAAGACATTTTAAAACTCAATAAAACTATATAACAATCTCAGTTGATTCTTATGAATCATGGAAGGACTAGAAGTGATGCGTAAAGTATTCATTATAATCATAATCATAATTTATTCACTCAAGTTTATAATTTATAATTTCACAGTGTAATTGCATTCTTGGAATGGCGAATGGTGAATAAATTAAAGAAAATACTTACGAAGCAGGGTATGCCTGCTTGTGTGTAAGAATACAGTAGTTTAACAATATAGTAAGATTGTGCAATGATAAGCATTCATTTGAGTTTCTGTTTATATTTTTAGCCAGCTTTTCACATACAGATATAAAGTATTCGTTGAAATTGTTCGCTATTTCGACGCTCTCATTGATTTGTTCATTGTTCTGTGTTATGATCGATTTTATTGGTACAGGTTCTTCGTTAGTCAATACTTCATTCACAGATTGCCAAAGTTTTTTAGAATCGTTTCCTTCTGCTTCCAGACGTTCTCTATAATATGAAGTTTTGGTAGTCTTTATGAGTTTATTTAGATTTTTTTTATATCTGTTATATTCCTCAGAAAGGGCGGTATTATTTGGATCACCTTTCAATCTATGGTGCATACTATTTTTTTTATTCACCGAATTGACGAGGGATTTGGTCATCCACTTTTTCCGTTTTCTCTGTTTGTTGTTGATCTTTATAAATTTCGTACATTTATCAATGTTAGTTTTTATAATTTTAATTAATTCATTTGTTGCAGAGTCAAGATCGTCACAATGATAGATGGCAGCCCAGTTTTCTTTTTTAATGTTATCAACAAACCTTTTTTCATTTATTTGTTTATAGTACTTACCCTATTTTTATTAACACTCTTACTATTTTCAAGAACTATTTGCGCTAGAATTGTGTAATGGTCTGTAATGGATGTTTCGAACGTAATTGGTAGGATTGCGTCATAGTTATGATATTTTGATTTAATAAATATATGATCTATACATGTGCGAGATTTTTTTTGTTCTCTAGTAGGCGTGTTTATTGCGGATATATATCCGTGTTCGCTCATGGTATCTAGGTAATTTTCGGTATCACAAGAAGTATTCAATAGATCAATATTTATATCACCACTAACTATATTATAGTGGAATGTTTCGTCTTCCCTACTCAAAATATTATTCAATTGGTCAACAAATGGATCAATGTCTGTGGCTGGTGATCTATATATGCCATTTACTATGAAAATGGAGCCATGCACAGTCATTTTGGCTCTCAGGAGGAAACTACCGTTTAGGCTGATTGTGGTGTGAGACACGTACGCCTCTGACCTCACAAACATAATGACCCCGTCGTTTTGAATTAAATGTCCAGAATTATAAACTGTAGAAGCATTTTCTCACCAGGATTTGTTTAACAGCTGTTCTGAATTGTTCCAGACCAATTATGATTGTTATTTGATGTGGTGAATGGTTGTAAATTTGTTTACTTCTATAAATTAGTGACTGTTTCGTCAGAGATGGAGCAGGAAACGGAAGGGCAAGTTGGTTTTCATTTCGAGTATGTCTTTCTCTGTTGACGTTTATGAGCCTTTCTTTATATTTATGAAGTGAACATACCGTTTCTAAAATGAAAATATCATATATCGTAAAAATCTTATTGTCGCAAAAGACTGGTCTACATGAATCTCGCATTTTTAATTTGAATGTAAATCTTAGCGCTCGTTTTTGAAGGATGAATACACTTTGCAATAGAGCCTGGCTACCAGAACCCCAAAATGGAATTCCATACCGCAGCAGGGATTCAATAAATCAATAGTAGGCCATTAATCAAGCTGATCTTCCAAGTTCGCGGGATATTACATTGATGACAAAGCAACCAGAAGACATTTTTTTCTTGAGAGCTGTTATATGATAGTCAAACTTCAAATTGTTGTCAATATGTACACCAAGAAATTTTGTAACGGGATTGCTTTCTATCAGCTGATCTCCCAATGTAATTTCATCAATATTTGATTGGAATGTGACTAGATATGTTTTGGAAATAGTCAGAGTCAGCTTATTTGCTTCACACCAAATTTTAATTTTTAGAATATCTACAGAAATGGATTGGACCAAGGCAGTGTGGTCTTCATTGTGCCAAAGAATTGTGGTATCGTCAGCGAACAATGTTAGATGTCCCGAGATATCGAGACAGGATATATCGTTGAAATAGAGCAAAAACAAAATTGGGCCAAGAACAGAGCCCTGAAGGACTCCATGTACAATGTACAATCCTTCCTTTATTTTAACCCAATGATATTCTTTGAGTTCTGTCAGTAAGGTATGATCTGAACCATAGTGGAAGAGCTTCTGCAGCAGAATTTCGTGACTCACGCAGTCAAAGGCCTTGGAAAGGTCAAGAAGGACTGCTGCAGCCTCCTCCTTTTCATTAAGGCTCATATAAACTTTTTCATGAAAATTGAAAATGGCATCATTAGTGTTTTTTTCATTTCGGAAACAGAACTGTTCGTGAGCTAATACATTATGTCTCTCTAAGAAGCCCGCTATTCTTCGTTTAACCAATTTTCCAATTATTATTGAAAGTGTTGACAGCAGTGAAATTGGTCTGTAGTTACTAGGATTATCAGTGGCACCTTCTTTATGCAGGAGAATTACTATTGCAGACTTTAAGCTGGAAGGGAAAACACCTGTCGCTAAGGTTAATTGGTGCAACCTATACAAATTTTCTCCAGGAGCAGCTTTCCATTTTACTTGAAAATGTTCCACTAGCTATTCAACCACGAATATGGTTTATGCACGATGGTGCGCCTGTCCATTTCAGCATAACTGCTCGTCAGTACTCAGACGACGTGTATCCAAATCGTTGGATAGGCAGAGCAGGACCTCAACCTTGGCCTCACAGACCCCAGACTTGAATTCCTTGGACTTTTGCATCTGGGGTCACATGAAGTCGTTGGTTTATACTTCCTGTTCCGTTTGATCTTGTTGCCTTTTTCTTTGTTGTAATACACATAATTTTGTTTTGTTTGTATTTTTATTTTGATATTCTCTTAGAACAAAACATGGTACTGGCCTACCTTAAAAGTTAAAACAAGCGGAATAATTTCAAAATACTACGATTGAAGTCACAAGTTGTGCAATTAAAACGTGACAGCCACCCCCTACTAGATTTTTTCGATTCCATTTACAGAAGATCCGTTCATGCACAATGTTGTATTCTATTTTTTTATTAGGAAACAATTACTTTCACGGACACAACACAGTCGTTTAAAAAGTTTTGCAATGAATCGTTCTTTTCAACAATTATTTTAAAATTGAGAAAATTTGTTTCGTTAAAAAGTTCAGGTAAAAAATGTAATAGGGGTAGCATGTTTCCCCCCTTTGAAAGATCAAAATTGAAAAAATATTCATAGGTAGCCTTCTTATTGGTAGAACATGCCCACGAGATGTCATTCCTTCGTCTCTTCAGCAATTTCAAGAAAAAAATACTATTTTTCTTCTCATTTTTGGAAGCGTATAACTTTTCAAGGAAAGGCCTGAGAACTTTTGTTTACATGAAAAACCCCCTTCAATTTTCGACTAGGAATCACCTCCTGAGAACTTTCGCACTCATTTGGTATAATAGTATTATACTTTCCTTGATTTTCAATTTCCCGAACAATAAATAGATAATCGATGCTCCTTGCGTATTGCAGGTGGACTTATATTTTCAATTACCGTTTCATCGCAATATCTCCTGATGCTTAGAATATCGTCGAAATGGAAGGAGCTCATAGAAGAGTGTCAATCGGTGGAAATCAGAATTCGTCATTATGAACACTGTGGTAATTTGAAATTGCACTTGGGAATAATCGTCACCATAGTTATGTCAGTGGGTGCGGGTAAGTTTTCCAACCAAATAGGAATGTACTTATATACTGAAATAGCTATTTTCCATTGAGAAAACTTTCGAAGATCCATTCTCGATTACATATAAAAAACTGAAAATTTTGTCGAAAAAAAAAAACTCTTTGAGATGTGGAAATCTCAAACATAATTTTTTTCAGATACAAAAGGATTCTCATGACAATTTGTTTTCATATCACAATTCGTTTCCCTAACAAAGGAGAAATAATAGTAGGAATTGTAATACTATAAATACAAAATATTATAGCAAAGGGGCGTTGTTTTGATTTCCTCTTACAGCTATTTGAGGTTTCTCAATCATCATCACTTATTCAGCTTTTACCCCGAAAAATTTTACCTTCAGGGTCTTGGGCAGAAAAGTAGGAAATATTGCTAGTCGGGAACCTAAACAAATTTTGTTAACGCCATTCTGCAGCTTCTTATATTAGTTTTGGGTAATTTTGCTATTTTTTTATGTCTAACCAACTAAAATTTTAGTTGGAAATGATCCAACTAGTTCCAAAGTTTTTCTCCAATCGAAAAAAATATGTAAATATACGTACTTACTACAACTTGTTTTTGAGTGTGACAAAAAGGGGTAGACAAAAATAAATACAGATTTTTCTCTCATCACCATGATGAACAATTCAACATTACACAACAAAATTCATGATCCTATTTCCTTCACATTGTTTGGTCACTCATGTATGATATCTGATAATTGATGTATTCTTTCCAGTTGAACATATTCTCATAAATATTGCTCGCTTCACCACTTGCTTCGAAAATGATGAGACACTTTGGGAAGCTCTGGAGATATATTTCCTCAACAGAAGTTACCCAACAGCATTCATATATACGGATTACTCCCCATGGAAAGGGGCGCTTCTAGAGGTTATATTAATTTGATTCATAGAACGTTTCCAATAATATTAAATACATATTTCATTTTTGAGTAGTGGTGTGATATAAGATGATTATTTTATTTTTCTACAGAATTTTCGATAAATAACTTTTTTTCAGTTCAATTCATTTCAAATGGCATTCGTTTGGAATTATGGAGATGTTTTGATTATGTTAATGGGCGAGTCATTGAGGTACAAATTGAAACAAGTATCGGATAGAACTGAATCGATGGTCAGAAGACAGGTGAGTTCTATATATCACATATCTCATATCTCATATCTCATATCTCATATCTCATATCTCATATCTCATATCTCATATCTCATATCTCATATCTCATATCTCATATCTCATATCTCATATCTCATATCTCATATCTCATATCTCATATCTCATTCATATCTCTATCTCTATCTCATATTTTCTCATATCTCATATCTCATATCTCATATCTCTCATATCTCAT
The DNA here is from genome assembly GCA_018342105.1 of Gonioctena quinquepunctata. Lineage (NCBI taxonomy): Eukaryota > Metazoa > Arthropoda > Insecta > Coleoptera > Chrysomelidae > Gonioctena > Gonioctena quinquepunctata. Next base: position 114,997 of record JAFIRS010000383.1, on the reverse strand, counting down.
ATCTCATATCTCATATCTCATATCTCATATCTCATATCTCATATCTCATATCTCATATCTCATTTCTCATATCTCATATCTCATATCTCATATCTCATATCTCATATCTCATATCTCATTTCTCATATCTCATATCTCATATCTCTATCTATATCTCATATCTCATATCTCATATCTCATATCTCATATCTCATATCTCATATTATCTCATATCTCATATCTCTATCATATCTCATATCTCATATCTCATATCTCATATCTCATATCTCATATCTCATATCTCATATCTCATATCTCATATCTCATATCTCATATCTCATATCTCATATCTCATATCTCATATCCATCTATATCTCATATCTCATATCTCATATCTCATATCTCATATCTCATATCTCATATCTATCTATATCTCATATCTCATATCTCATATCTCATATCTCATATCTCATATCTCATATCTCATATCTCATATCTCATATCTCATATCTCATATCTCATATCTCATATCTCATATCTCATATCTCATATCTCATATCTCATATCTCATATCTCATATCTCATATCTCATATCTCATATCTCATATCTCATATCTCATATCTCATATCTCATATCTCATATCTCATATCTCATATCTCATATCTCATATCTCATATCTCATATCTCATATCTCATATCTCATATCTCATATCTCATATCTCATATCTCATATCTCATATCTCATATCTCATATCTCATATCTCATATCTCATATCTCATATCTCATATCTCATATCTCATATCTCATATCTCATATCTCATATCTCATATCTCATATCTCATATCTCATATCTCATACTAATGTACATTTATTTATTTTGAATCATTACGTAATAACATAAATTATCAAACTGAACAGTTGACGTTTTCAGCTTTTTTTCATGTTTCATTTAAAATTTCAAACTGAAGCAGATACATCTCTGTGCTGATAGTAGGTTCATAGATGATCGTTTCAATTTTATCTTCCATGATATTTTGATAAAAAGTTTTTAACAAAAAATAAAACCGACGAAAAAATAAACTGAAAAGCAAAAAATAAAATTAACCTCCTTAGTCTTATTAATAACTGAGCTCCTACTGATGTGAGTAACAAACAAACAATCAACGAAGATCCCTAAATTTCTTTGAACAAATTATCAAAACGCCGCGCCGCCGTGCATCCCGCTGCCATCATTTTACGCTTCACCTAATTCAATTGCTAGTTTGTTTGGCGCCGACTCAAAATTAGTTACTCACATTAGTTCAGGAGCTCACTTATTATTAAGACTAAGGAAGTTTATTTAATCTTTTGCTTTTCACTTTCTTTTTTCGTCGGTTTCATTTCATGTTTAAAAAATCTTATTTTTTAATTTTATTTGGCTGAAATCTACTAATTGCTACCTACTCGCTTTGGATTTCTTTCAAAATACTAACTTACCCACCTTACTTCAACTTTTTACTGTTATATACTATCTAGCTGGTACCAGCGACTTCGTCCGCGTTGAATTTTGTATTTTTTGTGACGACTATTACAAATTCACTCACTCGTATTTTCTTATTTGTAACGAAGATCTCAAATACCAATTTTTATGACTCCTACTCAAAAACTAACGGAACCCATATACAAACTTTCACCCCTCATTTCAGCCCTTCAGTGGTTGAATTTCTAAAAACATTGAAATCATATTCTTCTATTTGTAACAAAGACTTCGAATACCAATTTCTATTACTCCAACTTAAAACTAATGGAATTCCTATACAAACTTCCAATCCCAATTTAACCCCCTTCAGGGGTGGATTTTCCAAAACACCGAAACCTATTTTTTATTTGTAACAAAGACCCAAATACCAATTTTCATGATCCTAACTTCAAAACTAACTATACAGACTTTCAACCCCCATATTACTTACCCATTTACGATTGAATTTTCGAAAACCCTGAAACACATTCATCTTGTTTGAAGGTTGTAGACGATGTGGTAACTTGATTACTATCGTTTCGGACGTCCATCGTCTTAATGAAACGCCACAGTTATCATGTACACCATAACATATGATGACAAGATAGAGTCGTTACTCCACACAGGGAACTATAAACTCTTGAAGAAGGATCCGACACCCACTATAGAAAGGAAGATCTACAACACTCTGAGGAAATTCAAACACTTCATTCCAGACAACGAACGATCACATCTAACGCCACACTACAGCAAACCACCGCATCTCTACGGGCTTCCGAAAATCCACAAACCAGACATGCCACTGAGACCGATCACCAGCTCAAGGAACTCACCAACCTACAAGTTATCGAAATACCTCCTACCGATACTACAACCCTTACAAGGTAATAGCAGTTCATACGTCAATAATTCCAAGCACTTCGTTGACACCATCACAGATGTTGAACTTGGACCAGAAGATCGTTTCATCAGCTTTGACGTGGAGAGCCTTTACACCAATGTCCCTATAGAGGAATCTCTCAGTATCATCAAGAGAAAATTCGAAGAGGATGACCAGCTGCACGAGAGGACTGACCTTCCTACCCACAAAATATTGGAATTACTGCAGTACTGCCTACAGAACTCATATTTCCAGGAAAAGGACCGATTCTTCTCTCAAGTCGACGGACTCCCGATGGGATCTTCCCTTTCTCCAATCATCGCCAACATATACATGGAGTGGTTCGAGGAATTGGCTATACGGGAGGCAGAATACAAACCAAAGCTGTGATTGAGGTACGTGGATGACACCTTCATTGTATGGAATCACGGAGACGAACATCTCCAGGATTTCTTCTCAGGAATTAACAGAATCAGGGATTCGATCAAGTTCACGATGGAGATGGAAACCAACAGTGCCTTACCCTTCCACGATGTGAACGTTGAGAGAATAGGCAATGAAATTTGCACCTCCGTCTCAGTTACAGCTCCAACCATCCGAGTTCGACGAAGAGAGGGATCGTGAGAACATTGGTGGAGAGAGCGACGCACATATGCAACGACGTGGAGTCACTAGATGCCGAATTGAACCACATCAGAGAGGATATCCACCGGAATGGATATCCCAAGAAACTCCTAGAAGAAGTATTGAAACAACTCTGGAGAACGGAGACATCTGAAGAGCAACAACAAAGCACAGTGATCTGCCTTCCGTACATCAGAGGTGTCTCCAAGAAGATCAGAAGGATCGGAAACAAGTTCAACATCAAGAGCTGCTTCCAATCCGGCAGTACTTCACGGAGTTTCCTGACCAAGACCAAACCTGACAACAAAAATGAAATCAGTAAGAATTGCATTTATGAAGTTCTATGTGAATGAGGAGATTCCTACATTGGAGAGACAAAGAGACTGTTATCGGTAAGATTGGATGAGCACAAGAAATGGATTCAACGTGGAGAAACATCAAAATCGGGAATCGCTGACCACGCCTGGACTGAGCACCATCGAGTTCTATGGGACGACGCAAGTGTTCTACATAGAGAGAAGCATTAGTTCAAACGAAAGTTCAAAGAGGCCGCCTACATCGAAGCCAATAACGCCTTTAGTCAACCAAGCGTTGAGATCAAGAACGTATGGAGACCCCTGATTGCTTTTTCTGGCGGGCTGCAGAGGCGCGAAACTTCACGCACCACCACACCGCGCGAAATCACACGCACCCCTGCACGCATCATTGCGCCGACAGTCATATAAATTGGTAAGTAGCACCTTAACTTGTCAGTATTCACCTGAAGACGATTGCAGATACAAGCATTCGAAACGTCGTGAAAACCTTTTAAATACATCAAGACGATGGACGTCCGAAACGATAGTAATCAAACATTCATCTTCATTTGTGAAGAAGAGCCCAAATACTAATTTCCTTAAGTTGAATTTCAAAACCAACTGAACTTCCACTTTCACCCGCCTTCTCACCCATCTTTTGTCCCCATTAGGGATGGAATATCAAAAAAATATACAGTCAAAATTTTTGGTCTCAGGACTTGTGGTTTGGTCTGGGCGTTGATCGTATATAAGTCAATCAGTGAATCAGTTAGTCAGGACATGTAATTATATATGAACATATTACCCCAAACACGAGATAGCTGCTGTGAACCGTTGAGGAGATCCCTAGACTGTCTTTCGTCTCTATAATCAAATTAACTTCGGGCCTCCATTATGTTGTGGTGTCATCAGAACTACATATGTGTGCCAAGTATCAACAAAATCGGTTCACAGGTGTAAAATCAATGAATCATCCCTATTTTGCTACCCTTAGGGATATAATTTTCTTTTGAAATTCCAATAGAACCAACTTCAAGCATACCCTATACAATAAAAGAAGAATCATCTAAATCGGATAACAGAACAGAACAGAACAAAGTTATGCGTGGTAGAATCGCTTGAGAAGTGAAAATTCAGTAGGTGAACCATTAATCATCCCCCAGTTTCCTACCCTTAGGAGTGGAATTGTTTTATCAAATCCGAATGAGACCAACTTCGAGGTATACCCTATCGTTCAAATTATCTTTTATCAAAATCGGACCACTCTGTAAAAAGTTATGCGTGGTCATAACTGAAAAAAATATACGCGTCGACTAGAGAACCTCCTCCTCTTTGATTTCGTCAGTTAAAAATTAGATTCTACTGGCCTACACACTCTAAGTTCAACGCCATCATGTTGTTTGACCATTTTACCTTCTGCGTTGTGGGGCTAAGAAAATTGTCGTTGGTACTCGTTGGTAATCGTGAAGAATCTCTTTGAAATACATATAGGTCTTTTCATACAATAAATTAGATTCATGTTGTACAAGGGTAGGTATGAACTAGCCACGTCACCCTTTTCTGTTGAATCACCCTTTGCCACCGATACTGCAATCATTTTGTATGCCTATGTTCTGATATTCGCATGTTCAACCTGTTTGGCCTATGTGAAAACTTGCACAAGAACCAAAAGTTAACTCATATACTTTTTCAGATTTGTCAGTTTTATCTTCATAATTCCAAAATAAATTAAATAATTATCTGTTTTGTATGCATTATCGATGTTAATTCCATGTAAGGGACTAAACGTATAATAACATTATAATTATATTTTCCATTTTGAGTACGAAACATATCCTGTAAGGCTTTTTTATAATGTTTAAAAAAATAGTTATTCATGTATCAAGGGCGTAAAGTAGGCTTTTATGGACCGCAGCGTGTAAGTAATAGCCCGAGCGATAGCGAGGGCTATTAACACGCCTAGGTCCATAAAAGCAAATTACGCCCAAAATACATACAAAATTTTATGCACGACCGGTATAATTGATGTCATGTAGATATATACCTCTTTATATCTAGAACATGATGAAAATACATCAAGGCTGCCGTAAGGATGTATATTCATATCATATCGGAAACAGAATAAATCAAGAAGTGATGGAATGAATGTTACCATAGCAACTCAGTCAATTTTTCGAAATAAGATTATATAGGCTAGTAGCCATATTTTTTTTTATTGGTGCCCCTTTTTACCCATTTAAAGCACGCCTCAGCGTGTTTAAATCGAACTTTAAAAAACGCGCGTTTTTTAAAGGTAACCATGACAACATCAACAAATCGAGAAACGTGAAGTCTAAATGACAAATTTTTGATTATTGATCTGACAGGAGTACCTTGTAATGTCAAATAAAATATTACTCACAATTCGTTCGTTTATATGTGCTCCTCCATCCATTTGATGAACTTTTCATATTCTTTTTTATATATATAACTGGATTTTCGCGGTATTAACCGCGATTCTGCCTCACTATTCAAAAAATCGATACTAGGAATAATTCATTTTTGAGCTCTGGTGACAACAAATATTGATCTTTGGTAACAAATTGCAAATTAATGTTTTTCTCATTTCCATGACAACGAAAGGTATACTGATGTCACATCACGAATTCAACCTTCTTGCATTATTAGTTCTTGTTTCTATTTTTTGTAGTAATAATACCAGTATATATGATTTCAAAGTGCACCAATAAAAAAAAATAATAACGTAAAGTATTCGTGGATAACTGGTCTTAAAAACACTTGCTCTATTTCGAGCACTCCGGTTGCGCCGTCGTGCTCGAAAAATCGCGCGTGTTTTAAAGCCCTTTTTATCCACTTATACTTTAATATACTATGCTGTCAATTTTTGTGATCACAGATAATTTATTACTGATTTCGAAATGGATTCAAGCGACGAAGAAAGTGTGAATTGTACTCCACCAGAAATAAGTAAAGCAGCTGAGGATGCGAAATTGAGTTTATGCCAAGTAAATCCAAGAAAATATACGACAAGGTGTATGAAGAATTCGTGAGGTGATGCAAATGTAAAAGATAAGAAATACATAGAGACTGTACTTCTTGCCTATTTTCTGGAAAAATCTAAATATTATAAGCCCTCTACCATGTGGTCATATTATTCCATGCTGAAAGCTACTTTAAATGTACATGATAATATAGATATCAGTAGATACGCAAGATTGATGGTTATAAACCAAAGAAATCGAAGATTCTAAGCAGAGAAAAAATCGAGTTATTTTTGAGGGAAGCACCAGACAATTTGTATCCTATGATGGAAGTAAGTTCTAATTTCATGTTTTCTCAATGTTCAGTATGTTAATCTGAGAATTTATTGTAGGTAGCACTGATTTTTGGTATTTGTAGAGCAATAATTGGCAAATATCACAGTGGACGACATTCAAGATTTCGAGACATTCTTACTCATAACTATACGAGAAACCAAAACGAAGATAGATCGATAAAGAACAGAAATCGCCAAGTTATTTGGATATTTACAGAAAATATTCTTCCTTGCGAGATCAGAATCTTCAATAGCGGTTTATTTATATTATAAAAATGGCAAGTGTACGAGACAGGTTATCGGAAAAAATACATTCGGTCAAATACCATTCAGAATAGCCACTTACCTAGGTATTTCTAATGCGAAAGAATATACTGGTCACTGTTTCAGACGTTCCTCAGCAACTATGTTAGCAGATGCAGGCGAGGATATAATCAGTTGCAAATAAGCTGAAGATTGCTAAGAAAATTGTAGAAAATGATGAGCCTTCTACTAGCCATCGCAGACAATCTGAAAATATTGCTCACTACTCTGAAACGCCAGATAATAACATGCATTCTCTTCAGACTTCTAGTAATGAGGAATCAGTTGAAATCAGAAAACAGAAAACAACAAATCCAAATATTTCCATAAATAACTGTTCTTATTGTATTGTCAATATTAAGTTATAATTCATTTTTTAAATTAATTTATGTTCATTGTTTTCGTTATATTATCGTTAATAATGTTTTAGGTTTGATTATATGATTCATCGGAATATAGATTTCTATCGATATGAGATTGGAATTCACTTCAGCGCCTGTTCAACGATTTTATCGCCCGCCTGGCGATAAAGTAGTCCGCGGGCGCTAAAGTGCTATTTTACGCCTGCAAATCCGGGCGCTAAAGTGGTACTTTACGCCCGGTCGTGCATAAATAATATCAACTATCAGGTTGGAACTATAACCGTAATTAATTGAAATTTGTTTGATTATATTTAATTGATTTAATATCTGACAGTAGGCACTGTTTTGTTATTTGTCAAACAAATTCAACTTTTGCTACTCACCTGTTGACTGAAAAACATTATTTTGTTAACAAGTTTGAAATATTACACGAGGAAAAAAAAGGTTGTGAACTCCCTTCTAGAATGTTCCAATAAATACAAAAGTCCTAAAATTTGTTTCATGAACAAATTGAACTTGAAAGTATCCGGCAAACAACTCATCAATTGAACGATAAAGTTTGACTGGGTAGAGGCGCGTTCTCACGAGTCGATTTTATTTGAACGATTTTCATTGATTAACCAAAATGGAACAAAAATATACTTGTAAACCTTGTATTTCGATTTTTGTTGATCAATTTCTGTCAAACCGAAAACGTTTGACCCATTCAAAACTTATCGATCAACTAATGCGTCAGAGGCGATTTTGTATTTTGTAATTTGCTACTTATCAGTAGTAATATCCCTAGGACATTGATAATGGACGAGATAATTTTATGACAATCGAAAGCTCGTTCCTTGGTAACAGCCCGAAGCCGAAGCCGAAGGCTGAGGGCTGTTACCAAGCAACGAGCTTGAGAAATTTATCATAAAATTATGAGGCATTTGTCAATGTCCGAGGGATATTTGGCGGAAATAAAACACAATAAAATATTTATTTATTTATTGAAAGTACAGTTAGTGAAAGTACAATTATTAAAATTTAACTTAACATTAGATTCGTTGCTGTTCTCTACTATAGAAGATCTATCACCACGCATAATATTTATGATCTTGTTGTGGTGTTCTTTATCGAGATTTGAGTATGGTTTTATAGAATTTTGATTGCTATGACCAGTAATTTTCAGCAATTCTTGTTCTTCTACACCACTTCTTGCCAATTCGCTAACAGTTGATCTATTCGAGTGATTTGTTATCTTTTTGTCCTTTTCATTCAAGCCAATTGCCTCAGCAGCAGATTTAGTCCATCCATTTATTGTTTTTCCTCCAACAGGTACATTATCGTACCATTTGTCACTTTCATTTTTCCAGTGTCGATTTGGTTTTAAGAACAGTCGTGGTGAGGTAGTATTGTCGCCACGTTTTGATAACAGTTTATGAAAAAGACGTACAGGGCAGCTTTGTCTTTCACCATTGGAAACCAACCAACTACTACTTGTACAGCTTTTAGAACCACCTTGGCACGTTTCACTAAACACCGGATTGTATTCAATGCGATTTGTTGGAGAGTCATCGTTATTTTTCTCGATTTGAAAAAAATCCACCAGATAAGCAACTGCCTCTCCTCCTTGCCACGCTAATTCTACAGCAGCAATATGGTGAAATTTAAGCATAAGACCTCCAGTATTTCCATCCCATAGCAATATTATTTTGTTAACTTCAGACAAATTTAACGAAACTGAACTGGACTTACGTTTACATGGATCTGCTTGTAGTTTCTTACTGATTGCATCGCGAGCATCTCGGGCTGGTTTGAATACTGTATTGTTAAAACGGGTCAATCATAATATAGTCATCATAGTACTTTTCTTGCAAAAGGTTTGCACAAAACGTTCCACATTGTCTTCACCGTTGCTTCTTTAAATTCGGTCCCGTCCCATAACAAGGCCAATTCTTCTAAGCTTCATTGTTCATTCAATTAATATTCCATAAATATTCCCCAAATATATTTGTGACTATAGGTTGTATTTCTGGGAAATTTTTTCTTTGATTAGCGCATTTATACTTTGAACATTCGCATTGCCAAAACGTGACATTTTGAAATTTATTTGGAATAAAGTTGTCAAACTCAATAGTGTTGTCATGATTGATAATTGCACTGAATGCAATTATCAGTGAAATGTTGACATGATTAGGTGAAATTGTTTCATATGACACAAAATGACAAAATTTGAATGGTTGTTAGAACTGTCAAAAAAATTTCTTAGAAATAAGTCCGAGTAGTTTGCGTCAACACATGTTCACCTCCTACGAGAGATGAAGATGGGTTGCGGAAACTTAGGTGGCTACCTCCAAGTGGTATCGCTGGATAACGGGGTTGACAAGGAAAATCCAGTGGGAATGACCAGAAATGGTCAAAACCTGCGGATCTCTAAGTCAATCTCAAACCAAATGCCACCACAACATGGCTTAATCCAAGGCGTCAAGCGACCCGTGCCGAGGGATGGATGATACCTGAGCCAGTCAGGTATAAAAAAACGGAGCCTCTGGGATACATGGCGACCTCCCAGAGTAATCTGCCTTACACCTGCGCAGGGGGCACCGCAGGTGTGGACGACCCTTTCCCCTACACAAACAACCCTGGGGAACTTCCAGTTGAAGAAGACCCAACACCGATAGCGGGTATGGAAGTCGAGGAGATTCCAGTTGAATCACACTCGGCACCAGAAACCGTAAACCCAACCGAGGAGGGATCAGCAGTAGGTCGAACACCTACTGAGAAACTCCCGGAAACAGAGTGGATTCCAAAGCCATTTGGTAAAATGGAAACCAAAAAGATTCTTCAGCTCATCAAAACCCAGAACATGGGGATAGATACTGAAGAATGGCTTGTCATCAAGAGACAAGAGGAGGCTTCGGGTCTAACTCTTGTCTTTCAATCTTCGACTGTGACGCCCTAAGTAGTGGGCGACACAGAATCTTTGGAGGGATCGGCCCGGAAACGGGCATGAATCCGAAGAACCTTATCAACAGGCTTCTGAACCTAATCAAAGGCACAAACCTGTTTGAATGAGGAACCACTGACGACAGAGTGATACAATAGACCCCAGCTGGTCGCAGTGTCAAGGGAAGCTAAGTGCCAACCCTGTCTCTGGCTCGTCAGTCTTGAACCAACCAACCAACCAACCTTCAATTTGTTCTTGGGAAATTCTCAAATGATTTTTGTATGCATCCTTGTCCTCCAAAGCCAGCTCCTTGAGCAGGGTTCCTGAAACCCCAATTCTTCGCTATATCCAATTCCTGTCCCAAAACCGACGTTTTCTAGATTTTTTGTCAAATTTTGACAAAGTATCTCTGATTTCTTCGTTCAATAATTCGCAAATAGCTACTATGCCTGCCTGGACCATTTCGTCCGCAGTCATTTCAACCGAATACCAAATCAATTTTCGTTTACACTTGTGAACATAAATTAATTTCGATTTTAGTTGATCAACTTGAGTTGATCAAGTAAAATCGACTCGTGAGAACGCGCCTTAAATCTTTTCTCGATCCACTAAAAAGTTGTTCAACTATATTGAAATCAAGGTTCTCACTACTGAATTCATTCAACTTTTGTTGATCAACTATAATCGGTCTACTAAACTTGATTCGTGAGAACGCGCCTTTACTCACACTAATCACGATCATTTGGTTCAGGCTATGGGCAGAATCGCTTGGAAAACGATCAGAAAAGACTTCCTGTCAATAGTACCATTATTCGACCGGGTGAATCAAAGACTCTCTTTGTTGATCATAGTGTGCTTCTGCAGTAATTTGTATTCGGTGTTGATGCAGATGTTCAGATGTCTTATGCCTATTGATCATAGTATCCACAAAGCTTACATCTACATTTCTTTTGGGTTGGTACTGATACGGATAACCTGCGTCATCTTGTTGGGAAGTGGACCAAACGAGGAGTGGAGAAAAATCAAGATGGTATTGAGTTTAGTTTCGTCGGTGGGTTATAATAGTGAGGTAAGGCATGAGTTATTACGCACAAAGATTCAAATGCTGCAACTGAATGATGGTTTCGATATTTTTCTATGTGTACATAGATAATTGAATAATTTGATCCATGGACGTAATGTATACAGGGTGTCCGGAGATGAAACCGACAAAACTTATGAGGTTATAGGGACTGCAAAATGCCATATACAAATTTCCAATACCGCTTCGTTACTGACATACAGAGTGATTTGTGAATTTAGACAAAAACATCAATCCGCCATATGAAATACAGGGATTAGCCGATTTGGTTTAAATTTGGTACATGAATTGAACTGAAAGGCTTCAACAAGTAGACCTTCGAACGAAACCAATATTAGGACCGAAATATTCCTTTTTTCCATGTTAATTTCTTGAAAGAATAACTCACCCTGTTTAATAATTATCAAAAATCTGAGCTCAGATTCGAAATCTACGAAATTTCAGTTATTCCGTGATAAATTATTATTTTCAATGTTTTCACTCGAAAAATTAATTATCGGATGAGGTACCATAAAAAATGGGTTAATATAATGAATATTTGAGAAACCAAGACATGAATATTGTTATTCTCTTTGATTAGTTCGTAGTGAAATTTTATAAAATACACTCATAACCCAAAAGAACTGAAGAATAAATTCGTATCAGGACCGGAATTAGTATTTTTTTATGTTAAGTTCTTGCAGGAATAACTGACCCAGTATAACAATTATCAATAATCTGATCGCAGATTCGAAATTTACTAAAAAAATCGTATAGGAACTTGTTAAAAAAGGACTGGACTGAATTTTTTGTAAATTATATTTGCTTGCTAATAAATTTAAATTTATAAAAATACAACACAACGCACAATAATTTTTTGTAATAAACAACAAAAAAACAATTCCTAAAAAACTTTTACTAATATTACAATGAATTTTCAAAGTGACGCCTTTCAGCATCAATACATTTTTGAGAGCGTGCCACTAGATGATTCACTGACTTTCGAATTATTTTAGGGTTATTCCTAACACTCCTGATTCGAAATGACCCCATAAATAGTAGTCTAGGGGTGTTAAATCAGGGGATCGCGGTGGCCAACTTACTGGACCTCCACGGCCAATCCATCTGTTGGGGTAAGTGGCATTAAGATGGTTTCTAACTGGAATTGAAAAGTGAGGTCCAGCACCATCATGCTGAAACCACATACCACGGGTATTTAGACCTTGCATTAGATACGGTGAAGTATTGGCCGAGAAATTTAGGTAAACATCATCAGTTATCCGTCCGTCAAGTACGTGAGGCCCAATCAAATGATTATTGAGGATTCCACACCATACATCGACATGAAATCTGTATTGGCAGTTTTTCTGAACAATGGCATGTGGGTTTTCGTCTGCCCAAATATGCACATTTCTAGTATTATTGATTCCATCCCTGGTGAATTGGCTCTCGTCGGTAAATAACATTCTGTTAATGGTCCTTCTATGTGCTAAGCACCATCTAGAAAACGATATGCGTAGTACATGATCATCCTCTTCAAGCTTTTGCACTTTTTGTTTGTAGTATGGATGCAAACCATTTTCTTCTAATGTTTCCCATAAACGCATACGAGGTAGCGCCAATTGCCTACTTATTCTCCTCGCGGTACTAGAAGGATTATGATTTATAGCGTCCAGTATTTGCTCTTCGTGATGAACATTATTTGTTCGAGCATCCTCTCGTCCTCTATTTGATGGAACTTCTCCTTTTTCCCTGATACGTTGAAGTACCTTAGCAAATGTTGAATGATGTGGTACGCGATGATCAGGATAGCGACGTCTGTATTCCCTTCTTGCAGACTGGCCATTTCCTTCGCAAAGCCCATACACAAATAAAATATCTGCGTATTCCTCATTAGTGAAATGAAACGGCACCAAAAACACACTCTAAGAACTATAGTTCAAACTCAAAAACACTAGAATAATGAATGAACACCAACAAAACCAACGCTAATGACACAAGCTAAACAATAGTTTTTCATAATTGAATTCGGGATTCTTATTGAGATGAAATTCTAAAAGGAACTGACCATCTTTCCCCAAGAACCTTCGAAGCCTCTTCACAAACGTGCATTGTATTTCAAAATTGCAACGATTATCTTCACAACTGTGATTTCCTAAAAATGGTCATTTTTGTTCGAACATTAAATGAAATAGCTTACGCTACGAATATTATTGGAATATTTCTTTGGGTGTCGGGTTGACGAACTTATATTACCTGAGCCAGCTTATTATTTTTGAATATAAGACAAGTACTGGAGATACTAATTTATACATTCTTCAACATTTAGGAGAGTATTCTCATTCATCTGCGAGTGCATTATAATTTTATGTGGCCCATTTGGCTGAATGATTGTCGAAAACCCAGTGAAACTGCAATACCACAGTTCTTAATTATTTCACTAACTTTACAGTACTTACATTTTTATAATTATCGACGAAGAAGATCTTTCGTAAACATTTACATATGTTTCCCGAATGAATTCCATATCTATTCTCGTCTGGAAAATTTCATGTTGCCCACTTACTATTACTGCTAGTCCCTTTCCATGGGCCGTAAGTTAACTCAAGAATGGAATGGTTGTAGTTTCGAGAAGCGATAAAATTTTCAGGCTTCGAGACCGGAACTCATGACATGTTTGTAAGAAATTTACGGGCGATTGTAAACTGGGCCGATTATCACGTAATGCTCACTTATGAGTATGTAATCTCGGCTGGTCTTTTTTTAACCTGATTTCAGGTATGTAAACTTGGCCGCCTCAATTATCATGACACTTTATTTGAGGAAGATCACTTGCCAGGTAATCTACTTAGATTTCAGGGAATATATTTATAATTTGGAAATACCCACTCATCCCCTTATAATTAACAAGTTTTGTACCCTGGATACAAATAGAAGTGTCGAGGATGATTGATAAACAGTAGCATCTTAGATTTGTACAGTGAATCTCAGTCGTTTGCGTTTAACCGATTATGGATATACAAGTATCAGTCATGAAAAGTTAGTAAGGTAATGTTGTTTTATTAATGAACAAGTACAAGTACAATTTTAAAGAAGAGTTGAAAACGGGCGAGAAGAAGTGGGGGTGCAAACAGCCAAAGTGTTCTGCTAGTGTTTACATCGTGGGCAGTGATTATACCATCTCGAGATCAAATTTTACTCACAATCATGGTGCCTGCAACATTAAAGATATTCAACGAAATATCATTACAAGCTCAGCGAAAAGAAAAGCCGTTGACGATATCAGCAGTCGGCCAAGTAAAATTTTACATTCAGTTATGGTTAATGAAGATACAACAGCAAGTCAAACTAATAGGATTTAGATTTCATCTATCACAATCTTGGTGGCGTAAGATTCAAGTTGGTCTTGCCAAAGAATACAGAAATAAAACAGTAGGAGGAAAATGGTTAGGATACTGTTTTGGACTTATGTTTGTTGACCCTGAGGAAGTAGGAGACGTATTTGCTTTTTCGTTAGCTGCAATTCAGCCTCAAGAAATAAAAATTCAAACGTTTGCGGATTATTTAGTGGACAATTATGTGGCGGATTGTGCAATCTATCCTCAAGATTTATGGGCGTCTAAAACGTCAAGGGCCGATAGAAGCACTAATTCCTGTGAATCATTCCATTCACATCAAAAAAACTATTTTAACGCGCCTCATCCTTCGATATTTGTTTTTGTTGACTTTTTATTGAATTATCAATGTGAAATATATGTAAAACTCCAAAGTGTGGACAACCATATGTACCAAATCCGGATACAAGAAGCAAAAAGGAGTATTTAGATCGTATTATTAATGACTACAACGCTAAGAAAATAACTACGCTGCATTTTTTTAAACCGGCTTCACAGTATTACAATAAATAAGTTCTAAATAATAATTTGAGATAATATATGTATTTTCATTTGTATGTTACTTATTTTTATTTTAATATGTGTTATTGTTAAGTGGAATTGTATATTATCAATTTGTCAATAACTGTATGATCTATGATTTGTATATATTTTGTGTACGTGTATACCGTTAATATATGCCTTTTTGGAATATAAGTAATATAACCTTCAAAACGTGTTTTCATTTCCTTGCCAAAGTGTGACATTATAATGTTGAAAAACTGATTCTGATTCTCAGTAGTAGGTTAGTTTACAAACATAGGTTACATGGTAGACCCGTAGAGTTCTTAGAACTAAGGTTTGGTATAATCAGTTTTACGAATGGCCGAGATTACATACCGTATTTTGGAGCGTCTTTTAATTGAGGAGATTATAAATCATCAAGCGGCCGAGTTTACATCTGTCCGAAATTTACGATATAGCTTTGTTGTTATATCGTTGAATCCAAAACTATGGTAATGGTTTCTTATTCTTTCCAAATTTCTTGTTATATTATATTTCTACCAATTATATATATATATATATATATATATATCATTTGCCCCGGATTCATTCGAAAACCATGTTGTGAGAAGACTTAGGAATTATTGGTTTCAAAGAAAACGTGAAGGCGTATTTTTACGACATTTTTCCAATATTTTGGCTATATTACTGATTAGTGAAATTGGTCTATAATTATAACAGTTTTCTTCTCTACAAATTGGAACAATAGAATATATTCTCAATAGTTTAGGGAAAATACCAAAAGTAATGCTTGTATCAAATTTTACAAGTGTTGACAACACTTGTGAAATTTGCAGGATAATGCCATTTATTTTATTACTTATTGAATCTGGTTCTGGAGAAAAGTCATTTTTCGAATTGTTAATGAGAATTTTCTGAAATGGGTTCCAAAAAATGCTGTTTATAATGAATTTTGAACATATTTTTTGCCAAGTCCGAACCAATCTTTCTGAAGAATTCAGGTTCTATTCGAATAGGCAAAATGAACTATATGCAACAGAATACCGATTGAAAACCTATTATAGAACTAACTTTCCCACTCGTTTTTGCAAATTATTTAGCAAACTGAATCTACTACCTGTTTTAGGTGGAACGCTATATAGAAAATGTATCCACAGAAGAACTGGTTCTTTCTGGACATAAATTTTTCAGTATCAGGAGGGATTTGATTTTAAAGGTACATGGAAATGCATTGCACAAAATTTCGAAGGATATTGTTGAAAAAATGCTTCAGTTTGTATATCAATTTCATAGTTGTAGTATGAAATGATAATTCGTAATGAATAACAATTCCTCATATTTTTGGCATTATTAACTTTCATATATAAATTAATGATGAGTTTTTAATATAGTCAACTATTTTTTTACTGTTTCACATAATTTGGCAATTTTTGTGTGATATTTTTTTCATTTCAGATTGCTGGAGCTATAGTGACATATGAACTAGTACTGATTCAGTTCAACTCTGATTTATTGAACTAGCAATACTGTTGAGTGGAGTGGTATGGAAATGATTGAAAGTTCGTTATCCGATCATATTTTCTGTGAACTTTAGTGTTAAACGTTTGTTATTAAAAAAAGTTATTATATGATTAAATTTCTACCCCACTTCTATAAAGGAAGGTGGGTTGAGAAAAATTTTTTTATATTCTTTGAAGAAAATCCGAATTCATGTTAATACCAAATATGGGAGGCATGAAACATAAATTATCCCGAATTTCAATGCTACAATATTGAAAAATTCAGAATATATTCATTGTCGATTTGATAGAAGGCTCAATTGTGGAATCAAGAACATTAATTTATCTTAATTTTTAATTACTTCGCTATTCTTTGCCTTATTTGTAATTTCGAAAACTCATCATTAGAAGAGTCCCAGAAATATTTTTTGAAAATATGAACAGGATGTTCATAAAATCAGATGTGGAATCATCTGCGACTGAAAGATAAACTTTGGTCACTATCTTCCATCGTCAAGATAACCTCTTGTGGGGTATTCATGTTGAAAAGGGAAACATTCTCAATTGAATATTGAATAGAAATATTCTTTTGTGAATTGAAAAATCCACGATAAAAATGAAGTTATTTTTTGTGAATGTCTAACATTCAATTGAGAATGTTTCCCTTTTCAGTCTCAGAAATTTCAAAATTCTTCTAAGAGTATGCATCGTTATCTGGAATCGTTTTTACGATAATAATTTTGATAGAATTGAGAGCGTACAAAGGAAATTTCAGATTCAACCGTGAAAGACTTTTCTCTTGATATAATAATATTAATTTCTACAAACTCAAAAATCTCCATTTGCGCAGGAAATTATTCGATATTATTTTCATTCATGGGATAGTTAATAATCTGATTGATTTTGTGTTTTGTACCACTTCTCTTACAACTGTACACCATATAATGTTAGAAAAAGGAACCTCTTTGTCATTGTATTGAGCCCCACAAATCAACTGTTATCAAATTAAATATTATAATTTTGTTATAGGAAATAATTTGAAAATTGATATATTCAGCACAAAAATAAACTCATTTTAGGAAGAATTAAGACAAATTATTTACTAATGATTTCATCCTGCCTAACAAACTCCCATCTTACTTATTTCCCATTTATTGTACCAATATGTAATATTTTCTCTTCATAGACCTCCAATGTTTAGAATTTAGAGTGGCCTGAAATAAATAAATAAATAAAACCCGTATTCATACATACATTTGTATAATGGAAGGAAAATAATAAACACAAAGATCTGTATACGTTTGGATTGAGAAATAATGGAATAAAAGAATGAAACAAATATCCATTCCATTATGAAAATCGTGTTTATTCAAAATACTATATTCTGTGATTACATGTGTATGAAACAATTACTATAAAAACATGGAAACACTTATATTTTTCCGGTTTACTTCAGCGTAAATACTTGGAAAACGTATTCGAAACAAATAACAGAGTCATTAAACGCGATATTGAAATCAGATAATCGACTGTTTACCGCCATATTGCTCAATAAATCCTCAATAGTTTCATCGTCAAGATATCAGTCAAATTTGTTCTACCTCTTTGATGAATTTGATGATAAAAATTGATGATTACATACCTATAGGAAGGTCATTCCCAATTTGTAATTCCGATTGGTTGGGAATAATCTCTGAAGGACAATATATTACTTCAGCTTGGGAAGATACATGGATCAGCTTTATCGAAAATCTTCACTTCACTTCAATCTGGAAAATTTGGACGAGTTGCAACATGTTCCTCCCCGAGGTTAGTAGAACCCATTCATAACTAAATATTGATTTTTCATGAAAAATTACGAACCTTCTTCATGAAAGAAGATATGGTAAATTACTTACATGGGTAATAATAATGGTTTTGTAGGCTCCGTAATCTTTTCAGCAAAAATGTTCCTCTACATAAATCAATTTCAGATAAAAATATCTCATTGATATTCCTAAGCTAAAAAAATACCACTGCCCCTGCCAAAAATGTCTCATAGAAACTGATAAAAAATATATAAGTACCTTATGAGATCCAAGTTGGATAGTGAAACCGCAAACCCATATACCATATTAATAAGTATTTAATACACATCCCAGATACATATTCCTTTGATTGCTAAATCCCTAACGTGAATCTTTGATATTTTAATGTGTTTTTACACATAACTCATATCCGTTTCTATCAGCTACTCCTGGAGATGAATGCTATATATTTCTATGACGTCATGTCGTTTGAAAATAAATGAGAATGTATGAGATTTCATAGCAGGGATCTATGGTTTTCAATTGTGGTTCTCACACATAAGACCTATATGTTTCTGATGGTGATTTCCGGAATGATTGCTTTATGGTTTGTATATGTTTGAAAAAGCGGTTACTGGAAGAGAGTAGGTATATGAGATTGAAGTTGGAGAGTGAAACCGTAAATCATTGGCTAGACCCATCGGTGATATTCACCAGAAGTCATTGTGATTCGCAGATACACATTTCATTGGTATTCAACGGGAATTTCTCAGTAATATCTACAGTTTTTGAGTACTCACCATACAGCTCTTATATGTTTCTAACCATAATTCCTATGATGGATGCCATATTTTTGTATACTGTTGGTTGGTGGATTTATACAGGTAGATAATGGCAGTCACCCACAAGAATCTATTGTTTTCAAATAGGGTTTTCACTTATAACTTATATTGGCGATTCCAAAAATGATTGCTATATGGTTTGAATGTTCAAGTGTATGAGATCGAAGTTGGAGGGAAAACGTAAATCCATATAGAACCATCGGTGATATATTAACCAGAAGTCATTATGATGTATATAAACACTAGTTCATAACTAAGACATTATGAAATTCATGCACCACTCAGGCACATGTTTCGGACATGAGCCATCATGAGCCGTAAAATAATATTGAGTTCATGGAAAATAGAACTTTTATTACTGTAAAGTTCTCTACCAGTTGTATTAAATATAACAATAATACAAGTTGTCCATAAAGTGCAGACTGTATTTTTTCAATTAGTGATTATATTAGACTACTCATTTGAGGAATACCATATATGGAAAAGTGAATAAAACATTTGCTGAAAAAACTTTACTTCTTCAAAACCATACCTCATTCATGAATGAACATTTTTTAATGTCACCAAAACTTAGCTATTATACAGGGTGATTCAAAAGTACTTTGACAAACTTCAGGAGGTGATTCCTCACAATATTCTGATATGAATTGTCCGAATAAATATATATCCGGAAACGCTTCGTTTCCAATATACAGCGTGTTAATGTTTTATTTTTATTTTCGTTTTTTTTGAATACCTTCCGAAATACTGGCCTCAATTGAACGAAAATTGGTATTAAGAGGTATTTGAAGTGTCAAATTCGAACCTGATGTTATCATTGCTCTCATTCGTAGGGGGCACCACCTACACGTCTTTCTCTTTTTTGAAGATCCATAACTTTTTTTACCGTACTTCTAGTACATTTTTCAGTGAAAAAATAAATTTTTCTATCATGTCTACGTAAAAAAGCTACCCCTGTTACAAGTCGATATAAGCAACCGTTTTCTAGATATTTGGACTTGAAAATTTCAAGTCGATTATTTGATTATCGATGCGTGTTGAAGTTATTACCATTATTTTGCATTTTTCACAAGAATACTTAGGAAATGAATCTGACATTTAAGTAAGTAGTTTTGGTAATTACATATTATGTGATAGTTGAACGTTTTGTTGCTTTGTTGTAGTTTCTGTAAGTTTTAAAACACTAATTTTGAAAAAATGGATTATTTATCAGGAGCGATTTCCAAATCGAGTACTGCGTTGAGCTCCAACATTTACCAGTCTCCACCGTCGTTTGACAGAAACAGGTAGTTTTAAGAGGGCAGCTGATATTATTGGAGGACCACGAGCAGTCCGAACCCCAGAATTGGAAGAAGCTGTTTTGAACGCTCTCGAGGAGAATCCAGAAACAAGTACAAGAAGAATTGCTGAAGCTCTCAATTCTACTCAGTTCACAGTTTGGAGAATTATCCACGATCAACAATTTTATCCATACCATATTCAAAGGTTACAAGTTCTTTTGCCACGAGACTTTCCCCAACGCATTACTATGTGTGGAAATCCTCAATTTTTAAGATATGTACTCTTCAAGAACGAGGCAAATGCTATCACAAACTTTCATAACAACCGTGCTTGGGCTCTGGAAAATCCGCACGCAGTTAGTGGAAGACATTACAGTATCAATTTTCTGTAAATTTATGGGCGGCAATAATTGATAATTACTTGATAGGTCCTTTCTTCCGTTCCGACTGAATGGCGCAACTTAGTAATATCACCTCCACCTTCGTTGATTATATTGAATACGTTCTGATTGACTTCCATCATTGTTCAGTTCTACTTGAAAATTATAGATTCGACAGTTGACTCCTTCATTTTCCCTGCATTGCTTACTTTAACGATGCAATGTGGAAAAATTTCATCTGGAGACCTTCCGGGGCATTATCATCACAAGCATCAATCAATATGTATTCTGTAATATCTAAAGCAGCTGCAATTACTTTTCATTTCTCAGGAAGATTCTGAAGTTGCTTTCTCTTCGCATTTCTAGCAGTTTCAAACTCAATATCAGAAAAAGGATTTATTCCTCGATTGAATTCTCCAAAACTTTTTAACAAAAAATTAAACCGACAAATAACGAAAAATTAAACTGACGAAAAAATCAACTGAAAAGCAAAAAATTAAATAAACCTTCTTGGTCTTAATGATAATTGAGCTCTTAAACTAATGTGAGTAACTAATTTTGAGTCGGCGCTAAACAAACAATTATTGAAGATCATTATATAACTTTGAAGAAGTAATCAAAACGCCGTTGTGCATCTCGCTGTCATCATTTCACGCTTTACCTAATGCAATTTACTTTTTTTATAGTGAAATTATCAAATGTCAGAGTTGTCCTATTGGAATTTTCTCTGATCTCAGCGGGGCATTCGACTGCGTTGATCACGTTATTTTAATATCAGAGCTATATGATTCCGGAATAAGAGGGCAGCCTTTAACCATAATCAACAGACATAAGTACCGACATTAAAACTATTTTAGAAAACACATGTAAGTGGCTTAATGAACATAAGCTATTTTTAAATGCAGAAAAAACTCAAATAGCAACATTTTGTAACAGACAAAAAGTATATACACCACTAAATATATCGGTCAACAACTGCACGATTCGAGATAGTGTAGGGGCGATCAGTTTTCTAGGAATCAAAGTTGATCCAACTCTTACTTGGAAAACGCTTTGTGAAACGCTAATATCTAAGCTTAACTCAATAAATTTTTTATTCAAAAATGTTAAAAGTATTCTAACCAACGGAAAACTGATAAATGTATATTATGCACAAGCAGACACCCGCATTAGATCTGATATTTGTTTTTGGGGCAATTCTACCCTAGCTGTGGATGTAGTCATTTCCCAAAAACGCATCATCCGATGTATTGTTGGTGTGAAATGTGCACATTCCTGTAGATCACTTTTTGTAGAGCTTCGAATTCTAACGCTGACCTCATTATATATTTTAGAAATGTGTTTACACATACTTCGAAATAAAGACAAATTCAAACTGAACAAAGATATTCACTCGATGAATACCAAAAAAAATAAGGATTTCAATGTACTATTTGTAAAAATGTCTATCAGCTATAATTCACCCGACTATATGGGGTTGCGTATTTTCAATAATTTACCTAGTGAAATCAAAAGTATTGATAAACTGACTAAGTTCAGAAAAACACTAAAGGAATTTTTAATGGATACATGTTTTTACTCTTTGTCAGAGTACTTTTATTAGTGGTTTTTATTTTTGTTTGATTATTTGTCGTCCACACATCTAGTTTGTATTTATAAACGTGTTATGCTTTTGTATCTCTGTTTTTGTGTTTTGTATTTTGACTATTGCTATATTACTAAAACGTAATCACTTGGCAAAATAAATTATATCTATCTAATTGCTAGTTTGTTGGGCGCCGACTCAAAATTAGTTACTCACATTGGTTTAGGAGCTCAATTATCATCAAGACTAAGAAGGTTTATTTTATTTTCTGCTTTTCAGTTGATTTTTTCGTCTGTTTAATTTTTCGTTATTCGTCGGTTCAATGTTTTGTTGAAAAGATTTCATTTTTCAATTTTTTGTGGCTTAAATCTACTAATTAATACCTACTTGATTTTTGATTACTTCCAAAATACTTAATAACCTAGCTCACTTCAACTATTAACTGTTGAATAATATTATTATCTACTTTAACTATTTATTGTTATTTAATATAAATTATCTTTGGAAGATCTGGTTAGTTGATTTCATCACTTTGTATATAATTCCATCCTTCATCTGTCAATGTCAACTACATATGTGTGCCAATGTTCACAAGTGAAAAATCAATCATCCCCTATTTTGCTACCCATAGGGGTGGATTATTCCATTACAAATTAAAATATGATCAACTATGAGGTATACCCTATCTAATAAAAAAAGAATCATCCAAATCGGAAAACCCATTACAAAGTTATGCCTGTTAGAATCGGTTAACGGACCAAAATTAAGAGGCTGAACGATCAATATCCTCCATTTTGCTAACCTTAGGAAATGGTTATTTTCGGAATTATGGCCATCGAAAGATTCAAAAAGGTCTATTTTTAATCACAATTTCCACTTACTTGGGACGGCTTCATTTCTTTATTTTTTCAGAAATACACTGTAGGAAACCCCCAATTTCTATTCGATACCTTCTTCAAGCAATTCATTTTTTTCGGGTTTAGGATAATAGTAAGTTTACTTTCAGAAAACTAAAAATCGTTTGACATTTCACGTTATACATCTCATCTGTCAAAGGTAGAATTATAATCTTTGCATCTATTTGCTACATTGTTGCCAATTAATCAATTCTTGATAAATCTTCATATATCCGGTGAGAGCACTCCTGCTCTCTGAAAATAGCTGAAAGACTTTTTTTACGTGTACTAAAAACTCGGCGCTCTCGTACCCTTCCTTTGGTCCATAACACAAGTTTTTCAAGCACGTTTCCTCGCGCAAAAATTACCACAATGCCTCTTTCTTTTCACAATGTAAAAACATCCTCGATTTAGGTGATAGCGAAATGTCCCTAAACTTCATTTTACCCTTACTTACACATTTGCTGAAATGTCTGCTCCAATTGAAACCTAATTCAGTTTACTTGCAACTCGCAGCTGACTGTCACTATTGTGTCCAAGAAATTATTCGTAAAAAACGAGAAAAATCCCCTCTACCGAAGTGCCCGCGAGCGAAGCGAAGTGTTTTCTGAAAAAAATTATTGGCTGGCAATCAACTTGGATAGCAAGGTTAGCCAAGTTGAATGGTTGTGTTTCCTTCTTTTACGTAACTCAAGTAGCATTTTGAGTGGACGGAACGTAAGGGCCACGATTCTGGAAAACTTTGAAGTGTTTGACCACAATCACTGCCACGTAATATACAAGGTTCTATCACGCGGCGGCTACTAAAATGGGGAACACTTTTTTGGTGGCTGCTATGTTCCGATCTACGTTCCCGGATCTCAGATAGCCACATTCCAACCACGTTGTGGTCACCTTGCGAAAACGTGGATATGTAGTGGCCGACACTAGACACGTTTAACAACTGACTGCGTTTGTGTAAATAATATGTAGCTCTATCTCTGTTCAGCAACATATTTTTGTGATAAATGTTCCTCATTTTGCCTGATTCATTTGTAACACTTGATCAACTATGAAAATAAATAACATATAAACATACAAACGCGTGAGTAAGTATATTGAATTTTGATACTTCTGATCGGGATAAAATTAAAACGATTGAAAGTTTTATGTGAAATATGGGTGTTGAAGCTCGATTGTGAGCATGCGCCATCTGAATACACTTTATTTAAGGAAAACATCATAATTTTGGAAATAACTCGCCTCTGAAATTATGTACTTAAATCCCTCAAACATTGTTTTAACAATCTTGGTTAGTTGAAACAAATACCTACGTAACAAACTACTACGTTTGATGCAGTGCTGATGACAAATAAATCTTCATTGAATATTTCGATCATTTCTCTAATAATGGCGACCCAGCATATTCCTGTAAATATGGTGGCTTTTGGAGAATATAGCTTTGAAGTGGCAGAAAATGTAAATATACCACTCTGAAGCTCCTCCCATCATAAAGTGCCCAGAGGAACTAAATTATTAACTTTCCCACCACTGGAAAGTGGCACCCACGTCGTAGGCCCATGACTCACAACTTCAAAGTAATAACCTAAAAATTACAATAGGTCTTATACCCTTGGAAGGGGCGAACACGTCAGGCTATTATAACTTGCCACTTCAAAGTTATAACCTCGAAATTGCGGGTACATGCTCATTAATTGTTAAAAAAGGACATGTAGCAAGTATAGTGGATTTATGCAGCTCCAATCAACAATTATCAAGTACCAAGTAACAATTATCAATTAACAAGTAATGGTAATGGCATTCATGCAAACAGAATTAACAATTAAAATATAAATATTAAGCAGGAGCAAGTCAGAGATCTGATCTATAAAATCAAGAAAAATTGTCTATTGAAAACGCATAATCCATTTTATTTTGAATGAATATCAGTCACTTTTCACGTAATAGGTAAAACGAACTTTTTTCAAGCCACAATTAAATAATTTGAGAAAACTTAGGTTAGCTTTCGTCATCGCGAGGAATGGTGAATTTTGAAGGTTATTGTAATTTGTAGAGACTTTTATTAAATGTGAACTGTGGTTATCACTTATGGAGATAGCAAGAACGTGGCAACCATCACCACATATCACAATCATGTGCCTGCCACATTGAAGGTTTTATGGAAGATACCAAAACGTCACCGAAACTATCATACCCTCTTGAAAGTGACTGTGACTTCTAAGTGATATTTAAGCGGTACAGGATGTTACCGCAACAGTTATTTTCCACTTATGAGTTTGAAAACCTTTGAAGTGAGTTGCTCAGTGGCCATAATGACACTAATAAGCTATAGAACTGTGGGGTGGCTACCATAGATGGGAATTACGTGACGACAACCATACACATATAAAATTTCAGTTATTCTTAGTAGATTCAGTGGTGATTAGGTGATAACACATTTGCTGAAATGTCTGCTCCCATTGAAACATAATTCAGTATACTTGCATCTCGTGACTGACTTTCACTATTGTGCCCAAATAATAATTCGTAAAAAACGCATATTTACCCAAAATATTTCCGAGCAAACGGTTATTTTCGGAATTATGGCCCCAGAAAGGTTAAAAAAACGTCAATTTTCAACTTCTACTTATTTGAGACTGCTTGTTTCCTTCATTTTTCCAGCAATACACTGAATAAAACTTTCAATTCAGATAATTTTTATTATTACAATAAATAATTTAATTGAATAAATACCTCTTCATGTCTATCGGACATTGTTTACATTTGGCAACATTGCATTTTCAACATCAATGATGGATGACAATTCACATTGTTGACAATCATCTCAAATCTTATTGCCTGTTTACTCAAATGAAAACACTTTCAAATAGGAAACTTTCTTTTTTATCCAAACTCTCTGCGGGACATTTAAAACATATCTTCTAGTATCGCATTTAAAAAGTCTAGTTCTTACTGTTAGAGTGCTTGTTTTGTGAATAATTGTGGAATAATCCTCTTTAATTACATCTGTTCATTGATACCTACATACCATGGAGTTGGACATTATTTAACAAAAAAAAATATTTCCGACTCTTTCTGCGGAAAAATTTTGGTTGCTAACGAAGTTTAGTGCATTCTGAAGCATCTGTGAAAATTTCGTCAAAATCGGTAACATTTCACTTTGCTGAAGGTTTTCCTTGAACTGCTCGAAAAGTTATGCGTGATCAACAATAAAAAAATAAATAAAAAAAATATACGCGTCGACTAGAGATTCTCCTCTTTTTTGATTTCGTCGGTTAAAAATACTTTTTTTGCACCGACTTAGTGGTTGTGTTCCAAATTTCTTGACAGAAATCTTTATAATCTTCACCATCACATTTCCGCATGTTCACAGCCCAGTCTTTCAAAGTTCTTGCTTTTCGGTAGTTGGAGTATCCCGCTGTTGTTCATATTTCCTTGAATCACAAAACGATGTGAACTGATGCAATATAGATTTCCTTGTATTAACTGTATTTACTGGTTTAGCTGATCTAACTGGGTCATCATGTGCATGTGCATGTTTTTTTACAAAAAATACCAATTGTATTTATATCAATGAAAAATTTATAAAAATTTTGTATTTTCATGGCATGAGTGCATTTTTCACACAAAATGGGAAAGTTAGAAGCGAAAAAAGCCCTGCTCGATATCACTAAAACATTATGTTGTGCCATACAATATTTTCCAATAATAAAGTTTTTTTCAGTTCCAGGAATGATTTTATTGAAAAATCAGTTATTGTTGAAACAAAACCTATCGTCGAGTTCTTTTCATATCGCAATGAAACTACCACTGAAAATGGCACAGTGTTTGAGCTTTTTTCCCATCGATATGGAGGGTGATGGATTCTGTTTGAAATTTAGATGGTTATATTGGAGGACGGGATACTGCCTAATAACTCTTTTATTTTTCATTATGGAGTTCATTTTAGTTACTGTTCACACATTCAGGTTGAAATTCAGTTTCCTGGACTTACGTGAGTATTATTTTCTCTATCTAGCGATCACATTACTTTTTACCAAAAGCTTGTTACCCTTCCTTTTTCAGAATTATTCATCTTTCATCTTGCTGGATTGGTGCAGTTCGTATTGATCCTCAAGCTCACATATAAGTGGCCGGATTTTGTGAAGAAATGGAGGAAAGTAGAGACCGAAATGAGAAGTTACGAGATTTCTACAAATTTGCGTTCGAATTTGAATTATTTGACGAATTCATTAATGCTCTTTGCATTCGGTGAGGATGATCCATTATCACCAATGAAGTGCACATTATGAGGATTCTTCTCATTGACTAGTATTGATCACATTTGTTTCCATGAAAAAAATTTCTTTAATATGATGAACATGATAACAGTTTGACGTGACGAAGTTTATATCAGACCAAATTTTTACCCAATGACACGACGTAATTTAATGCTAATATATTTTTTTCCACAAATTCAATTTTTAAGATATATTGGAAAAAACTTTAATGCTCTTCTAGGTATTTTTCGGTTTGTTGCAAAGTTCTTTCAGTTCTTTAAAATCCAATGAAGAGTGTATTTGCTTATTTGTCAGTGCATAAATAGAACGATAAATAATGAATGTCTTTTCTGAATGCAGTCCATTATAACGACAACACAAAATACCAATGATGTTTTACTAACACTCTGACATAAATTACAAAAGTAAGTGTGGATCCATGCAGCACAAAATAACAATTATCAAATAAGAAATAACAAATAACAATTATCAATTAACAAGAATTGAAATGTAGCATTCATGCACTCAAAATAACAATTAAGAAATAAAAAGTAAGCATGCGCACAAGATGGAGATCCGAGGCGTTTAAATTAGGTAATCCTACTTTTTCAAAATTCCATGTCCCCTCGATAATAAGGAACAAGTGAAAATTCAAAATGTCCAATAAACAATATGAAACAAAAACAATACCTCAAATATTAGAAAAAGTGAGGTTATTTTCATCATCGGTTTGACCAATCCGCGGTCATCTGCGTACTAGTTGCGCACTAGAAGAAAATTTCGTTAAAATAATGTAAAAATATAAAAGTTGGCCAACTTCTACATGTTATTTCTTAAATGATAATTGTTATTTGTCTGCATGAACATAGTCATTGAAAACTATAGAGTTCAACTTATATTGCTAAATGTTATTTCTTATTTGTTATTTGATAATTGTTATTTTGTGCACCATGAATCCACACTGAATCGAAGATCTAGTAACTGAGCTAATAAATTCACTCGATACAAATAAATATCCTGGACCCGATACCACTGTTTTTGAAAGAATACTCATCAAACCAAACCTAAGTAACGAATCAAGTAAGTCAGTTTATTGGTATAGTATTTCTAATCCCAATTGGACCGACATAAAAAGTTTCGAGAAGGAATTCTCTTTCACACGACTGAACTTTTTCATGATTGTACCAGGAAAGCTTCGAAAGTAAAAACACTGGTAGTATATACATTTCCCATTTGCCGGGCAGTGCATATGAACACTTCTCGTAGTGTTCTTATTTTTATTGCCGTTCCAATTGGGATTAGAATAACTATAACAAGTAGACTTTCTATTGATCGAATCTTCAAAAAGTTCCATGCCTATCACATTTAAATGCACCAGATATTTAAAGCGACTATAGTTCAACAATTGGGCCAGAGGTAAAATGCAAGAAGATGCTACCTTATTTTAATAAAAAAATGGATGTAGTGTTGTCATATTAATAATGAGAATGATGAGCAGAGACCATACGATATCGTCATCGGGCCGCCCAATATGCCTAGAAAATATTTTTGGAATTTTTGGGAATAACGTCTAAAATACGGGTTTTTCATAAAACAAGAGTAATTGCATATAAATATTCTCTCCAACAGAAGTTCGGATGTCATAACCCTAAAATGTAATTATTTCCGAAGAAAATCAAAATGAAACAGAAGTAAAAAATATCTATAAAACCCGACGGGAACGGCTGTAAATTCGCTAGTTCTAAAGTCCTAATTTTCGGTATAAAAAATTAGACTTGTACAAGTAGTGAGGTAATTACAAAAAAAATTCATTACAGGACCGATTTCAATTATTATGCGACGGATCCCCTTTTTCAGGCAAGTTGGCAAGCATCATAAATAGTTCATGAACAGTGCACCGCGGTAGCAATATCCTCGAAATAAATCTAAATAGAGTATGATTTCAGCAAGATCGAGCCCTAACACATTATTTGAATGCACTGGAGAAGAACCTAAATGATATTTTTCCACTTCAATGGTGGAAGAAATGGTCAAAATAAATGTTCCGCTGGATCCCCAAATCTAACGAAAATATTTGTTTTTCCATACGCAATCCATAATATGAAGGAAAACTCATCCTAAATATGCATTGAGATGTTTATTAATGAAAATAGGAAAAATGTGGTGCAATGGTTATGATTTGTTCATTTATTTGACACAAACTCGCATTTTTCAAATTCACTTTTGATACCAAACCAAAAAAAAAGTTTATTTTCAATCTTTTTTTAAACAGAATCCAAATATCTCCAAGTTGAAAATTAATTTTTGGACAATTCTAAGGAATCGAGGTGATTCAGACACATCACAGGTGTTATTTATTCCCACTATAATCCATTATTGTGATTTTATCAATATTCATCTGCAGATGGCATGTCAACAAAAACATGCTTTCAAGTGTTTGTAATATAGTCAATAATGATATAGACTGAAAAGGGACTCTAAACAGGCTTCTTACAATGAACCGATACACATGACATTCTTCTCTGTATATTCGTCACTAATATCTAGTTTTTCATCTTATTCCATTATATTACTTGACCTGCCCCCCTATGGGTCAAGTAATATAATCGTACAAAAAAAAACGAGATATCGACGGAGATATCCGTTTTGAGGTCCCCCGAGACGATTAAAACAATTTCGAGTCGTCGTCGTCCCGTTGTCCGTCGTCGTCGTCTCGTCTCGTCGTCTCGTCGTCTCGTCGTCGTCGTCCGTCGTCACGATCGTCCGTCGTCCGTGTCGTTCGTCGTCCGTCGTCGTCGTCGCGTCGTCGCCGTGTCGTCGGTCGTCTCCGTCGTCGTCGTCCGTCGTCCGTCGTGTCGTCTGTCCGTCGTCTCGTCTGTCGTCCGTCGTCCGTCGTCGCGTCGCCGTCGTCTCGTCGTCGTCGTCGTCGTCGTCGTCGTCGTCTCGTCCGTCGTCCGTCGTCGTCTCGTCGTCGTCCGTCGTCCGTCGTCCGTCGTCGTCGTCTGCCCGTCGTCGTCCGTCGTCCGTCGTCGCGTCTCGTCGTCCGTCGTCCGTCGTCGTCGTTCGTCCCGTCGTCGTCGTCGTCGTCGCCGTCGTCGTCGTCGTCTCCGTCGTCGTCGTTCGTCGTCGTCGTCGTCGTCTCGTCCGTCGTCCGTCGTCCGTCGTCCCGTCGTCGTCTGCCGTCTGTCCGTCCCGTCGTCGTGCCGTCGTCGTCGTCCGTCCGTCGTCTCCTTTCGTCCGTCGTCCGTCGTCCGTCGTCCGTCGTCCGTCGTCCGTCGTCCGTCGTCTCGTCCGTCGTCCGTCGTCCGTCGTCTCGTCGTCGTGCCGTCTGTCCGTTCGTCCGTCGTCGTCGTCCGTCGTCCGCCGTCCGTCGTCCGTCGTCCGTCGTCCGTCGCGTCTCGTCGTCCGTCGTCCGTCGTCCGTCGTCCGTCGTCCGTCGTCTGTCCGTCCGTCCGTCGTCTCGTCCGTCGTCCGTCGTCCGTCGTCGTCGTCCGTCTCCGTCGTCCGTCGTCCGTCGTCCGTCGTCGTCGTCGTCCGTCCGTCGTCCGTCGTCTCGTCGTCGTCCGTCGTCCGTCGTCTCGTCGTCGTCGCCCGTCTGTCCGTCGTCCGTCGTCGTCGTCGTCGTCGTGTCGTCCGTCGTCCGTCGTCCGTCGTCCGTCCGTCGTCGCGTCTGTCCGTGTCCGTCGTCCGTCGTCCGTCGTCCGTCGTCCGTCGTCCGTCGTCCGTCGTCCGTCGTCCGTCGTCCGTCGTCCGTCGTCCGTCGTCCGTCGTCCGTCGTCCGTCGTCCGTCGTCCGTCGTCCGTCGTCCGTCGTCCGTCGTCCGTCTGTAATCTTCCACGATAACTACCGAACCGTTTAAACAATCGAGCTGAAATTTGGATACAGTTCCTGTCCCGAATGCGACCATTAGTTTTTGGCTGTCATCTGTCAAACGAAACTTGACTTGCAATATGTCATTTGAAAGCCCCTAAAAAACTTTACCCAGAACAGTCAAAATTATTTCTCCAACTGACATCTGCCAAAATTTAAAAAAATCCAATTTCAACCTTTGCCATTCAATTATTCAAAATCTATTCGATAGATTAGAACTAAATTCGGCAGGGAGTAACACAACAAAAGTACCTCACTTGGTCAATTGACCGGTGAATTGACTGTTGAATTGACCGATCAAATTGACTTCGTACAGCCCTAAAAATGTTTTGTTTCAAAATAACCCATTCTCCCTGTCAAGTTCTGAGTGCCACATACCTGATTTTTCCAATTCAGTTCTCTAACTGTCATAGAACTCCAGCTATAAAGTTTGGTTGCACTATTGGATATATCACACTCGTAAGCAAAACAATGTTTTACTGTCGAAAAGCGAGCGAATGAAAATCATTGCGTATTTTGATATGTATCGGTCGCGTCAATTCAAAGAAAAATAATAACTTTTAAACAAAAAATTAAAGCAACGAAAAAATAAACTGAAAAGCAAAAAATAAAATAACGTCCTTGGTCTCAATTATAACTGTAGGAGCTCAGACTAACTGTATCATCTTTCTCTCGAGGCGAGCAAAGCAGTACTCAACAAGGAGATGGGCACATAGTCATCGATTTTTGCTTTATTCTTATCTGGCTTGAGGCTAGAGATTACCTCGGCCTGTTTAAGTATTACTGGGTAGTGTTGAAATTTTAATACCGAGTTAATGAGAAATATGAGATGCACAACCGCTTTTTTGGGGAGGTTCCTGAGTAGAACTGGATCTATTTTATCCGGGCCCGGTTCTTTATTGCGAGGGAGTCGATTAATAATATTTGTTATCTCTTCGTAGTTCGTTATCAGTTTGGCCAATGTTCTTGGATTTATTTTTGCATAGGGTATTCCCCTGACTCCCTTGCTGATGATGGTGTCACGTTTTTAGTTGTGCTAAATAGTGACACTGCCAAGTCTGGAAAATACCAAGTCAGTGGACTTATGAAGTCAAAAGAAGCGGTAATAACGCTGTGTTTGAATGTCTCACTGAATTTCAGGCTTCTAGAGCAGCGTTTATTCTAATATTACACAATATCTTCTGGGAAAAACTTTTTAACAAAAAATTAAACCAACGAAAATTAAACTGAAAAACACAAAAAATTTAATAAACCTCCTTAGTCTTGATGATAATTGAGCTCCTTAACTAATGTGAGTAACTAATTTTGAGTCGGCGCCAAACAAATTGGCAATTGAATTGGTAAAGCGTAAATTGATGGTAGCGGGATGCACGGCGGCGTTTTGATTTATTTCTTCAAAGTAATACAATTATTTTTTGTTTGGCGCAGACTCCAAGTTAGTAACTCACATTAGTTAGGATCTCAGTTATTATTAAGAATAACGTGGTTTATTTCATTTTTTGCTTTTCAGTTTATTTTTTCGTCGGTTTAATTTTTCGTTAAGAAGTTTTCATTTCTCACTTTTTTGTGGCTAAAATCCACTAATGACTACCAACTCAATTGACTCCAGGTATCAATTATGTAGAAGTGTCATCAGAACTACATATCTACATATCGCATTTCAACTTCGCTGACTCCGTATATGGTTCGAAGTTAACAGCTGCATATAAAAATTAAATTCAAAAAGTGCAGAATACCTGTTTGAGGCTAATTGACGTTGTAAGAAGAAACCAGAGAATATCACATAAATTAATACAGATTGGATGGTTGAATATGCAAAATAGAAGAATTCATCACGCAGTCACTTTATACCAAAAAATTGTTTTATTTAAAACTCCTACATATTTGCTCCATAAAATATCTTTCAGGGCAGATATACATAACTTGAATCTACGATTTGAACGTTCATTATCCCCACCGGAATTCAAAACTGAAATATTCAGGCGATCCTTTACTTATCAAATTTACCAGTTGTATAACTCCGTTCCTGAAAGTATAAAGAACCTCATCATCACTTGCTTCAGATCTAAATATAAAAATGAACTATTCAAAAAACAAGTCTAGATATTCCTCTACCTTGCTGCCCAAAGTATAAAGATAATCATCCCTTTTCTCTCATTGTCTATTGTCAATCAAAATGCTAAATACTGCAATGTTCCCCTTGACACACTGTACCAGGGTTAAGTGAAAGAACATTTTCGTAGTGAAGCTACTGTTTTCTCTGCAGAAAATGAACTTCGCCCTTTATTTTCAAAAATCTGTTTTTTTCACTATTACAATATAACAACCTCTATGTATATTACTTGAAAATAATAAAGACCTTTATTATTATTATATATCCCAGCAAACACTTACATTGGCAGTTTCGTGAAGTCTCAAATTGCACATATTTGTTCTAAACATATTTATTTTGTGACATTACTTTTTCAACTAAAATTCGAAAATGCAGAGATAATAATTTTAGGATATTCATAAATAACCACAATGCCATCCCCACAGAAAGTGGTAAATTTCTAGTTAAAAAGTTTGTCATCGAGCAATATCGCAACGAAGTCTATTTGGGAACATCATAATGTTAACATGAATTGGATGATATTTCAATTCCTTTTTGAGTGTGTTACTATATATTCCCAATGTGGCTGTTTATTTTCGTGAATGAAAGTGGTCATTCTTTGCCCATTTACACGGAACTGCTCTCACTCTTTCCTTGCCAAATGACTGAGTGTATAGAATATGTGTGGTGAAAAGGGGAATGGAATGAAGATATCTCTATGAAACCTCCCATGAAAAGACCCAATGTGGTTATTAAAAAGATATGTATTGACTCAAAGACTTGCACAAAAGTGACTACGGATGCATGTTTTTGAGTCTATTTTTTCAAATCTCAATTTGAACAACACAGTAATTTGAAATGCGTACTTGATGTCGCGGACATTTCACTGCAAATGCGAGCGGAAGGCAATGTTTTTGGTACATCGCATTTGGTAGTCGCGAAGTTACTTCCATAGTATTTCACAGTTACTTCCCAGTGTTTGCTGGGATGTGTGCCAAGTTTCAACGGAATCGGTTCACAGATGAAACATTATTATTCCCCTATTTGTCTACCCTTGGGGTGGATCTTTTTTTTGTTTGGAAATGACCAACTCTGAAGTATAGCCTATCCAATGAAAAGAGAATCATCTGAATCGGTAAACCCAGTACAAAGTTATGAGTGGTAGAATCGGTTAACGGGTAAAAATTCAGTGGATGAACGATAAATATCCCCTATCCTTGGGGGTGACATTTATCTGTCAAATTCGAATGGGACCAACTTTGGAGTATACCCTATCCAATGAAGAGAGATTCATTGAAATCGAACAACTCTGTGAAAAGTTATGCGTGATCATACATAAAAAAAATATACGCGTCGAGTTGATAATACATGAAATATTGAATATCAACTGCACCCTGGAAAAAATCATCAACTGAAAAATCATACCTTGCACAAAGTCGAAAGAATCTTTGAATGGGGACGGAGTTTCTTCCGAAAAAATATTATAAAAAATAATTTCGACGAAAAACTAACTGCTTCTAACTTTAATATTGGAAAATGGTAAAATCTCACACTCAAAAGTTACAATTCGGGATAATAGTGTGAAACCGTTTAATTTTCTTCACATCTCGAATTTTCATTTAAATCCCCGATTCCGTTCAATTAATTGAGGAAATTCCTAAACGGCGCACCCCCTATTATTTTGGAAATGCCCACTGCCACATGATATAGATTCAATGTTTTTCTTTCCGTTTCCCTGATTTTCGTTCCTCATTTTACTGCATAAATTCTGATTTTCCATTACTGGGTCTATAAAAAATTATATTATAATGCAAGATATTTCTTTCTAACAATTTATGATATCACTCCCCTCGTGAATCTACCCTTCACTTATCTTTTATAAGATAATGCTTGATTTCACATGCACAAATTTGATCTTTTTTGAAACTCCATGGAAAATATTTAAACTTCATGTTATTTCAGTTGAACACAGTTTGGTAAATGCGTACAAGCTGAAAAAGTGTTTCGATCGCCACTCCAATTATTCTGAAGCCTTCGAAGAATTTTTCGTACGTTCCTACGAGTATGCATTCAACGTCCTATCGTATTCTTTCTGGGTTGGGCTGATGATCCAGGTTTGGTAAGAAAGTGAACAATATCATCAACCACTTGAAGTTTATGAATTTTCAGAGAACTTTCAGCTGGAGTTTCGCTGACGTCTTCATCATGCTCATTGGAACAGCTCTCACATTCAGGATGAGACAACTTTCGAAAAAAGTTGAGACAATATCAAGAATAAAGGTATTCTATTCCGCTAACCATAATATTCCTAAGAGGAAAGGAAAGCTATTTATTTTCAAAATCCCCTCGATATCACTTTTATACGATGGCGTATTTTTCCGAAATCTCTACTTGAATCTCGAGGGTTACAATTACCAATTGCAGTCTGAGGACCTTCAAAGGTTCGAGCTGCCAAGTCGCACTATCTTCTCGTTACATAATTACTCACTTACTGATAATAGCATGTTAAAAAAACTAGGAAGCTGAAATTTTACGTAGTTGTAGAGTTAGACACAAACAAGAAAAAAACTGGAATCTAATATTTTTCTGTGTCGTGTCCACTCAAGTTGTAGCTGTGAGTATCAGAGTAAATTATACTATAGAGAGAGTTCGCTAGAAAAATTTAACTTGAAAACTAAATTAAGCGGCTAACTTTGCTTCCACCCTGTATTTGGTTTCATTTTATACATGTGTTGTTCATTTGTGTACGGGATTGATCTTTCAAGCAATTTTGAAGGAATATAAGTATATTAAAACACGACCCAGTTATGGTTTATAGTCTAATTGAAGTATATTGCATAATCAAGTTGAATCACATAAATAAAATTAGTCAAGTAAAATAAGGAATTTACTGTCGGGCATGCATATAGACACTAAGTGCAAAATTACTGAAAAAATGTCCAGGTAAAGTTCAATACAGTGCTTCTCAAAAGTCCCCTCCATCCCTCTTATTTTTGGAGCCATTATATATAACAAGTGAAATTTGGAAACTGAATATAAGAGGTTGTAAACTTCCCTACTAGTGATGATAGATGACGAAATCGTCAAAGATGACGTCACAAGGCCATTGAGACCAATAATTTTAAATCAAACCCTACGGCAAGCGACACCTCTTTTAAAAGTTATCGAAAAAAGCTATTCAATGATACTAATTTTGTTTGTGTTTATGGCAGTTTTAATGGCTCATTAGTAAACATTAAAATTTAAATTCCATTCAGTATGATATTCATTACAGATTTAAGAATCAGTATCTACTTAAAGAAATTGCTCGAAGTGACCTCCATTTACTTCCTGACAGTGAAATATCCTATTTTTAAACTCTTCTCGTACTTTTGCAAATGTGTCTGCGGAAACAGCCTCACATTCTGCAACAATACGTTGTTTTAAAACGTCAATATTGTCAGGTTCAGTGGCGTAAACTTTCGATTTAAGGTACCCCCACAGAAAAAAAATCCAAAGGTGTGAGGTCTGGTGATCGAGCTGGCCATTCCGTTGAACCTCGTCGTCCAATTTCTCATCAATTCCAGACTGATCCCTCTTATTCCATACTCAGAAAGTTTGTTCAACAAGACGTCATGTGACACGGTGTCAAACGCCTTTGCCAAATCAAGGAAAACGGCCAAGCATTTGGACGAATTATCCAAAATCTCTGTTGTGTGTTCTACGAAGTCTAAGACAGCCTTTTCTGTATTCGAGTTTTGGATGAATCCAAAGTGCCTGTCGGTTATAACCCGATGTTTATTTATAAATTCAAGTATTCTTTTCTTGACAGATTGTTCGAAAATTTTCGCGAAATTATCTATCACAGATATAGGTCTATAATTTCTCATTTCATGTCTATTCCCTGTTTTGTAAACTGGGACAACTCTCGACTCTTTCCATTGGTTGGGTAAGTTACCGTTTGTATAGCATAGATTTATTAGATGTTTGATCGGCTTCAGGATATATGTGTGTGTGTTCTTAATGAGTTTAGTATCTATTCCATCTGGCCCTGGTGCACAATTGTTTTTTTAATTTAGCTATCTCATTCTCATCAATGGGTACAAGGAAAAGCGAAGGCGCAATTGAGGGTTTCATTAGAAAATTGTCGGGGAGATCACATTTATCAATTTTACTTGCCATGTCAAGGCCTATTTTTGTGAAATAGTTATTAAAATAATCACTTTTTGTTTTATTTTCAGTTATGGGGTGCCCATTTTCTCCAGTAATAGTGGTGTTTTGTATTTGATTTCTATTTGAGTTAGTGTTGGATATTTCGTTTATAATTTTCCATGTTTGTTTACAATCTCCATTTATTTCATCTAGTTTATTTTTATAATATTGGTTTTTTGTCGTTCTAATCAATTTATTTACTTTATTTCGGTAATTTTTGTACTGTTGCTCAAGTTCATGAGAATAATTTTTAATTAGTTTCTTTTTTAGGTAGTCCCTTGTTTTTATTGAGTTGATCAGTCCTTCAGTTATCCAAGGTTTTAATTTTTGTTTTTTATTATTTTTCACTAATTTAATTTCAGTTGCTTCCTTGGCATGCTTTACTAAATTTTTGATAAAAAGGTCATAGCATTTCTGTGTTTCCCTACATATTAAGACATCATTCCATGTTATTTTTTCCAAGATTAATTTTAGTTTATCAAAGTTTATCCTTTCGAACTGTTTTGAATTTCTAGGTGTTTGTTTTGTTATTGCTGGTAAGGTCATTTCTACGAAAGTAGTGTAATGGTCCGTAATGCTACTATGGACAACTGCAGGTTTGCGGTTTATTTCATTTTTTATGAGATTGCTTTTTCTAATGAATATGTGATCTATTAGTGTAGTCGATTCCCTGCATACTCTTGTAGGTACATTAATGTAGGATAAAAACCCATTTTCGGACATGATGTTCTGATAGTGATTTGTATTATTGGATGTTAAATCAAGTAAATTTATATTAACGTAAATTATTTCTATTAAAATGACCATTGTTTGTAAAGCGTGATTCATCACTGTATAGAATATTGAAATGGAAATTTGGATTTTCTGTTTCTTTTCGTATAACCCAGTTACAATACAAAATCCTCCTCTGCATTTTCATACAAATATTGATGAATTTGATATTTGAATGAACGATACCGATGTTTTTTCTGAATTTTTCTTGCTGTTTCTCTAGGTACCCCGACCTCATATTCGATCTGCCTTCATGATGTATTTGGATCAATTTCAACCGCTGCTAGAACAGTCATCTCCGTAACTTCGCTTACAATAACATGTTCCCCATCATGATTATTCCGTTCTTTCCTGAACTGTGACTCCAATATTGCAAAATAGTTTCTACTACTAGGTTGCGGACGGTTAGGATATCTCTCCTGGTACAGACGCAAGGCTACATAGGATTTTTTCCTTGATTCTCCATAAATCAACAGAAAATCAACTTTTTCAGTTTGGGTGAATCGGTAGTAGTTGTTCATTTCACAAATGATTATCTTGGAAAACTCAGAACATTCGAAATGTCAACAATTTGGCATAAACACAACGACCTAACATTTCAACAAATTGAATTCCATAGCCAACTAACATGAAGTTGAAAGGTTCAATACAAATGTAGGTATAGCATGGAAAATATCTTCATAAAAAATAAATATAAAACAAAAATATGGAGAATTTTTCATGTTCTGTATCTCAACTTCGAAAATTTCTATGTTAGCATTTGAAAGAAATTAGTGTATTGATGTTGAAAAATGAAGAAAAACTAAAATTGTCAAAATTGTTAGTCTGCATTGTGTATAAAGTTTAACCATGAATTATTGTTACTAACATGATATCGTTCAATCTTCTATAGCATACTTTCATGAAAATGTTCGGTTACGAGGGGAATACAAAAAGTATTTTTTGTAAAATCTTAATTATATCAGCAGATTGTTATATATCATTGCATCGTAATTTTCAAAAAAGAAAAAAATACTTTCCATTTGAAATATAAAAATTGGATGTGCTCTCGGTCAAACCGGAAGTGTCATATTTGTTTTGATACTTGCTAAATTGTACATTCATAACATCAAATCGAAGTACCGAATTCGAAACATCGATATAAAATAACAACGAAGATATAGGGGGGTAAATTGGTTCCGGGTCACCCGGTATAGTACAATAAACGTCTGTGTAGTACCTCAATCAAATGCTTGACAACTCGTTGATTTTTATCATCATTGGTGAAATCTCAAGAAAAAGTCGGATCCCCGAAATTGAAGTCGGGCGCTGGAATGAATGATTTGCAATAGATAAAATAAAAAAAATTGTTTGACATCAGAAAATCTTCTATCTCGTAGAGCTCCGATAAATCAAACAAAACCTTACCTTTGTCAGGTAGAATTTTAGTTTTTTCATATTTTTAGGTGAATGACACGAACCAATGGAGACTTCTCAGGCGAGACTATGTCCACCTATCGGAACTATGCAATATAGTAAACTCAAGATTTTCCTCCATAATAATTGTATGTTTCCTGACGAATATATATTTTGTGTTACTGCAACTCTTCCTGAGTTTGGACAGAAAGGACGATACTATAGAGATGGTTTACTTCTACATGTCTTTCGTGCTCATTGTACTTAGACTGGTTGGTGTTTGCATTTTTGGAGGAGCAGTGTACGAAGAGTGGAGGAATATTGGTTTCTTTCTCAATTGTGTAGTGTCATCTGCATACAACAAAGAGGTTAGTTTTCAGAAGAACGCGAAAACTTTGATGAATGTGCGAAAGTATCCGAACAATTATTGAAGTTGTCTTCAAAATCGATGGCTGTATATGTTTGTTCTTAATTTTCTTTCTCAAGGGGCGTTTTCAGAGTCGCAACATAATTTACTCTTCCGGGCAATAGTGCGTCAGAGTCCAATTGCTCGGGATCTACCACAGTTAGAAAGATGATTCGAAAACGAAAGTAAAGTAGACAACAGTGTTTATAACCAAAAATGATTGCCGAATTGTATACGGCAAACCGAGGAAAATCTACAGGGTCGAGCGTATTTTTTTAAACGGAATGCTATGCAGGGCCGGACTAAAAGGTGGAGGCCCTGGGGCAACAAAGGAGTGGAGGCCCCTAATTATTTTTCAAACAATTTTTTATTTTTTTCCATTTATTGCGGAACAAATCAAATTATTTCGACACGAGCATATGTAGGTATAATAAAATACAAGAAATAAATTAAATTACAGCGTAAACGAATGGATTCTTGCGAGCTTTTTTCGACGAAAAGTCATTGATAATTTCGGTCAAATCCAGCATCCGGAGAAAATCATTCCCAATGCTAAGAAGCGATAACTTTGATAGGCGGCTTTGTCTCATCGTAATTCGCCTATTTTTACATTTTTCATTTTGGAAAATGAGCGCTTTCCAGTGCAATTCGACACCATCAAAACCAAGTACATTCTCAGTTGTAATATCACAAGAGAGTGAAGATAATTCGACAGATTTTCGAAAACTTGTTGCCAGGCAATAGACAAGGGAGACCAACTGGCTCGAGTGGCTATTGCAAAATGCCAACAAGTTTGAGAAAGAAATCTAGATAATTATTTTCTACTATATCGAACTCTCGTGTGGTATTCTTCAGATTATTTTTTGATGTTACGATCATAAACACATTTCCTCGCAAAATTATATAATGTACTAAGCCGGTTTTGATTCATTCCTCACTTTTCATGAAAATTGATGACAGACGTCAAATTAAAAATATAGGTTATCCGACTATAAAAACAAAATACCTCAAATTATTCCCGCGACAATTTTCTAGGTAGAATATTCCCACTATTGATTGGCCAAAACGTACATGAATTATTTCAATTGAACGTTTCCATTGGTTTCTAGCAATGTCAAAAAATAATCACCGTAATTTCAATGTTTGGGAATGTAGCTCTGAAATTTTGGTTTTCAAGAATTTGATAGTAGAACAGCTTAGATTGGTCTTTTTGATAGTCCTTTTTCAGAAGGATTTACATTTGTTGCGGAATGTCATCCTTTCAGATTTCGGGGATTTCTCTGTTACAAGCGCGCCACTCAGCGGACACTTGTCAACGCCAATAAATAGGAAAAACAGGTATAGACGGGCAAAGTGTTTGTAGAATCGGCAGCAAAATAGTCAACAGAATTTGGAACTTTTGTTCTATTATGGAATACGCACAGGGCTCTTATAAATAATTTGATGCAATCATATTCATAAATTGAAATATTATTTTCTTTTGCTTATGATTATTGAATTTCATTGTGAATCTAGATCGCTTGTGTCATTCGAAGAATACATTAGACAAAAAATCCTCCATTTAATTAAAAAAAAATTTATTTTTTTTAATTCAATTGTTCTTGTTTTTACAGCTAATTTCGATACGATATAATATTTTGTATAATAGTATGATGTTTTACTTGGTGATTGTTTCTCGCATATACACATGATTCATCAGATCGAAGATTAATATTAACCATGGATTTTGACAAGAATACGAATGTTTAAAACGAAAAATTAGAGGACAAAGTGGGAGAACTGCTCTTTCGTTGTCAGATTTTTTATATATAATTTTGCATATCCTCCGGTATTTGTTGAGGAATTTTACCCAAAAATTTCTATTGTGGAGGCCCCTCTCTTGTGGAGGCCCCGGGGCTGCAGCCCCGTTTGCCCCCCTCTTAATCCAGCTCTGAGGCTATGTATATCAGCTCATTTTTTTCAAGCAGTCTAGTGACCCCCATCCAACCCTCCAATATTATTGACTTTCTCTCCACCAGTAGAATGAATGTTTTTTAGTGGAAATAATGTCATCTCCAGATGCATACTGAAAAAAAACATCGTCGTCAAGAATATGAAATTTAAGAGGAAATAATGATAACACTATTTGATAGACAGACGTGTGATATTCGTGATCCATTTGCATACCCTGAAATCATACAGGGTGGATAAAAATGATTTTTCAAATCGGAACTTTTTGAATTGAATTTTTTGTGTTTTTCAAATAGAACACATATTTTTGGACCATATGAAGTAGGATTCGAATATTCTTTGAATCTACACCCCCAGGCTATTTCTAGCCGTTTCCGATTTATTGAATTTTGAAAATTTTTATTTACTCATTTCCACTGACACACATTCCACTATGGAAGCCTGTATTTTGGACGTTTTCCAAATTGGACAACTTACGAAAGATACTCAATTTAGAAATGTTATTACTTTATTGGGAATAGAAAATTATATTGAACTTCTAGAAGACCTTTTACAATTGAAAAATATGAGTTGCAATATGAGCATGAAACTCCACTTCCTCCATAGTCACCTGGACAGGTTTCCGGAAAATCTAGGTGATATGAGCGAGGAACAGGGAGAGCGTATGCATCAAGATTTACGAGTCATGGAAGAACGTTATCAGGATTTCTGAGATACGAATATGATGTCTGATTATCACTGGTCCCTGATTCCTAAGTTCACACATAAGAGAAGAGCTTCAAAGCAAAATTTTAGAACTCAGTGAATAATTCAATATTTTAATAATTTTTTTCTCGGTAAATAGATGTTTCTTTCTGTTTTGAACGTGGATATCTGATACTCAAAAACTGGTGCTGATAAAAAAATTCCACTTATATATTTGAAATGGGCATATATTATG
The DNA here is from genome assembly GCA_018342105.1 of Gonioctena quinquepunctata. NCBI lineage: Eukaryota > Metazoa > Arthropoda > Insecta > Coleoptera > Chrysomelidae > Gonioctena > Gonioctena quinquepunctata. The sequence continues at coordinate 71,712 of JAFIRS010000383.1, read as the reverse complement.
TAGTCAGCAACAGCATAACATTTTTCGGTAACAGATGTCCTGTAAACTAGTGAAATTCAACCAAAAATTGAGTTGAACATGGTCAGATAGCGGTTTGTTTGATTAGTGCTGTATATATTGATATAGTAGGCTCGGTTTTCACAGTATAATTCGACATAGTCAAATTGGACCCTTAAGCAGTTAACTTGCTCCACAAGAAGTCATTTTCAGTTTTTGTTTTGGATCAACACCTCCAAGTTGTGTTAGGCTTCAACTTTGGGACTTTTGAGTTGGGGGCAAGTTCTCATTAGACTTCCACATCCCCAAGTTGAGGCTGAGCGTAACCTTGGTGAGTCGGCCATTTCAGATTATTAAACTAGAAATGTCTTTCTTTTCTTCTCGACTACTTGGTGCTGTTTTCTTCTTCCTCTTTTTCTTTGGTCTACTTGATCGAGATCTTTGGGATTAGGACAGACTTTGCTTTTGTACCTGAGTTCAATAATGATGGTTCAAATTTGAAGAATTACACAATAATCTTTATGAGTTTCCTTGGTATACTCTGACATAATTCTAACAAAATGTGGGTTCTCATTAGTCTGATCATTATCAGATCTATGTTCTGGTTGTCATGGAAACTCATGTCAAGGTTATTTCTGATTTCAAGTTATATGATTCCATGTTACAAAATTCCAATAATTTGTAATCCATCATAATCCTGGACCAGGATGAATTCTAATATTTTTTTTTTTTTATGTTCTGGTTCCCACGAAAAGGGATATCCTGTAATGTTCAGAGAACATCGTGGGAACCAAGGGAAAGAAGGTAGGAGTTGGTGTTCTTCTTAAATTTCTGAAGGTTGTATGCCTCGGGGAACACCTCCCTAGGCAATGAGTTCCAAAGCCTCGCTGTTCGTTGGATGAACGAGTCTTTGGAAAGTGATGTTCTGCAGGTCTCCAGAGTGACCACGAAGGGGTGTGATGACTGAACTTGACGGGTTAATCTCGAAGAGACTGCCAAAGCAGGAACGATTGTTGATATTTCAGAAGAGCATCGCCCATGAAAATATCTATAAAATAGAGACAAATCGCCAACTTTTCTACGGTGTTCCAGACAAGTGAGCGAGTTTGTAAGCGAGGCATCACCGACGAGACGAATTGCCCTTTTTTGGACAGAATCCAATAGCCTCAGGATATGTTTAGGTGCCGCACTCCAAATATGGGAACAGTATTCCAGGACAGGTCGGATCTGTGCCTTATAGATCATAAGCAGCTGACTGGGGGTGAAATAGCTCTTGGCACGAAACAAAGAACCAAGTTTTTGGGATGCACTTTTGGCAATGGACCTCACGTGATTTTCCCAGGAAAGGTTATTACTGATAGTAATACCAAGCATCGATATGGATAACTTCAGTGGTATGGTTACTCCTGACAAAGTTATGTTAGGCACAGTGAGATCGGCTTTTCTAGAGAAAAGATATGCTTATGTTTTGTTTGCATTGAATTCTACCGAGTTATTAGATCCCCATTCGAGAATTGTTGCTAAGTCCATATTTATATTATTAACATTTCTTCCTCGTTCATTTCTGGTTTCACGGGCTGATATAGGGGCCCTGGAAGAGAAAGCGGTATGGAGGGTACTATCATCGGCAAAGCTGTGTACTGGACATGAAGTTGCTTTCAACAGGTCGTTGATGTGAAGTAGAAATAGTGTTGGTGCGAGAATAGATCCTTGCGGAACACCAGCATTTATGAGTAGAGTGTCAGATGAAACTCCATCGACCACTACATGGAGAGACCTGTTTGAGAGAAAACTAGCAAGCAGAGAACACAGCTGAGAGGGCAAGCCATAAGACGGAAGCTTGGCGAGGAGTCCCTGGTGCCAAACTCGATCGAACGCCTTGGAGATATCTAATGCCACAGCTAAAGTTTCTCCATACTTTTCAATAGATAGCTGCCATATATGTGAGACGTAAGCGAGCAGGTCACCAGTTGATCTCTGATGGCGGAAGCCATATTGCCTATCGTTGACAATTCCTGAGTCTTCCAGATATTTCATGAGCTCGATGTTGATGGCTTTTTCCATGACCTTTGAAATAATAGATAGCAGTGCGATAGGTCTGTAGTTGCTAGGTAGGGCCTTTTTGCCTTTTTTAGGGACTGGCTGTACTCTTGCAATTTTCCAATTGGACGGAAATACCCCCAAATTGTAAGAGTGGTTGAACAACTTGCAAAGAACAGGTGTTAGTTCGGGGGCACATTTCTTGAGAACAATCGGCGGGATTCCGTCAGATCCACAGGCTTTGTTGGTGTTGAGACCCAGCAAAATCTTTCTGATAGTACGTTGGCGAAAGGTGATCTCGTGCATGTGACTGTCAATAGGTGTAATGTTCGGGGGTTGTTTTCCCGATGAATCCAGAGTGGAATTTCCAGCAAATAGGTGCGCAAAGATATTGGCTTTTTCCTGGGCAGTCGTTGCTAGTGTTCCATCTTCTTTGGTTAGAGGAGGAAATGAGCTGGAAGTGAAGTTTCTTCCCACAGCTTTGTAAGTCTCTTGAACTTATACAATGTTCGATGTGACAGAAATCTTTCTAAGGCTTCTTGTACACCTGACGAGTGAGTAACCGCACTTTCTTTTCAGTTTTTTCTGATTTCTATTTAAAATCAAATATTTTCATACTCTCATGGTTATTTTAATTGAAAACTTGTTAAATTCAGTTATTGATTTCATTAATTGCAGCTACCCGACCTCGTACCTAATTCTCTATTATGATATCTTTACCACTTTTTGTTTTTAATTGGCAACTTTCTTGTAGGTTTTTTTTTGTTAATTAAGGTACTTATCTTGACATTCTCCAATACTGTAAAGTCTATGGAAATACATATTGTATTGTATTGTATTTCAAAAAAATTTCAATGATTACTTACAGGTTAGCACTAATAATGGCTTACCAATTTTACGATTTCACAAATTTTCTGCACGAAATACAAATTTCTTTCTTCGATACTTCTGCGACTACCCTCGTATATTTTATTTCTATATTTTGCAGCAAGAATCTGCAAAGTAGTTTTGTAGAAATTTGCACGATCAGTTATGAGATACAATTCAATGTTCTTCAAAGTATAAACTGGAAAAGTAGCAGAGAAAATTTTCAAAATTATTTTTTAGTACTCAAGTTTTATCACTCTTTATTGCATTCCACTGTGTTGATTTCGGACTGCTTCCTTAGCTTGTATGTGACGCTTCCAGGTGGAGAGGATGGCCTGTCATGTTGTTTCTTGGGAACTATCCCTATCTGGAAAGAATTTCTTCAATATCACCAGAGGACTCATCCTCAAGGTAAGTCTTTAGCGGGTTCAATCCACCGATTAAGATAAAGTTTTTCAGATCGCTGGTGCAATAGTCACATACGAGTTGGTATTGATTCAATTCTACAAGAATAGTCTCGACAATAAACGGTAGAACATCTGGTACATGGTACAAGTATTGTAATTACGGTCGTCAATTTACTATGAAGAGTAATGTTCGGAAATAAAGAATTCAATCTAAGTTAACATTTTCATTAGTTATGGTTCGGTTTACTTTTTTTCCCAGCTCGACAGGAGACTGAAAGGTAAGTAGTATTCTGCAGGTCAACCAAGTAGATTCCATCTAAAGTTCATTACTTTTTAAAGTGAACACTTCTTAAATAATGTTTCCTCTATAGGTTTCACAAAACCACGACATGTGTTTCGCCATATAACAGCTTCGTCAAGTGAAGATAATGGTGATACGTTGTGTTAAATGAGAAGAGCAGGTAGTATAAAAAACCGATTCATGTCAATTTTTCATGAACAGAAACAAAAAACACAAAAACATCGACACGTGGTCACCCATCCAAGTACTAACAACCACGCCCGACGTTGCTTGGCTTCAGAGATCGGACGAGTTCTGGCACTTTTCAACGTGGTATGGTCGTTGCATTACTTTTATATCAATTTTGCAAATTTTCACTCATGGTTACTAGTAAACCGAAAATAAAGCTGTTTATATGCAACTGAATCTATTTCTCTCAGCCTTTAATTTGTGTCACCTCTAGCTGAAGAATTGAAGTGTACGTTTGTATTATTGAACAAAACAAAACAAAAGAAAACAAAAACGATGACAATAATAGTCATTTACCTCGAAAAATCTCATGGAAAATATGGAAAAAAATCAAATCCAAAGATTCTCAACACAAAGCGAGTTTAATTCAGAAATTAATATGTTATATTGTGTTGAAATATGATGAATAAAAAAACGACGAACAAAAACTCATTCTATATAAAAATTCATATGATAAATAAACAAAAAAACACTAGGTGAATCAGTTGAAAATTGTACACATATTAGGGTATTGCGTATATATTTTTCTCTGTGGCTTCTCTCCTTGGTCCTCCTGAAAAACTTCCGCAAAGCCTCCTCAATCTGTTTTTTATTGCCAATGAATTCAGAAGATCCTGTAACAATTGCAGGTGGAATAGATAAAAATACTCACCAAGTATTATTGCTGCATGTTTTATGTTGTGTTTCACGGCCCATTCAGTTGAATTTTTGTTTACATCTTTTTCTTTATTTTCATGGGTGTTCTCAACAGGATAATTTTGAACTAGGTCTTCTCTTGATGTAGGGCTGAATTTGCCAGAGAAAGAACAATCAGACAAATTTTCAGAATTTGAATCACATTGATCAATTTCAGGAATTCTATCTGAACTTGTAGAAGTTAATGTCATATGATTATCATCATTTACAGCCATTCATCGACTAGTAGAAGACCTCCTACTAGCCTCTCAAAATTCTCAATTTTCTCTTCCAAGTTTTCTTGCCCCTTTTATAATATTTACCAGTGTATTTTTCCTCTCAAGCCTTGAGGATACCTTCCTCATATTAATATGAACCTATAATAGAATAATGAATATACTATAAACATAATTTTCAATATTTTGATAATTGTTTTACCAACCTTAAACTCAACTTATTATTTCAATCTTCAATAAGATATACACAATACTATTACTGATGAAATGTTTAACTCACGTATAACGTCAAACACAATAAGGATTAAGGATGCCGCCAATCTTTTTACATCGAACAAAGAAAAGTTAGAAACTTGCACATTATGCAAAGTGAGGTTAACATTGTTGACAAATCACCAAAGAATTCAAACAATGTTGCCAAAGCCAAACAGGGTAAAACCACAGAAACCGATATGCTATTGTGTTTGGAATTTGTGTATAATTTGTATCATTCTTGGGAATTTCAAGGATCAAGGGTATATTCCCATACAACACATGGACATCCAGTGGATATCCAATGGATATCCATTAAGGATATTTTGGATATCCAATGGATATCCATTGAGGATATATTGGATATCCAATGGACGTCCAGTTTTTATCCAAAGGATATCTTCTGGACGTTCAATGGACATTCTTAGGCCACTAACTTGGACGTCCATAAGATATCTTTCATGGACATCCATAAGATATCCTTCATAGACATCAATAAGATATCCTTCATGGACATCTATGGGAAATCCTTCATGGAAGTCCATAGGATATCCATCAGGAACGTCCATAAGATATCCTTCATGGTTCTACATAATTATTGCAATTGCAACTCTTAATTTTTTTAAATGTAGACAAGATGAGCATTAATTGGAGAGTGGTAGATGAATAATTTAAAAAGCTATGTTCTTTCTCAAATTTTATTTATTGTTACTTTCCAAGCAAAACTATTTATATACTTCAAACTAGAAAAATGGTTTTCTAGAGTTTCCAACAAAAACGTTATGGTTGAATTTTGATAGTTCTCAATTTCAATAAAATATGAATTTGATATTTGATAAGATTCCAAGCAAAAATCAAATTATAGATTTTGAAGCAATATTTTCGTTCTAAGTAAGCTGAACAAAAGTAACTTCACTTGATGAAGAGATGGAACAAAACGATATTGAAAAAAATATCTTCATGAATAATGTTTGTTCAAAAATATTTCCACTTCATCAGCTGAAAACTAGCATGATATAAAAGAAATAATTTCAAGTGAATATGAGAAAAATTTCATAAAAAAATCACACCTAAAATGAAACAAAAATCTTTTAGATAATGAAAAATATATTCAGAGAAGAAATAACCTGGCATATGTTTCAAAATGAAATTGAAATTCTTGGTTATAATTAAAATAAGATTCTAATCTTAAAATGAATTAACAAAGAGATTTTGATTTCATATATGAAAATCAGTCAACAAAAATCAGTCACTGAAAAAACAATATACTTGATGTCTCATCTTCTGGTGGCACGGTCTTCTTGGCTCTTCAATGAATTTCAGATGACGCTTAATCTGATTAAAGTTTATGTTCACAGTAATCAACTGAACTAATCGATGCTAATGATCACAAATAATTATCACGCCACGCAGACACGCCACAACGTTACACAACATTTCCAACAATCGAAAAACATGTAAGTACCTGATTTTATCTAATCGACGTTTTACAGAAACGTCAGAAACAGAAACCGACTGCCAGTGGGATAGGTGGCGTTTGCATTTAGTGGGGAAAGTATAGATATCATAGACATCTTATCATAAACATGAGTGGGGTAAGCATATGGATGGTACTGGTAGAGAAAACCGTTATTATTTCATTTTATTCAGTTTGATTTGACTCCTTTCAAGAGAAAGTTGATAGTTCCGGAATTATTCACTGCTTCACCTGTAATTACAAATTCATCTGAGAAACTGAAATCTTGAAACATTTCTGTTTTTCATTAACACAAATATCTCCGCTGGACCAATTTGGGATATCTTATGGATATCCAAAATGGTCCAAGGATATTCCGACATGAATTGGATCTGTATTGGACGTCCGTAGGGTATCCTGTGGTGTATGGGTTATGCATAAATAATTTTCTGCTTGCGAAATGGTCACTTACCAGAAATTCCTGACATATATTTTCATTTTCTTCACAATTATTTTCCAGAAGAAAAACAAACCTTTTCAAAACAAAATCTCAATTTTGAATTTTCAATGAACATTTTGATGACTTTCGACGATTCGTATAAATTATAATGGATATCAGAAATACCAGGGACATGAATGGGACAACCCAAATGGGATGTCCTCTAGACAATCTCTGCGGGTCATCCCCTGTACCGCGGTTCATAAAAAGGACATACCTAGGACATCCTTGTATTGTTAGGGTTGTTCCTGATGCCCATTTTTTATCTTGGCCGGTAAAACGTTAATTTCTGGCGGAAAAATAGTCCACAAACTATGCAATTTTTGGTAAGTTGTGATGAACTGAATAGGTATCTCACCTATATTACTAGTGGAAATTATTGGAAAATTAATGAAATACAAAGTTAAGATCATATGAATTGCTAGTGGAACCTTTCGGTTACATACGAAACTGCCCCGGAGAAATCAATAAATTGAAGGGAGAGCAGAGGAAAACTTTGAACTGGTATTATTAGTTTTTCTCCTCATCAAAAGAGGTCACTTGTACTCATCTAGAGTTTTTTGGATTCGTTTCATCATCAAGGAAATATGATGGGAAAGTAAATCTCATTCATTCACGGTGTATGTAACTGGTCTATAGGACGAGCTTGATGAAAACACATGCGATTTTGAAAAAATCCCCCTACATTTTGTAGGGGGGAATTTGTAATTTTAGAATCCTCAGAAATTGAATAGGAAACCTAGATCAGTATTGTTTGCAAACGCCACGGTTGATTCTAGTTGAATGGAATAAAAAGATTCCGAAGGGAAATAATATCGAAAATGAGACGAAAGATATACATTGAAAATGGTTGAAGGACAAAAATAACGTCTTCGTTCAGTTCTTATATCATAGGAGTCTTTATTGACAAAAAGAGATTAGGTATCATTGTTCAATACATAATCTGTTGAAGTTGAAGAGAAGAGTTGTTACCCACGTAAATGTGTTTTTCATAAATAATACTTATTTATGTATCACCGGTATAAGTGTTTGATATTTCAATGTAAGTGCCTTTTTATCTTTGAAGCACTATCGAAATACATCATGGTTGCAGTGACGCTGTATATTCGGATTATGTCGGAAACACAATAAATCAAGAAATAATGGCATCAACGTCACATATATGCTGTCAATTTTAGTGATTTTGAAATGGATAGTAGTGACGAAGAAAGGGTAAATTGTATTCCACCAGAAATAAGTAGAGCATCCGAGGATGCGAAATTGAGTTTGTTGCCAAGTAAATCAAAAAAAAAATACCACAAAGTGTGTGACGAATTTGTGAGCTGGTTTAACGGAAATAATGTGACAAATTAGAACTGCAATGGCAAATATCACATGGGTGACACTCAAGATTTCAAGACATTCTTACTCGTAACGATAAAAGAAACCAACACGAAGATAGATCGTGTGTTTACTGCCATCGATAAAGAACAGAAATTGTCAAGTTATCTGTGTACTTACAGAAAATATGCTTACCTGCGAGTTGAAAATTGTGATGTTTTGATGCATAAATATAATTATAATTTTGTAAAATACTATGTTTTATAATCAACTGCCTTTTATAAATAAAAATTGCATATTTTTCCATTTTTTCAATTAAGTATCGATATATTTATATATAATTATATTAAATTTATTTATCATGATATAAAAAACTATTAAAAGGGCAAAATCTGGGTTAAATTAATTTTATTATATTTGAAATTTTTATATCCAATATTTCAGTGACTATTTTACTGAAAATGATAGTCAGCTGACAACCTAATGGGGAAAAGACCGTCAGTCAGATCGTTATGCACCTATAACTCCCCACCTGATGGTTTTTTCCTCACTGAAAGCACAGCTGATTTAAATGATAAAACGAATAGCCTGTGAAAATTTGGTGGGGAATGAAGTGATTTTATACCGCCCTTTTTATTTCCCCACACTATAGGAGTAGATAACGAATAATCCCCCATTGTAAATGCAGCTGACGATTGTTTTTCCATTGAACACCATTCAACAAATTTTCAAGTATATTGAAATGTTTTTTTGACAGATTCCAAATTGTTTGACAGACAGTCCCCCCCCCCACTACTTGGTCAGCTGACGCTCAGATTCTTGAATTATTGTCCGAGAAAAGACATTAGCAAACAGAAAACATGAGGATGAAATGATGTTGTCATTTGCAACGCTGCCTCCCGGAATATAAGATTTCATTTATTTGCATTGAAAGCCATCTGAGGCATTGTAAAAATAATCTAAATATTATCCTTTTACTGAAATTTTTCTTTGCATCTTTGAGAAATCGTTACTTCAATGTGTCTCCTTTACTGTAATTTAATTTTCGAAATAGGTATAATCTGTTATGAAATCCATTTTCTAATATACCGTTTATTTATTCAACTATATAGTAAATGATAACCTCCATGTAACATCCGACATTCGATATATTATATGGCACGTCGGAAAAGCAAGCGAGATTGTTTAAAAAAAATAATTTTATTTCCAAATGCTTTGGAACCTCGTCTAACTTTGATATGTTCACTTTTAACTATCTTAATACTTGGTAGGACTTGTTATATCGAAGGATGAAATGAACTTGTTAATTATTCGAGGGATTGACTGAAACTTGTAGTTATATCGAAATACACAATGAAACTTCTAGTAATGATAGAAAACAAAATGAAACTGGCTACGTTTATACCGTATGTGAATTTGGTAACCTTACCAAGTGTATGTGACCAAATTCAAACCAAATGTTTTAGTAATCGTTTATTTACATCGTGTTCTGTCAAATGATTGATTAACCAACTTGGTTCTGGTTTGGTATTTATTTAGACATGTCACCAAGAGAAAGGTTTGAAACTCTGCTATCTAATTCGGCTTTGTATCATCTGTCAAGACAATGTCTGTATGTCAGTGAGCTCAGTCATTTTAAATTTCATTCGTTCAGCAGTTTTTGTAAAGCCCCTACTCAACATGTCTTCTTCCAGGCTCTTGTAAATGTCTAGGTGTTTAAAGTTTTGGCCATCCAAAATTGATATAATTTTCTTGTCCAAAAATATTTGGAGAAACGAACTGGTTTCTTCATCTGCCCAATTAACACCTTTGGACTTTTTTATAGGAGGTTCTGAACTGCAGCAGCTCATTTTATATAAAAAATGCCAACAAAAATATATAAAACAATTTCCGAGGTAATGATGCGGAAACTAAGGTTAGGAATCACACAACATATTTTTCACGAACTCTCTCTCGCTCTATTTTTTATGGCTATTGTTTCCATCCGGTTCATCCAGCCAGTGCGATAACCACAACAGAACGCTTAGCAATCTTTCAAATAAAAATTTACAGTCAGGGTTGGTAAAATGTATCATACTGTTTACACCATCTTTGTCATCTGGTACACAACAAATTTCGGTACCAAACCAAGCTAGGTACTTGACCAAGTGCACAGTTCATACCACACTGACTAACAGAATTTGGTTGGAATAAAATCATTAAATGAAAAGTATGACTGTGTGCACGTATCGATATAATCGATGAAAGAAAATTGTATTTCGTGCATAAAATAATTTATTAAAATCGTAGCAAAGCGCTTTCGACCGTTAGGTCATCATCAGTCCGTACCTGAAAGTAAGTAATATTGATAGAGAACAAGTTACTGAAAAGTTTTTTGAGAAAGAAAATTGACATATTTCAAATGTGAGGTTACTTACTCGTCAGGTGTACAAGAAGCCAAAAAGACCATAAAATATCTCATGATCAATGAAAGTTGTATAGGTTTAAGTGACATACATGTTATTTTAACGGGTATTTTATCATTCTGTGAATCCTAATTTTCTCTACCGATTGAGAAATTGTCTACCTAGTAAGAAGTCATCCTGTGTATTCAAAAAGCCGTTTTATTGTATAGACAATCAGTTATTTTAATCGAGTTGAAACAAATTTCAAAATAAAAGTAATTTCAACACGAGAATTGTGATGACATTGGTTTTCATGTAGCGGTCGAAAAAGTTATAGGTACGTTGGATAAGTTATAGGTATTATATATCGAAAATGCGAACATTTAACATGTTTTCTAGCCTTCCATTTGATTTCTCATGTCAATAATCAATACGCCCCTCATATGATACGAATGAAAATTTTGTAGTTGAGTAAACATGTAGAAATAAGAAATGTTGGCAACAGCGCACAACGAAGTCTAGCATTGGTGTAACACTAACTTACACCACAAAATGAGTCTCTTTTTTCAACACGATATAGCAGATACTTCCACCCTTGTTTACACTCCACTAAACTACATCAAATGTTTATTTCGTATGGAGGAGTGCAGGGTGCACGGAACCAAAGTGGTTGCGATACATTTTATTGGGGATATTTTGCGTCTCCATTTCTTTGTAGGTGTTCAATCAGTTTTGTTCGCAATGTTCGTTATCAGCTTCGTTTCATTTTTTATTGTTCTATTACAAACTTACTGTTTAAGTGATTTTCGAGATTTGTTCCAAATTGGGAGGCATAAAAGGCAAGATAATGTTTTTATCGAAAGAATATAAACTCCCATTGAAGACCTTCCCGAATTCAAAAATAAAAAATGACTACACCCCTGAACAGAGGGGTGACATCGCAAGAATCTATCGAGAGGTGGAACAGAGAAAAGCTGCTGGTGAGGATCTAAGAGTTGAATTCATTCATGGCCATCCTACAATCGTTCCAGCAACTAACTGATGGAGAAGAATCTCCAAACAAGACCTCAAGTAAATTGACGAAACTCCTAAAAGAATTGAAAAGGGAAACATTCTCAATTGAATATTGATAGAAAGATTTTTCTGTGAATTGAAAAATCCACGATTAAAATGAAGTTATTTTATGAACATCCTGTTTATATTTTCAACAAATCAATCTATCATACCCCATGACAGGTTTTAATGTCAGAAAACACTAATTTCAAAGTGTCTCTCCAAAAGAAATGATTCTAACTTTTTCCATCTTTGCAAAGTGAGATTGCTTCTTGAAAATGTGTTTCCCATTTCTTCCGGTCTTCCTGATGATCGTGGAAGCGTGAAATAGATTTTCGTCGACAAAAATGTATTGAAGACCTAGTGAATGCGATGTCTCTCTTGCGTCAATGTTACGAATGATTTCTGGTGAGTACTCTCTTTTGGAAAACATTCTTCTTTGCCTCATTCATCTTTATGAGTTCTTAATCAAGACTGGAATGGAAAATCACATCTGAATGAAAATGCAAGTTTTCAATTTCAGATTTTTTCTTTTGAGTTAGGGCCTTTTCAGAATATCTATCAGATGTAGTTCAATGTCCAGCGTGGCTTTAGCCGGGAAAGTAGTTGTTTTCTGTTAGACATTCACAAAAAATAACTTCATTTTAATCGTGGATTTTTCAATTCACAGAAAAATCTTTCTATCAATATTCAATTGAGAATGTTTCCCTTTTCAACATGAATACCTCACAAGAGGTTATCTTGACGATGGGAGATAGTGACTAAAGTTTATCTTTCAGTCGCAGATGATTCCACATCTGATTTTATGAACATCCTGTTCATATTTTCAACAAATCAATCCTAAAAGAATCTTCAAAAAATTCTTACTAACTTTTTGGAACTGTCACGGTCATTCCAATATTCCCAATTTCTTCGAAGAAAGTAGGTATTTATTTTGATTTCCTCTGTCTCTCCGAAACGCACGCACCAGCTATTCCTCAACATTTGTCTCATTTAAAATGTGTAACTTCAAACGCAACTAAAGAAAAATCGCTAGGAAATCTTTACTGTTAACATATTACATAAATACCCCTTCTGTCTTATTTGCTCATTTTCCACCGCAGATTAAAAATTTATCGTTCGTAACATATATTTTAAACCTTCTCTAGAACTGGCACCTGTGCTCGATGTTTTCCAAACTCTTATATCAGATCTCCTCGAGAAATATAGAAGCACTATGATTGTAATTGCTGGATATTTCAATTGTAGAATATCGGATATTGGCGTCGTCCCCTCTGAAAAAATCGAAGAGTCGAATCTGTTTTCAGAACGATTAAGTTTAGACTCCACATTGAACACTCAACTCATTGATTTCATGATCAATAACTCCTTTTCAGTTATAAATGGACGTACTTCACTGCATAGACCTGGCAAATATACATATGTGGGTAAATTGGCGAGAGTGTTGTGGATATGGTCTGGGTAAATAACTTGTTTCTTTCAGATGTATACAATTTTTTTGTTAACGATAACAATTTTTTATCCGATCATTTTCCCATAAATCTATCAATCAATTACATTAATTATAATGATAACGGTAAGCGCACCCATTCTCCTAGTTCTAACATTAATCTGGTTAATTCATCATACTCGTTAGTGGAAGGACAATCTATCTCTGAGTTATAAGCTCAAAATGCAGTATTCAAATCGAACATACTTCATTTCTGACCCCAATGAATCATTTTTATAATATTTTTCCGATATACGTGAAACAGCTACGGAGTTAGGCATGGTTTATATAAAAAGAAACCCTTTGATTCATCATCATAATATTTTCAAAATAATCCTCAATTGGTTATATAAGGTACTCTTAATGGAAAATTCCCGATACCCTAGTCTTTGTTTCGATCAACAAATGCGTGTGCCGTTATGAAATAACCTCAATTACAATGACGTGTTGAAAAATAGAAAATTCTTACTTGCTAATTACCACCAATTTTTGCATGATTCAGATCTTGCAGTAACCTCTCGTTACCCATTTATGTACATTTACAATCTATTCAATACTTCCATGGATCCAAGCACATATCTGCTGCTAAAACTACCCATCCAGGTCAATCTCGCTCAATTACGTATAGCCAATCATTTCAAGATCAAATCCACTCTTAATGGAATCTCCTATTCTATTGATCCCGAACATACTTGCCCAGTTTGCAATAAAAACGAAAGAGAAAATCTTTTTCATATTATTTTTGATTGTCCTATCTATACAGTGATGGAACAAAATACTTCTTGCCTACGGAGTTTGGAAACATTTTTGGCCTTACAAAATATAACAGTAACTGATGCCAAGAAAATATCAGAGTACATTTGGAATATTCTTCAATCACGATCATTCATTTTAAACGAGTGGGTAACTGCAATATTTGTTTTTTTTCTTCTTTTCCTAATTACTTGAACTGTATCTAATTAGTAAAACTCACATTATTTTTTCCCTTTTACTTTTTTTGTTACCCCCATACACTCGTTGTTGTTAACTTGTTTTCAGAAGCAATAAACTATTATTATTATTGAGATAATGTTTTTATATTACATCCTTCGAAAATGCTTATTTATTCATAGCAAATTGGGCACCTATTTAGTTTGTTTATTTGTATCATTCAGCAGTTATTTAGGTAAATATTGAGTAACAGCACTCCTGCTTCCTGAAAATAGCTGATTGACTTGTAGGCTGTATTTTTGCCTCCTGATTAAAGATACCAGCCCTGGTGAAAGATCTCTAGTCAGTCCAAATCGCCCTCCGAGAGTAGGCACCATCATTTATTATTTGCCCCCGGGAACCTTTCAGAAAATTCTCTTGTTCATGGCAAGTCATCAGGTAGGAAATATTTTGTGCTCTACTTTCATTTTGGAGGGGTGCAAGATTCTATCTGCTCTAGATCGCAATACGGTTGCTCCTGTTTCTCTCAGACGTTGAAAAGTAGTGGCAAACACTGGTCTGTCAGGCAATCTCCTTAGAGGAAATCTACGGGCGTACTCAACTACCTACTGAAGCGTGCGCATTACCATCACAGTACCCGTAAACAAACACAATATCCGCGTATTCAGCTGTAGTGTAAATACTTGGCATGATGATTGCACAGACTACGCATAAACGCACTCAAGATGCATTGAAACTCGAATTTATCAATCAACATGTAACAGGCTGTCAAACTTTGACACAAACAAACCCTCAATTATTGTCGAGATTGTGGCCAGATACCTTTGATCTGATTTCTGTTGCAATTAGTGTTTTCATTTTACGAAAAAATTGAGGTGACTATTCCACGCACCTTGGAATTTTCACAAAATCTGACCAATAAAAAACCAATGACAGCTTGTATTATCGCGAAAACATTGGTCTATCAGCATCGTGTTTTCAACGACGTAACCATGGATACGGATCGCAAAGCAAAGTCTGACAGGTTGACCAAAAATAATTGTAGCTGCAAACGTCAAATGAGTCGCTTCGGTGCTACTTCAAATGAAGTAATAAACCAAAATATTGAAGAAAATATACCCAGTAACACAAAAAAATCAAAATCTTATATATGGAGACAATTTATGACGGACCTCAACTACAAATTAGATGCAGAAAATAGCAACGAAATATTAGCATTCATTATAAAAGACTGGGCATTCAATATGTGGAAAATTGATGGTAGTGATTACAAGGAGAGTGTAATTGAAACCATATGGAACATATGCAAAATTAGTACAAGAAAAATATTTTTGTGAGTATCAGAGACATATTGATTCCTTCAATAGATATAATGTTCAAGGAGGCGAGGGCGGCTCGAGATAGTTAGAGAAAATTGTTGCAAGCTGTATATACCCGAGAAAAATGAAATGAGTTCTGTCGCTATGACTTTAGACGAATAAAGAAATATGTGGTTACAATGGGACGAAGACACGCCAGAGGGACTCTAAAAGAAGTTTTTTCACATAGCTGCAGTAGAACTAGCTTGGAGAGGTACCGAAGCAACTTTTTCCATGTTACATTTTTTAAGAAAGAGACTGACAACAAAGGCTGTTCAACAAACAGAATTGCATAACACCCGATATTCTCCAAAACCCGCCGAGGTGGTGATAAAAACTGTGCAGATACTAAATGGCTTACTCAAAATTTGAAAAATCTTGAAATGTGTCCTGTGAGATCATACCGGAAACTTATATCTAAAAGGGAAATTATTACCAATGGCAGACTTTTTCTGACAATGAATGGCAAGTGGAATAAATATAATAATAATAATTGGTACAAGAATTGCCCTGTTGGTATTAATACAGTATCAAAATGGACAAAACTCTCTGCTTAGGATCAGACACTAAAAAACTAAAAATAACAAATCACTTTAATCGTGCCACTGCAGTTAGTCAGATACTACAGTCCGGCGTTAGTGAACAACAAGCTATGAAAATGATTGGACATGGAAGTTCGAACTCGATGAAACCGTATTAACATCTTAGTGCTGGACATCATCAGAATATACAGAATACTTTAAGGAGAACTCCAAGTACATCAAGTAATAATACCAACAATACATCGTATCCACCTGATAACGGTCATACTATTCAAATTTTTAACAATTGCACCATTTATGATAATTATAGTCGAGAATAATGTATTATGTTCGTGTTCATACAAAATTATTTATTGTTATAGGTAACAAATAATAATTAAAACAAATTGTTTATAGTTATAATAAATATTTCATGATTATAATTAAATTTGAATTATTTTTTATTATTAAATTTCTTCCTCTCATTCTGCCGAATTTAAATTTTTTGACCTTTCACTTTGTTCGTGAAATAGTCTAATAGAATACCACTCGTGATTGAATTTATCTTATAAGTCTGTCTTTTATTTCTAAACTCAACTGAGTTGCTTGAAGAAAACACCACTCGTCCTGCGGACTCGTGGTGTTTTCAAGCAAATCAGTTTCGTTTAGAAATAAATCGACAGACATATCGCGCAAATTCAGTCACTAGTGGTATTACTACTGACAACATTTATTTATTTTTATTTGCCTATTCTAAAAAATTAAAATCAAACATAGAAAAATCAGACGCGTACAATGATTTGTCCTAATATCAATTAGATAACCGTCTGGGACGCCCCTGGAAATATTTATTTTTTCTAATCACAATTGAAGAAGTCCCTCATTACCGCAAATGAGCATGCCAAATTTTATTAAAATCAGCCAAAATGTTTTTGAGTAATTAATTAAAAAAATCTAAAAACTTTGACACCCTGTATTTCGAAAACGAAGCAAGTTAGGACACATGCTTGTGAGAAAAAAAAACTTATTCCTAACCTAAACCCTGGGTCACCCTGTGTATTAGTTGCTTCTTGGTGTCGGTATTCATATTAATATATAATTTTATCCGTGTGAAATTCTGTCATGATTTACCTATATCACTTTCTTTTTTTACACTGTAAACTGTAAACTTTAGGGGAGGAAAAACCACAACCCCCAAATACATGGAAGTCCTGAAGTCTCACCTGTGGAGTCTTTTGACAAGAACGGGACTAGACAAGGAACTATAACAAACATGAGGGCGTTCAGAATAGATCTCAAAATGTCGCAGTGAAAATGCTTCTATCCCATAAGCTCCAAAAAACAAATCTAATCTAAACATCATACAATATAACATGAATCTCGATGTAATAGAGAGATTTTAAGCCCCTTAATTTTTCACCTTTTTTCCGTTATCGTTATTGTGATCATGCGCAAAGGAACTTTGCCGATCCTTTAACGTTATTAACGATAACCGATTCCGTTACTTACGGAAAAATAAAGGTGTACTGTGGTTATGTTTATCGTTATGTGTAACAGGACACCGTTGCCACACATTCCAGCTTTTCAGGCATTAGATCATTTTGAAATAGGTGATGTACGTGCTGATTGAAATAGTTAATATTAAACTATTTAAAAAGTATCTGTTTCCTAAACCTATGGAGAATTTGTTATATTTTTCATTATATCGCCGTAATATTGTTCAAATACCAAGTTTGATTTTTTTGCAATCTCGTTATTATAAAATTTGAATTGAGTATCTGACAACGTGTAAAAATAATGTTTAAAGTATTTAGAAACGACTGGCCTGCGAAAATATATTTCGGGTATACTTCCAGGATATTTTGTCTGGGAATAGAAAATTAGAGTAGAATTCCTTCTTTATAAATATATACCTATGGTAAGAGAAATGAGCATATCTATAACACATAATTATTATGTTTGCGCCTGCTGTATTCTCTTCGAATCAATTTAAACAAAATTTCTAGAAATGGGCGAAGACATAGGCAAGCTGGCTATACCAGTAAAGAAAAGAATGAGATTTAGGGAGGAGGACGACATAGCTTTGCTTAGAGAGGTGGCGGGGCAAAATTCTTTCTCAAATTCTGGTGTTTGGGACGTTATTAGAGAGCATGTCTTTTTGCTAACAGCAAAGAATTTTTCTGTAAAATCATTAAAAGACCATCTTGATTTAATAATAAAATTGTGGTTGGATAAAACAAAAACAATGAAGTACAAGTAAGTCCTGCTTCAAATCTCTAAAAGTAAACTTTTTTTATAATATTTCCATTGAAATGATTATTTTTTTTTATGTTCTGGTTCCCACGAAAAGGGATATCCTGTAATGTTCAGAGAACATCGTGGGAACCAAGTGAAAGAAGGTAGGTGTTGGTGTTCTTCTTAAATTTCTGGAGGTTGTATGCCTCGGGATACACCTTCCTAGGCAATGAGTTCCAAAGCCTCGCTGTTCGTTGGATGAACGAGTCTTTGGAAAGTGATGTTCTGCAGGTCTCCAAAGTGACCACGAAGGGGTGTGATGACTGAACTTGACGGGTTAATCTCGAAGAGACTGCCAAAGCAGGAACGATTGTTGATATTTCAGAAGAGCATCGCCCATGAAAATATCTATAAAATAGAGACAAATCGCCAACTTTTCTACGGTGTTCTAGACAAATGAGCGAGTTTGTAAGCGAGGCATCACCGACGAGACGAATTGCCCTTTTTTGGACAGAATCCAATAGCTTCAGGATATGTTTAGGTGCCGCACTCCAAATATGGGAACAGTATTCCAGGACAGGTCGGATCTGTGCCTTATAGATCATAAGCAGCTGACTGGAGGTGAAATAGCTCTTGGCACGAAACAAAAAACCAAGTTTTTGGGATGCACTTTTGGCAATGGACCTCACGTGATTTTCCCAGGAAAGGTTATTGCTGATAGTAATACCAAGCATCGATATGGATGACTTCAGTGGTATGGTTACTCCTGACAAAGTTATGTTAGGCACAGTGAGATCGGCTTTTCTAGAGAAAAGACATGCTTGTGTTTTGTTTGCATTGAATTCTACCAAGTTATTAGATCCCCATTCGAGAATTGTTGCTAAGTCCATATTTATATTATTAACATTTCTTCCTCGTTCATTTCTGGTTTCACGGGCTGATATAGGGGCCCTGGAAGAGAAAGCGGTATGGAGGGTACTATCATCGGCAAAGCTGTGTACTGGACATGAAGTTGCTTTCAACAGGTCGTTGATGTGAAGTAGAAATAGTGTTGGTGCGAGAATAGATCCTTGCGGAACACCAGCATTTATGAGTAGAGTGTCAGATAAAACTCCATCGACCACTACATGGAGAGACCTGTTTGAGAGAAAACTAGCAAGCAGAGAACACAGCTGAGGGGGCAAGCCATAAGACGGAAGCTTGGCGAGGAGTCCCTGGTGCCAAACTCGATCGAACGCCTTGGAGATATCTAATGCCACAGCTAAAGTTTCTCCATACTTTTCAATAGATAGCTGCCATATATGTGAGACGTAAGCGAGCAGGTCACCAGTTGATCTCTGATGGCGGAAGCCATATTGCCTATCGTTGACAATTCCTGAGTCTTCCAGATATTTCATGGGCTCGATGTTGATGGCTTTTTCCATGACCTTTGAAATAATAGATAGCAGTGCGATAGGTCTGTAGTTGCTAGGTAGGGCCTTTTTGCCTTTTTTAGGGACTGGCTGTACTCTTGCAATTTTCCAATTGGACGGAAATACTTTAGATCTGGTAAAGAAGAAGACTATACTGAAAAAGAACAGCTTTGCCAAGACATATATGAATACATGAACCAGTTCCGGATGAAACAAAAGAGAAAAAATACAAAGAAAATTCAAATGGAAAATGGGAAAAAACCAGGGATGAATGGGCTCACAATTTTCATAATAATAATGTAATAGAAGCTGCACCTGTGACTGATCATAAATACCAACCAAAACAAAATAAGGGTCACCTGTCAAATTATGAAGTTTAAATTTGGGGTTTAAAATCTCTTAGTTTCATCGTCGTGGTTAGAAGAAATAACCACAACAACGCCATAATAAGGAGATTTTTTAAGGGGCTTAAAATCTCTCTAATGGGAAATCTTCTGTCTACTTTCTATACCGTAAATAGGCTCATAGAGCAGATCTGAAATTTCTGATATCCACTGTACATATATTTGAATGGAATAAGTTTTTTTTTTTCATTTTTCAATAAAAAACGGTTTTTTATTATTCACACATTTTTTTGCTTTTGAATATTAAGTGTACTGAAGTTTTGAATGATCTGTGATTTTCTATTCAACAACCCACTTTGAACAAAATCAGAATATGATTGCCATTCAACTGCAATAACAATAAACGAATATATATTTTTTTCAATGACTCGTAGAAATGTCATGGTAATCCTTACACAATCTCTTTATCTTCCGGATTTGTAAGATTAGATAAAATATAACTTTTTATGGCGCGAATTGATATGGCTGAATAAATTGAAATACAGACAGAAGAATACTCGATAATGATGTCATGGAAGACGAAGGTAAGTGATTTTTTTCATTCTATACTATCGAAACAAGAATGCGATTATCATTTTAATAACATGAACACGTTTCGAGGCAATTTCTCATAAACATTCATTCAATTCGTCAGTGGTCTGGGATATCAGCAGAAATGTTGTTGAAAGTATATATCAATTGGTTCGGAAACTCGACAGAATTCTCTAATATATCGTTGTTTTAGTGTATTCACATAGCAATAGTTGTGGTGACAATATCTCAGGCGAGAATAATAGAAAGGAAGGAAAATGAGTTGGAGCCTTTCGAACTGGATGAACTCCTGAATGGGACTTTTGGAGCCAAAGGTTGGGATGGCGTATGGATATCAGGTGAGAATACAAACTCACAAATATAGATTATAGAGAAAAATAACGGAACCGAAATGCCGTACATACTTATTTTCGACAATAATCAAGAATATTGAAAACAACTGTTGAAATCATTTTGGAAGAAGTTATCGCTTATAATATCAAAGTGCCCACATTATTTCTTGAATATTTTAAAAATATTCGGAACTCAAGAAAAGTTTCCGTGCATAATTTGACATTTATAAACAAAATTACACATGCAGATTAAGTGTCACGTGACGTATATATTTATGAAAATTTGTATTTCGCAAATTTCTTTCATCAAATCAAAGAGTATATGGTTCGTTTATTGAAAGTGAGAATTATTCAAATAGGTACTTCAATTCATTGCAAATATTTCGACTGGGTTGACAGTCTTCTTCAGGTTTTTTATGCTAAAACACATTGAGTTGGATCATCATTTTGAGTTGGTGACTTACTCTCCGTATAAATCCCGAAATTAAAGTAGTTGCAAGTGAAATAAAATTGTGAAACTTTGATCATATATCAAGTGATAAAAAAGGTGTAAATTGAAAAAAAACAATAATTAGTAGTGATATCGGTAAACGCTTATCTGTACCCGCAGAACCTAAGAGACAAAGTGGAGAATAAACTGCTCTAGACAAGCAGATTGAAATTTCAACACATTTCTGAAATGTCGCTGGTGATTGATGAAAATAATATAACAAACAAGGACCTTTTTAATATGATGAAAAATGTTTTCAGTACGAATCTATTAGGAAACAAAACGACGAATTTAAAATTGAACTTCGTAATATAAAACAAGAACTTTGTAGCCAAATTGAGAAGCTGAAAGAAGAAAACACTTACCTGAAAGAAGAATGGAGAAACTCAAGGCGAGGGTATTAACAAGGGAGAGGAAACAAAAAAATTTTAATTTGATTTTTTATGGCCTGAAAGAAGAGGAAAACCAGCTAGCCGATATACAAAATATTATGTAATATGTCTTGCAAATAGGACAGAAACCAGAAGGGGAAAAAACTGGACCAGTCTTAGTCGCATTCATCTATCACCATGAAATAGATGCCATATTTGAGAAAGTTTCCAACCTCAGAGGAAGCGGAATATATATATATATATATATATATATATATATATATATATATATATATATATATCCAAAGACTTTGTCAAGAAAACTACCAACAAACAAAAGTACTACATTTCCATTCGAAAACAGCCAGACAACATAAAAAATCTAAAAAAAAAAATTGTTAGTAGAGGGAGTTGAGTTGAGCAAAAAAAATCCTTAGGTACGTATTCTATCATATTTTTTCATTTTTGTGTATCTAAAAAAAAAACATGAACTTATATATAAGAGATTTTAGGGAACGTAAAATAACTACCATATAACACCAGATATAAAATTAATTCTTCATGCGTCCCAAAACCTGAAAAAAATGCCTTACAACGAAGCTACTACTACGTAGGACCTAAGTTGTATAATATTATCACCCTGGAACTAAGGCAACTGAACTCACTGGAAATGTTGAAAAAAAAAAGAAATTGATACTTACCATGCCTCGCCTGCTGATCAGTCAGTATGTTGATATCAAGAATATTTATTATGTATAAAAAAAAAGAGTGTGCCTGTGTATGTCTCATTATGTATCAAAGAAACTTATGTTTATAATTATATTTTATATGCTATTATCGGAAACCCATGTTTCATGTTTTTTTTAAGTATTATTCACTAAATTAGGAATATCCGGAAAATCCACATTCAATGATCTTCTTTTGTGGCCAACCCTGTATTTATTTCCTGTCTGGTGAATATGTATATTCATGTTATTGTTAAACATTCCGTTTTGGTGAATAAATAAATTATTATTATAAGTTATTATTATTTAGAACTGTCCCACCACGCAGTCACTATTTTGGAATTTCAAAACTATTTTCGATTGGTTTAGAAAAAAAATAACATTCCAAAATCACCAGCATAAAATAGTCGATCTATCTGTTATCATTCAATAATATGAGTATTACGTACATACAATATTTATATATCATGTGTGCTGCTGTCACCATTTTGGCACACGATTAATTATAGAACGTCTCTATAATATAATAATATAAGGCACTGTTTTTTATTTTAATCACCAATTGTCCTCCGGAACGAAGCTTCGGCTGCGGCTTAGAAAATACGCATTCTTTTTTCAATAACTTTTCTCTAGGTAAAAAAAAAATCCTTCGGTACTTTTTCTGTCTCCTTGAAAATATTTTTTTCCCATTAAAAATTAACTATACTTCATGGGAACTTTCCCTTCCAATGAAATATCCTGCCTTCATTTGTAAGTGTCTCTTTGAAAAGCTAATTAGTTATCGAACAAATCAACTAAAATGACTCAATTATTTCCAAATTATTCTCTATTACTATCATATTTCCGATTATTCCCTTCAAACTGAACTGGACTTTATGTTTTTCATTCATTTAATTTTACCATCACCTTAAATAAGACACAAAAATAAATTTTCCTACGAGTATGTGGAAAAATGCACTTTTTTTAATGATTTGCCGTGTGGAAAGAAGCACTTTTCCGCTCTATTCAAATTATTCAAACGAATATGCATATTTTGTCCCTATATCACGTCACTGTATGTGACACTCCTCGATTGATCACAAAACGGCGATACTCAAGTTCTTAGACAATTTCTTTTTTCGCTGAAACCATTGTAGTTGACTTGTATTGCTCATACGGATATATTTGAATGACACTCCGAAACTCTGATGTGTCATTGGAGATCAATTTCAAATAAACTGAGCCCAAAAAAGTATATGCATGTGTTTCTGCAATTTCATTTTGATGTTGAAAAGGGAAACATTCTCAATTAAATATTGAATAGAAATATTTTTCTCTGAATTGAAAAATCCACGAAAAAAATTTTTGTCGTTGGAATCATATTGGTCCAAAGATATTGTGAAAATTTTGTAAGATTTAGTGGACTTTCTATATTCTTCAACTTTCACGTTTAACTTTTTAAATTGGTTGACAGTAGCGAATGACAAGTTCATCCATCTAAGATACATGGTACTAAGATGTCTAAAAACCCTGGTGAATGAACTGATTCGATATTGTTTAGATTTTCGAGGGGACACCACCTGTTACTTCAACAGAGCTTCTCTCTCTCTGTGGTAGATGGCGCCATCCAAAAATGTTTGTCTATATTCTCGCTTAATGTCAGAACTCAATTTATGACATCTGCAGCATCTTATATGAAATTATTTTCAGGGTTTTGTCAGTATCTATGCGTTTTCCATCTCTTTGATTTGAAATCTTGCTTAGCTTATTTCTGAGTTTGTTCTTTAAAAAATCACTCGTTCATCAGTTCATTAGTGCGTGAGGAATTGTTTATTATCAGGTAGTGTAGTGTGTAAGGATACTTTTTGGTAGAATGGGCCACATTTGTATTTTGTGTGGACAGTATAAAGCCGCACATTCCAATTTTTGTATGCTGTACCAAAAACAAGTACAAATCTTGAAAAATTGACTAATAATGATATTTTCATAGCTCATCAAATTGTTTGCCTTGAATTTTATATTTTCTGCAATTTAATTACAATTTCATTTCCAATTCTTTGTCTGTCAAAATGCAGTTAACCTCAAATTCAAATGGTACAAAATACGAACAACAACAACACGACAGTGCTTTCTTTGTGTGATGTTCGGGGGCTTCCAATTCTAGAATTGCTATTGGTGAAGTTTGACAGATGTCTCTTTTCAACCAATAGCAAAACTAGAATTAGACCCCGTGAACAGTAAGCCTCAAAAATAATTCTGAGGAAATAAATATACCATGGTTACTGCATTGAAACTAAAACGAAATTGGCGCCATCTGACACGCTAGTCATCTCTATTATCAAGTAGGCCAAGTGTCGCCAAGTCGATCCCAAATTTCTACAGGTATAAGTGCAAGCACCAGGGTTTTTAGACATCTTACATGGTACATTCATTCTACGAGTACATTCTCTCGTTACCATAGAATCGGGTAAATGAGTAGCGATTGTTAACTCCAACAAAGCAGAATTGCGGTACCCTAAAGTTATATTCAAATTTAATTTTTAATTTCATATGAAAAAATTAACAATTCAGAAGATTCATGAAGTGACATTCCATCAAAAATCTTGGAGGCTGCCGATTCTATAAGAAGCCAGTTAGTTCCAGATAAGTCTCGCTGGCGATACGAGAAAATTTTTGCAGCATTTGAGTTGTGGTGTAAGGATGTATTTATAGTATACTTTCACCACTTATCAAGAAATATTTGCCCGTCAACCTTGTGGTCGGAGTACTTGATAAAAAAACTGATTGTAGAATTGAAGAAAGACATCGATATAAGCAAATATTTTTAATTAACGGTATATCTAAAAAGACTGAGTAAAGGTTTGAAACCCATAAAATAGAAGGTTATCGAAAATCAGGAAATCGATAAATTCTTATCTGATGCTCCGGACAACGACTTTCTCTCGATGGAGGTGGGTGGCTACCATTACGATGGACGATATTGGAGATGAAAAAATGGTATTGTTATTACCATCCCGAACACAAAAACCAACATTATGAGAAAATTTGTGGTTTGCAACCCTGAAAATGAAAGCTACCTGGAATTATCAAAAAGCATGTCAGTCTGCGTCCTGCCAACACTCATCATCGGCGGTTTTTTCTCCTCAAAATCAGCAAAATGCTCTGAACAATGTGTGGTAATGAATACTTTTGGCAAATTACCATCGAACATTGCTATGTACTTGGACCTCCTGAATCCTGAGAATTACACCGGTCATTGTTTCCGGCGGTCGTCAGCCACAATGTTGTCCGACTCTGGGGCCAACATCACCAACATTAAAAGGCACGGTGGATGGAAGTCTACGACTGTGGCAGAATCATACATCGAGAATTAGCTCGAAAATAAAAAGATTGCTCATCATATTCTGAAAAAAACGTTCAAATACTCCAATACCAAATTCCAGCTCCCCATTGACATCATTTCCTCGCGAAGTAGCATCCTCACCTGTCGATAATTCAGCGAAAATTCAACAAGCTTTCTTTCATAGGGAAAGCCGATCGGCGTAAAATTTGCATAATGCTTTCAATTGTACATTTAATTTTAATATTATTCATAATTAGTTTGAATTGAAAATAGATAAAAATTATATTAGGAGAAATGTTACACCTAACACATGCGGAAATGGTCTTTTCCGCACTTAAGTGCTTGACCGATTTCTAATATGGCTGACTTACGAGATAAACATATCTCTGATAACGTTAATTCACATGTGAATTAGCTCAGATGGAAGAGTATACGATAGATGACCGCAAGGTTGTGGGTTCGATTCTCGGCGTCAACATTTTTTTTTCTTTTCTTCATTTTCTACAAATAATTAGTTTTTAGTACAGTTTTTATGTAAATAATATCAATGAGGAAGAGCAATTAATAATTATATCTGTAAATCTTACAGGATTCACGGGTTTGACGGCTTATTGACAGCCGTGCGGAAAGTTACTTTCCGCACTAGTGCGGAAAGTACTTTTCGCACGCGTGAGAATAAAGGTCACTTTCCATGGGAGTAGAGAGTGCGATATGTGTTACTTTACTATGTGGTCGTGGAAAAATAACTATTGACACTTATATCAAATTCAGAAATATATTACAACCAAAATTTATCATCAAAATCTCCAAAAGGTTTTCCTATGAAAACCCAACTGATCAAAATTCATTCCTTGAAATTCGCTGAGAAAATAAAATATAAGGTAAAAGTCAAAACTACAATCACATAACAAAAAAAAAAAAAAACACTTTTAAACGAATAATATAAATCAAAATGATGTTCAATGAAAGAACCAATATAGTCCGATGTGCCAAAAGTAATTTTTGACACGCTGTAAAATATTTGTCTTTCATAGAAATTGCAACAACTCTTCCAAATAATCCTGTAAAATTCAACGTGATGGTCACATCCACATACTGTGTGAAACATGGTTTCTCGACCGAACTACTGTATTTTATTGTGGCTAGAAGAATCTAAGCCTTTCTATGACTTGTTCAAATGTTCACCCCCGTATTCTAATGAGAGCTTTGCACTATGGTTGTTTAATGGGTTACTAGAAGCGTCGCAACTCACCAAGTGTGCAACAATTCTTCCTTCCATAACAAGCTACATTTCCCCATATTCAAGTAATCCCAACGGTATATTTATGTTATTCTCGTATAACATAACTATCGACACTCGACACTTGCCGAAATTTCCGTCATTAAAAATAATATAAACTCTAGCTCCCAGAAAAGTCACCCAAACTAAAGTTTTGATACATTTGTTTCCGACGATTTGAAAGTTTCTCGCGTCAGGCCATGATTTCGGATAAAGACTCATCCGTCGGCCTTGGTATCAGAAACTCTCAGAGTTCTAGGAATCGATTCAACTTTTTCAATCATCTTCAGCTTGATTCTGCTTTTCGCGCTAATTTTTCCGATTGTCTCTCAAGTGGCCTCATGAAAAAACTTCCCCATTGCCTATCTACCACATCAATGTAAATTCCATTTTTCTATTACCGATGTCGTTTCATATTGGAGGTAGTTTTCACTGATGAAAGAAATATTCTCAAGCTAAATTAACAATTGCATAGAAAAAATATATTTCACTTCTAACCAGAAATGACAACATTCTGAATGAACAATCTACCGATCTATATTTGAATGTATAATCCGTGTGATTTAACGTTTTTTCAACTTGCAGTTTGATTAGAAACTTGAAGTGTGTGTGCGCCAATGTAATGAAAAACAAGTTAATTATTGTAATAGAATACCCAGACTATTCAGTAAAGAGCGGTATGGAGTTCTTTGGACCGCCTTGCTAGTTTCAAATTCATTTATGTTTCAAGCAAAGGTTCAAGGAATTGTGAATGTGAATGGACGCCAGATTTTTTTTGTTAAATTGGGATAAAAATTCAAATTTCCTATTCCATGATAATTGCAAATCAAATAACGTTTCTTTCTGTAAATAACTACAATAAAACAAATACCAAACTTATATTAGTCTATTTACAAATATACATCATTTCCAGTTATTGAACAAATATGTATCAAATTTATATATATATATATATATATATATTTATATATATATATTTATATATATATGTATATATATATATTTATGTATATCATATATCTGCTGTATGACAAATTTATTCAGTTTCCAGAAAAAAAGAAATATTGTTTTTATTTGCTGAACCTGTCGGTTTTATCGACGACGATGTACCTCTGATTGAGGTTTGTGTAGCTCGTAGCTAGACTTCACGTAGTTGTTTGGCTCGCAATCAGGGGGGGTACTTATACCTGCTGGGCGACCGATCAGGTGGACCATACAACCATCAGCTTCTTGTCCATTGAATGTGTTCTCAGCAATATAACATGAAGAACAATATTGCCTGTGTCAGAATTTGTTATACAAGAATTCAACTTCTTGAAATTTGGAACTTCTCAATGCACTCCTCAACGCATAGTTGATACAAATGAGTGTAATCTAATCAAGAGATTATTGCTTAAAATTAATTGAGCATACAAATCAGCTTGTGCTGAGATTTGTCAGTAATATGCAATACTGAAATTGAAGAATTATTTTATGATTTGAACAAAATTGATCTTTGCTCTATATAAAGAAACCATAATTTATTCTGATCTTGGGCAGCCAAGACTATACTTTACAAAGAATGAAAAAATCAGAATTTGGCACAATCAAGATTGTAGAAAATTTTTTTATAAAAAAAAAAAATATCCAAATTCCAAATAAAAAATACATAAATATATATATTATAATAAATATATATATATATATATATATATATATATATAAAGGATAAAATATATACATAAATATATATATATATATATATATATATATATATATATATATATATATATATATATATATATATATATATATATATATTATATGTATATATTTAATCCTTGGAATTTGGAATATTCTTTGATTTTATATATATATATATATATATATATATTTATATATTTATATCGGATGTCACGCAGGTAGCTATAGCTGCCTCCGTGGTGACGTTGGTTGTTGCCCTGGAAGTCAGGGTCTGCTGACCGAAACCACAAATGAGCGGCTGGCTTCTGTTTGTTGACTCCGTTGATTTGTCGTTTTCTACCAAGTGTTGTTTATCCTCGCACTTCTCCACCGTACTGATGAGGGCCGAGAGCCCGAAACACGTGTCTACGGTTAACTCTTTTCTCTGAGGGCTATGTCCACTAAATTCTTTCCATTTTGTTTTTAACAGTCCCCTCGATATTACTCTCTTTCATATATATATATATATATATATATATATATATATATATGTGTGATCGCTTCACCTAAATCAGAAGCAAAATCACAGCTTGGTGATAATTATCACCAAATAAGGAACCATATCAAAGATATATCCAAAGAATCATGAAAAATATATATTATTCAACTATATCATATATTCTATGATCAACATCAAAATATGTCCAAATACAGTGTAAGTGATATGGTATATTTGAGAAACCCTCATTAAATTCCAATGAAGCCTCGTCAGAGAAAGCAATCTAATCAGATAAGATTGAACACTGATATCTTAATTCAATCTGATATATCACATGTGGCATCCATGATTCTGAACTCATTAAAAAAAAATAGTGGACGGCACTGTAATCGATTATCAGATTGACCTAAATAAATCTAATCGCTGTTTACTGAACAACGTCGATAGATGAGTCTAGATATCAATTATTCTTTGTGAAGAGCTATCTGACGCTCTCGTTAAAAAACATATTCCAAGATGGCTTTTATCTCATCGGATCAAAAATATTTCCACAAACCTTATTTGATGTCACACAATAACTCACTGATTTGAAATTACTCTCGCAGAAGAAAGGAAAATGCTCTAATTAATTTGTTAGTTCAACATGAACACATTCTACATCATCATGGCTGACAAGATTCAGAATACAAGTGACCACAATTACAGCTAGCTCGATAGGGGACGAGAATGGCACGCCGCCTTACTTTTAATATCTCCGTTCTGTCAGATTCCTCACGTTAGTTCTTATTCTTCTCAGCCGTAATGACTGTTCCATTGCCCACGGTTAGATGACGCTAAAATTTTCAATAGGGATTCGTCATTTGAAGTGAATGAATGAATCTCTGAGCATATCAATAAGAAATGTAACAGATGAATCGGAACAAAGTCAGTATCAACATTCCTATTTTGAATGAAAATCCACATATTTCTTCACATGGTTCAATTGGCCTTCTCATTTTGAGTTCCGGCAATCTAAGTTATGTTAACTTAACTATTACAGTTTTTGAAATATGTCCATTTTTTAAAAATAATTACCGAATATGTATCATTACTTGAAAAGTTGAGGAAATAAAATAAAACTCAAGCTAAA
Source organism: Gonioctena quinquepunctata (assembly GCA_018342105.1). NCBI lineage: Eukaryota > Metazoa > Arthropoda > Insecta > Coleoptera > Chrysomelidae > Gonioctena > Gonioctena quinquepunctata. The sequence continues at coordinate 41,308 of JAFIRS010000383.1, read as the reverse complement.
TACTGACATGAAAATATATTTAGGGGTTATTTCTGATTTCAAGTTCTTTGATTCCATCCTGCCCCAGGATGTTTTTCAATATCCTTGGAACTTATACAATGTTTGATTCAACAAGGATATTTTTTATGGCTTCTTGTACGCCTTACGAGTAAGTAACCTTATTTTTTCCAGTTTTTAATAATTTCTATTCATTTTTTTTCCATTTCAAAACTTTTAATGACTACTTACAGGTTTGAGCACTGATGATGACTTAACAGTCGAAAGCGCTTTGCTACGATTTTGAAAATAAATTTCCTGCTCGAAACACAAATTTCTTTCGTCGATTATATCCATACTTTGCATACTGCTGGACCTTTCACTTAAATACTAATTGGTGATTAAAATCACTCAACACATCTATGCAAATTTGTATTTGTAGCAATATATTGCGTTACATAGAGTTTCTAAGGAAGAATAAATTAAGCTTTGAAAGTTAGAACACAAAAATTAGTTTCACTTTCAACCACAACAAGTACATAACCCAAGTTTACAGTTCACTGATCTATCTAGCACCTAATCGAAGAATATATAGCGCTAAAGCTTTCTAGATCTATTTATGAAGTGGACCAGTCTCCACTCTCTGTTCATTAGATTCTTTCGAATATATTCCTCCATGTCTTCCTCTTTCCCAGAAAACATTTAAAATAAAAATTAACTACTGCTGCTACTACGACGATAAGAAATCGAAAAACTGAAATCCTGTTTTTCGTGTAAAATTTGTATATTTGAGCACAGCGAAGATAACAAATCATCTTGATTGAAGTGAAACATTTTAAGATGACTTTTCATTCTCATGACAGATAAGTACTGAAGATGACCGCACGCAGGCAGGAAACGCTTTGCTTGAATATAAAAATTTCACACGAAATACATAATTTTAATTTTTCGATGAAAAATAAACTACAATCATTACAAAAAAATAAAAGTAAATTAAATGAGTAGTAAAATCAGAATATTCGGTAAATCATTACGGAGTTTTATATCACTTAAAACTATAGATCGTTGGCCAATATTTGGATGTTTTTTCAATATTGTTGGGTTATATGATTGCCTAGTTGTGTAATCATGTCAATTAATGATAATGTTCAAAAACTAAATTAGAATGTCTTAATTAATTTTCAACTAAGTGATTGAAATTGAAAAAAAATCCCATAGCGAATGAATATCAACCAATTTAATAATTGTGATTTAATGAAAATATCCATTTTATGATTTTATTCTGAAGTATATTTAGTGCTTTGAGTAGAATATTTATTGCTCATCCCCAAACTGGAATTAAATATTGGAGCTTTGAATAGACCAAGTATATTAATTTCACATATTTCAGAGATAAATAGTTTTCATATAGATTCAATATACTTTGACCAGGATAAATGATAATCAATATAGAGTCTAAGAAATATGATCCTTCGAGAGTAATTTATATAGTACTCCATATTTCGACGGGGACTCTAATCTTATCTTCTTGGGTGAGGTTCAAAACGATTCGTGATTGATACTATTCAATGAATAAATTTGTACTGTTTACAAATTTTCATCAGAAATATCCGATTTTCAATAACCTGGTCATAGACTCATGGATAAATAAACAATAATATTTATTGCAATGAACTGTTTACGATAATAACTAACAATCAAGACTATTTTTTTAACTTATCACGATAAGTTTTAATGGAATTATACTAATGCAAATATTTTTTTTTCAAAAGGAACATGTATCGGGAACAAATCTGTCAGTCCTCAAGAATATTGCTTGAAGAAAAACAAATTGGATTGCCAAACAAATTCAACTTGTATAAATAAAATGAGATTGTCTCGAATTGAAACGCATATCATTACGTGGGATATAACTCATGAGAAATGACAAAAGTAGTTAACAAATGGAAAAAAGCTGTACCTATTTAGTACAGTGAATAGTGGCTCGGTTCTTTAAAAAATATAATTACTTTTTCCAGATGACTCGTTTATCTACCGAAATACAAGTGGAGACATTATAAAATTTAACAAAAGGAAAAATACATCAGAAGTTCTATTAGAAGCAACAGTGATGGTGAGTTATCATGCTTTAAATGTCAACATAATGTAATGATATTAAAATATAGATTCTAGATTGTAATTTCCATTTTAAAATTTCCACCAAAAATCCTGAATTATACATACATTTTGCAGGAAAACTTCACCAATCCTCAAATTATTATGTCTCCTGACGAATCTTATGCATTAATTCGCTACAATATTTCAGAGGTAAGACTATCTCAATTATGCTTTATAACTGAATAATTTCATGATATTGTATACTCTGTGAAGGAATTTTGGAAACTGAAGAATTATTATAGAATATTGCAGAAATAAAAAAAACATATCTTACGTGTGATATTGTATATCAAACAAAAGTGTGTTCGATTATATTTCCACTGACGTTGTACTCATGTTGATGATGATTATCACAAGATGAGATAAACATTTTTGGAACCTGAATCACTTGAAAAAAGCTCGTGCAACAGAAGTGAAACGCTCTAACCAAGTGAGCTATTGAGGACATAGGTACGGATGTCGTAGAGTACTGAATAAATTCATTTTTAGCCAAACTATCGATTTCAGAGGAATCTCCTTAAACAGGTCGATTTTTAATTTCAATTTTCCACATTTATAAGGGAAAATTGAATATACAGGGTGATCCACGTTTGACTAATGACGTCCGCGACAATTTTTCCAAATGGCACACCCCATATATTATTCAATTTTTGGAATCTCCATAGCAAGCTGATTTCAAAATTTGGGTTTGTATACAGTGCGTCCGTTAAATTCAGTGCTCTCGTAAAAAAGTGGATAAATTTGTAAAAAATTAAAGGAATAATTTTTGAAAAGTACGCTCGAAGCCGTCGAATTTTATTTCCATTTGGTCATTCTTTCAAATTTAATCAATACATACAGAATGATTCGTGTATGAGAAATTACGTCATCGGCATTTTTTTAATGCAACTCCATTTTTCATTACCGGATGTGTAAAGGTGATTATGAGTATGGGTGAATTGAAAATAAAATGAGAAAAACTATTTTGAAATATAAAAATACTAAATTTAATGGCAATGATAGCTTCAAACAACGATCAAATTAAATGTTCAAATTGTGCACCGTTTGTTATCTCACAGTAGCCAAGACGACGAATAAATTATTTTTGAACATTGTATCTCGTGACGAATTCTTGCTTTTGAATTTTCTAAATCCTCCAGCCTATTAACATACACTTTACTTTCTAAGTATCCTCACAAGGAGTAATCAAGTAGTGTACAATCTGGAGATCTAGCTGGCAACTCAATCGGTCCCCTTCTCCATATCCAACGATCTGGAAACACCAGATCCAAATAGTCGCGGACAGCTGCTGCATAATGGGGAGATGCACCATCTTGTTGAAAGAATGAATCAGTTCTCGGATACAAAGCTATTAGTGTGGGCATAAGGTCGAATCGAAGAAAATCCGAATATATTGCACCAGTCAGGTTCACGTCAGAGAAATAGGAACCCAGAATTCTTCCGTCGACTATACCACACCATACATTCACTTTCTGTGGATTTTGAGTGTGATACTCCATCATCCATCGGGAATTTTTGGTAGCCCAATAACGGAAATTTTGCCTATTGATGTGGCCGTTCAAATCAAACGTAGCCTCGTCAGAAAAAAATATATTTTTTACAAGATTATTATCATTATTGCATAGCTGTTGCAGTTGTTCGCAGAATTGATTTTACCGATCAAAGTCGTCGTAATTCAGCTCATGGATGGGGCGTACCTTATAAGGATGGTGCTTTGCTTTTCTCAGAATTTTGTGGACTGTAGACGCTGCTATATTGAAATCAGAAGCCAATTGGTTGAGTGTTGTGTGATGATTTTCATTCACTGTTAACACAACATTAAGCTGATCGTCTTCTGGCGGTGAGGGGTCGACCAGATTTAGGAAGATCACGGGCATGCCCAAATTCACGGTATTTTGGCTAAACTTTGATCACCATGCTTTGGTTAATAGGTCACCGATCAGGATGAGTTGCATTGAACAATTCAACTACCTCTCTTTGGGTGCGCATTCTGTCTCCAAATCCTATCTTGCAGAGAATTTAAATTCTGTGTCGTTCATTTAATTTAATCATTCTCCATGAAATGTATTGACAAACGATAAGATATGTTATTCTTCGAAGGAATAACTTCACAAAAACTATTCAGCAATAAAAACAAAATTCTGGTCGCTATGGCTACTATCAAGTAATGGAAATAGTCAGATAGAAAACGGTGCACAATATGAACATTTAATTTGATAGTTGTTTGAAGCTATCATTGCCACTAAATTTAGTATTTTCATATTTCAAAATAGTTTTTCTTATCTTATTTTTAATTCACCCATACTCATACTTTTCACATTCCGTAATGAAAAATGGAGTTTCCATTGAAAAAATACCGATGACGTCCTTTCTCTTACACGAATCATTCTGTATGTATTAATTGAATTTGAAAGAATGCCCAAATGAAAATAAAATTCGACAGCTTCGAGCGTTCTTTCCAAAAATGTATCCACTACATTACGAGTGCACTGAATTTAACGGGCGCACTGTATATAAACCCTGTGTGTGATATATTCTTGAAATCAGCTTTCCATGGGGATTCCAAAAATTGAATAATAGGGTGTTCCATTTGAAAAAATTGTCGCGGACGTCATTACTCGAACGTGGATCACCCTGTATATTCAATTTTCTCTTATAAATGTGGCACATTGAGATTAAAAATCGACCTGTTTAGGGAAATTCCTCAGAAACGGATAGTTTGGCTAAAAATGAATGTATTCAGTACTTTACGAAAGCACTGTATAATTTGCAACCTCATAAAAAACGGTACTCGTAGATTCGAGACAATTATTTGTTCAAGTACTATTCGAGGTCTGATTATTTAATCCCGTTATTTCCAGTAATCATGGCACATTTACCAGACATTGAAATTGTTCTGTATGATCGTTACTCATATAATTGTATGTATATTCAAGGTTTTCCGGCATTCAACAACGGGTCTTTTCACAATATACGATATTGCCAAAGAGTGAGTATTATCAATACAAGAATTGAAAAACACAATCAGATGAGTATGCACACACCCGAAAATTTAGTATTGAATCCAAGAGATGAATGAATCAATCAGGTTCATCTCCGATTGTTTTGAGCCAAAACTAATGTAATAATCATTCCAAACCAATAGTTGGGTTCGATTTTATCATCCCAAGAGATTTGTCACTAGAGCTGATGCAATTTCAGAACAAATATTTATTTATAGATAGATTAACATTCTGCCATAACTGAGCCTTGGTTGGAATGTGGGTTGTTGTACATACATAACTCATCTGATGTCAAATATATTATTTACAAAATTTATGGGCTGCCAAGGATAAAAGCATCTGGGTGTTTCTTTTCTGCAGGAAATACTATAATATCGCCGATCTGAAAAATCTACAACTCGTCACTTTCGCACCCAAAGGACATGGAATAGTTTATGTCCTAGAAAACAATATTTATTACTTGGAAGATTTCTCAACAGATGTTCCCAATCCAGTAACTGTAACCACAATTGGTGAGAAGGGGATAATTTATTGTGGTGTTCCTGATTGGGTATACGAAGGTGAGTTGAAAATTCCTAAATTACATTGTTTTCTACTCGCAACTATTATTGCTTAGTTTGTTATAAGGGCCCATTCATTAATTATGTAAGGACAATTTTGGCCATTTTTGACCCCTTTCCCCTATCTCCATGTAAGAGCACTTGAGATTTCTTGGACACCCCCTTCCTCTTCTTACGTAAGATTTTATCTGGTTTTAGAAAAGTATCTATATTTGACGTAAATATAAGCTCCAAAAAGTGTAAAAATAGACACATTGAAGATTTTAAAAACTCAATGAATAATAAAAAAATTTAATAAAAAAATAAGTAAAAATGAAATTGTACATTAAAAAAGTAAAAATAGATCTCAGAGTTGTTTTTCCCAACTCTTAGCTCTCAAATATCCATCACTCTATGTTAGAAATCGCACATTTCGACTTATGGAATATTACGTAAAAATGGCTTTTACTCTCGGCATGTAGAGATTTTGAGAACCCCCCTCCTCCCCCTCAGGACCTTAACCTAATCATTGAATGGTCCCTAAACATTTAAGATAAAAAAATCGTGTTTTTTGTCGTTCTTCTGTTGTAATATGAAAACTAATGAAGCAATCTCAATGCTATCAAAAAATTAGCCCTAGCTCTATTATTAGTAGTGGTAGTAACGGAAAAAAGCAGGAGAAATCTGAAAAAAACAGCGTTTAAAAAAAATAAGAACATCATCTTTTTTCAAGTTGTAGCGCAGACTTTTCTAGACATAGTTTTTGCATAATTGCAATTTGAATTTTTGAATGAACTTCATTAGAGCAAGCCTGGATGCGTCATAAGTAATCCGATTACATACTTTCGAAATTGTATTGCAAGTAAAAGTATAGTACCACAAAATGAATTCAGTATAAATGCTTGGTAGTGGGTAGTTAAAATTGTGTGCTCCTAATAAGCCATCCAAAACACGTGAAATAGTTTGAATCAAATCGTTCTTTTCGGCATACGACATAACAAAATGGTGCTCTATCAGTTGGTGAAGTCAAAAATTAAAAAAATCATGGTGTTAACGAGAGAAATTACCGAAGAAATGAAAAATGCAGTGAACATTGCGATGAATAAATGCCTTAAAGATCAAGTGTTCATAAAAACCGTCGCCGATAGTGTATCCGAGGCAGTGACAAAAACGATGGGAAAAAGATTCGCTCAGCTGGAAAACAAAATAACAGAATAGACTAGGAGGAATCGGCGCATGAGTACCGAAAACTATTCCACCTCAATTTTTTTATGCGATCCCCTTCAAATTGCCCTACTGATGATATGAAGGCATGTTGCCATGGGGCAACCCCGTGCCATATTGTTTAAACCGAAATTGTTTAAACAATTGCAAGGAATTGTTATTTTTCAACCGGACATTTTTTTTTTATATTCTTTATGGAATTACAAATTAAAAAGTTCCCATGCTTTTCCGATAAATTAATATTCTTAGAGATATGAATATTTAAAGGTTCGAAAAATCTCAAATTTGGGTTTTGACTCATAAAAATATATTTAAAAAAAATAAAATATATAAATATTTTTTTTTAATTCTTTATAATTAGTTAATAATATTCTAATAGATATTTAGAAAAAAATCATTGTTTATACCTGTTTTTTTATTGTTAATTTCGCGCGCTCACAAGTATGCGTCGTACCCGGTTTGTGAAATTTTACCTGTTCACACGCATTTACGGGTTGTGATACGACTAGTAAAATTGACACAAAAAAAAAGCTTTAGAAATGATAAAAGTAAAAGAAAACCGTGATGCTTTAGTCCCTCTTGGCAATGGCTTGGATTTAAGTACTAAGGAGTTGAAAGGCTTAGAAAGATTGTATTTAAGTATTTTGGGTAAAAAAGGTAACACGGCGGATGAAGCTAGACAAAGTATTTTTTCTCGTTGCTTTGGCACTAATATTAATTTATCGAAAATTCCGTGCACATCAGATGCCTTGCATTTGCATGCACTTAGAGCTTCTGCTCAAACATACATTTGGAAAAATGCATTGAATCCCCAATATGAAACATTAGATTTTACGGATTTCGGATACAAACTAGAGAATGGTACTTTGCTACCTTTATTTAAAAACAAAAGCCCATTTCCAACTGATCTTAAAAAATTGTGTAATTGTAAGAAATCCTGTGCAACCAAAGCTTGTTACTGTAAAAAAAAAAATATTAGTTGCATACTTCTATGTGGTTGTGATCCAGAAGACTGTAAAAATATAATATATAAAAATGATATTGATAATAAATACTCATTTTTAAATTTTGTTTCATTATTTTATACTTCTACATCTATAACCCTCGTTTGAAGAAGCTATTCAATGTAATTACTTTCTGTTTTAATAAAAAAAAAGTAATATAAACTGATAAAAAAGTAATTTTAATTACATGTTCCGATTTATGATTAAATAACTTTTGTAAAATTGATTCCAGAAAAAAAAATTGTTGAAAACAAATTGTAGACAATTTCATTATTAATAACATTGCTCTCCCTAACAATCTTGATGAAGTTAATAGTTTTCAAGATAAATGATAAATAATAATTCAGGACACAGAAAGGCCGATGCAGCGCATGAGTCAGAGAGAGACCGATACTTAAAGGTAAGCGAGCGCGCGAAATTAACAATAAAAAACAGTATTAACAATGAATTTTTTTTAAATATCTATTAAGAATATTATTAACTATTGTATAAAGAAAAAAAAATTATTTATATATATTTTTTTTTAATATATTTTTCATGAGTCAAAAGTACCCAAATAGAGATTTTTCGAACCTTTAAATATTCATATCTCTAAAAATATCAACTTTATCGTGGAAAGTCATGGGAACTATTTAATTTGTATTTCCATAAAGAATATAAAAAAATTTGTCCGGTTGAAAAACAACAATTCCTTGCAATTGTTTAAACAATTTCGGTTTAAACAATATGGACCGGGGTTGCCCCATGGCAACATGCCTTTATATCATCAGTAGGGCAATTTGAAGAGGATCGCATAAAAAAATTGAGGTGGAATAGTTTTCGGTACTCATGCGCCGATTCCTCCTAGTCTAGAATTGAAACAAGAAAAATGCGAGATAACAAATGAGCATGAACGTAAACTGGAAATACAGGGTGACAAAATCGATAGTATCCTGAATGGAAAGGAGGTGATGGAAAGGAAACTTGATTTTCTGGAACAAAAATCTAAAAAGATAAACTTGAGAATATTCAACTATAAAGAAAAATCGAATGAAGACATTAGATCAGATATAATCAACCTCCTCAATACAAAAATGGAAGGGAACCTATCAAATAGTGACATAGAACTCTGCTACAGAATAGGGAGAAAACGAGAAGAAGCAAAAGCGAGAGGAATATTTGTGAGATTGAAAAGCTATGAAACAAAACAAGAAATTTATAGAAAGAAGAAAATGCTAAAGGAAACCAACGTTATTATTCGTGAAGATCTCACAAGCCTAAGGGTTGACCAAGGCCATCGAGAAAATATCCATGAACCGATTCGGGAAAAATCTATGTTAACATCAGCAACAAAATCATGATCAAACGATCCAGAGAGGATTTCAAGCAAATTTTCTGAAATTCAATCTATTTCATAAAAAAAAGATAAAAAAGATTAGGAGTACCTACTGTAAAACTACTTCGTGTTAGTATTTGTATTTATCTAATTTTCCTTCAAAATTAATATTACCATTATTATTATTTCTTTTTTTTTATTACAATAATTATATATGTTAGAATTTCTTGATATACTAGATACCCAGGAGGAAATAAAAACAAAAACCTATAAAAACCTTGAAACTCTCATAGAGAATAGGGCAAATGACGAAAACGAAGGCAAAATAGGAATAATCCACTTCAATATTCGAAGTATTAAAAAACACTTCGACGAACTTCTCATTTATCTTGACGAACAAAAAGATAACATAGACGTAATTGTTTTATCAGAAACGTGGCTTGTTGAACAGGTGACTTTGAACTAGCAAATTACACACTCTACTATAATTCATCTAAACACAATCAAAATGATGGTGTTATGGTATATATAAAGGATTCAATATCATCCAGAGCTAATGTATACCATTTTACTGAAACAAAACTATTGCATATAACAATTGAAATTGAAAATAAAAAAATTGGCATAACGGCATCATATCGTCCCCCGTCGATAGACTCACAAATTTATATCGAAGAGCTGGGAAACTATTTCTCAGATCTACAAAAGAACAAACTTGGAATCTTTCTTGGTGACATTAATATTAACCTTTTGGACGAACACTCAAATAACGTACAGAAATATATGAATACCCTAACAGAACACGGCTTCATCTCTTACATACATGAACCTACTAGAATTACTGAACTGTCCCATAGTATCATAGACCACATCTTTATTAGAAAAGAAAATAGCCTGCGAAATGTCCAAATAACTCCAGCAGTAATTGAAACAAATCTATCAGACCATTACACCTCCTTTTTGAAAATATCACAAGAAAAAAAAGATCATGGTTATCACAAACATGTAGAAAAAAAAAATAACTTCCAGAAATTGAACTCATTTTTAGAAAAAGAAAGGTGGGACGATGTTACCAACTGCAACGAAACACAAAAAGCACATGACATTTTTATGAACAAACTGAACAAGTATATAACAACATCCACCAAAGAATATAATATAAACAGAAATTCAAACCGTAAAATCAAACCATGGATGGTCTAATTAATTCAATAAAAAAAAGGGATACCCTTAAGAAAAAATTAATAACGAATTACACAGAAGAATCAAAAGCAGTATATAATAGATACAGGAATAAACTGAATAAACTGATGAAATCGACAAAAAATCAATATTACAAAGAAAAACTGGAAATATTCAACGGCAACTGTAAAAAAACTTGGCAATTGATTAATGAAATATCAAATAATCATAATAGCAAGAAATCTATTTCAAACATAAACATCATGAACGAATGCGGGGAAAAAATAACAGATAACTCTTCTAAAGCAGACGCATTCAATGAATACTTCGTAAGTATAGGAAAAAAAATGGCGAACCAAATTGATAACACCATAGATCCCCCTCCAAATTTTCTAAACGATATTTCTGTTGGTCCCACAATATTTTTAAACCCTGTCACAAAAAATGAAATTATTGAAATAATTGGAAAGCTAAAAAACTACTCTTTCCCTGGACCAGACGGAATAGAGGTAACCACAATTAAAAAAATCCACATGAACATCATAGCACCATTATCACATATAATAAACTCAACCTTCAAAACAGGAATATTACCAGATAAATGGAAACAATCAACAATCACCCCCATTTATAAAGCAGGGGCCAGAGAAGAAATAGGTAATTACAGACCAATATCGGTAATAAGTAATTTCGCAAAAGTATTTGAGCAAAGTTTAAAAAAAAGGTTAGTTGAATTCTTCGATTTGTATCAAGTCATTTCGGAAAACCAACATGGATTTAAAAAAAACCTCAAATACAGAGAATGCCATACTTGAACTTACAAACAAAATTGTCGAGACCTTGGATGGGTCGAGAAAGTGCCTAGCAGTCTTTCTCGATTTAGCCAAGGCCTTCGACACAGTATCACACGAGATATTACTAGACAGACTGTATCATTATGGGATTCGTCGAACTGCTCTTGATGTTTTGCGGAATTATTTATCAAACAGAAAGCAGAAGGTAAAAGTAGACAATGAACTGAGCAAGCCATTAGAAATCACAACTGGGGTACCACAGGGAACTGTCTTGGGACCGATACTCTTCTTAATATATATAAACAGCATTAGTCGGATAAAAACAAATCTATCTGATAAGCTTATTTCATACGCGGATGATACAGCAATTATATTTACAGGCGAAAATTGGAACCAAACATATAATAATGCAGAGGCGGGATTGAAAAACATAAGTTTATGGCTAAACAACAGTCTTCTGAGTCTGAACGTAAAGAAAACCAAATTTATTTCCCTCACACTAGATAAAAGAGATCAACCACAAAACAATGCTTTGAAAATACACTCTCCAAGATGTTCGACGGCAATACCATGTACTTGCCCAACAATTGAAAAAGTTAAAAAAATAATCTATCTTGGTGTAATAATTGACCAACACATGAGGTGGGATGAACACGTCATATGTGTCACGAAAAGGCTAAGAAAATTAACTTACAAATTTTACACATTGAGAGAAATTTTGAATAGAAAAAACATGTGCATTTTATACCACTCACTAGCAGAATCGGTCATACAGTACTGCATTACTGTATGGAGGGGAATGTTAGACAATGTGTTGCGCAGCCTCCAGGCTGTACAAAACACTATTATAAAAATAATATTTAAAAAACATAGATTATTCTCGAGTGAAGAACTATATAAAGAAACTAAACTTCTTAATGTAAGAAGTCTATACTCACTACAATTTTTGAAGTGGATATTCCATAGAAAGAACAAATATGATGAAAAAAAAAAGTAAATACTAGATTTGCAGAAAACTTTAAATCTACCGTTGTATAAAAAACACCACACACACCATATGTCTTCTTTTTCTGGCCAAAGCTCTTCAATATGATACCTCCTCACCTGAAAATTATTAGTAAGAAAAGTAAATATAAGTCAAGCATGAAATATTTTATAAGCCAAAATCAAAATCTCATTTTGAGTATTTTCTGAAAAATAAAAATAAAATAATTGTTGCATTTTCCTCCTGAGTTTTCTGGAATCGCTTACAATTGAATTACCATAACGGTCGCTATAGTCTCGGCAGTATTATAACATAGTTAGTACTATTCATTATAGCCTCTATCAGGGAGAGACATGTCACAAAACAAGCATTTTACATGCTTAGGTGGTATCTTCCTTCATCTATGGCATGAACCATTGACAATTTATTGTAAAAATATTTGTACGATACTTATACTGAACTGAATAAACTGAAACTGAGACTGAAACTGAAACTGAAACGTCCATTTTCATTGAAATGCTGCGAAATAGGTGAGAAATACTTGCAAAGATGACCAAAAACGAACGAGCGCGTGAAAGCGGCTGAGTAGTGGGGGTAGAGCAGCAGATCCGTAGCTTGCGCGCACCGCACTCGTATTTACTATACAGAGTATTTCTTAATAACATGCTAATATTTGAGGAGGTTACTGTTGGGTCCATTTCGAGAAAAAAACTTCATATGGACCTATGGGTGCTAAAGTTTTAAGAAAAAAATATTGTTTTCATGATAACTTTGGCATGAACCTAGTGGCGTTCTTATGGGATTTGCACTGAATTTTTTAAAAGAGAGTAGTGATACGTCACTGCTTTTTCTCAAAGTGAATGTTCCCGCCCCCATGAATTTGATTGTATTGGTGGACTGTATGATGTAGGAATTATTGAGCACTTATTTTTGCTTGTTTATTTAAACGCAAGAAATAACAATGCATAGAAGAATGTCGTTACTGCATAGCTGGTACTTAATCATATACGATACAAATATGGACGTGGTCGTCTCTCGACTTGAAGTGAAGTGTTTCTCGGTCCACCCTCGTACTCTCTGTGTGTGGTAGGTAAGTAGGCCCTCAGAACCCAGTGGCGGCGTGAAAAATGAAAGTATTTTTGAAATCTACATTCTCTTCTCAGAAAATTTGGATTCATTCATTCATTCATTGACATATCGCTAGACCACTAACGAGAAAAAACAATTTTTGTATTGAGAATAATTTTTGAACGATAAAATGATAAAATTAAAGTGATCTGAATGAATTTTTAGAACATTTCATTCCGTATTTTTTTCTCGGATGCTGGTCTCGTCGCCAGCTACACCCCAACCGCTTGGGCTATTTGTGCTTTTCGGTTTTTGTTTAACAGCACCTACACCGTAACTCTAGCCCCCTGTAACAGTCTGTACAGGTTCTTCACCGGTTGGCTACTTTATTCTTCGTGGTTAGCCTTGGCTGTCCGACCATTGCTTGTATTTTGCGGTCTAGTACCTCGCATTCTGACAATATACAGTGCGCGTTAAAATTATGGAACAAATTCGATATTTCGCTAGCCATGTACTTTTGACAAAAATCCTGGAATAAGTCGATTTTTATTTTAAAATTCCGATTTTTTTATGTATATTCTAAAGAGGTTATGTCACTGGTTTTGACATGGTGACGTAATCGGTAATTTTTTTAAATTGGAATAGATGTCTCGTGATACCTCATCTGAAAAGCCTTTCAATACTGCATTCAATGATAATAATCAATTTGATATTTTTTTACAGGGTGAACAAAAATTAATATTTTATTTCAATAAGAGAATAACTTTATATCCAACAAAATAGAACAGTTGAATAGGATATTCGAAATGCCATCCACCAGTCACTTGACAATAAGCAAATTTACGGACACATTCCTCTAACACATTGCGAATAACTTCGGGAGTATTCTGTTAATTTCGATCCTAATTCGATTTTTCAACTCTTGTAGATTTTGCGGCCTATTTACATAGACCTTCGATTTCAAATAATCCCACAAAAAAATCCAGGGGCGTAAGATCTGGAGATCTTGGAGGCCACTCTATCGGTCCGCGTCTACAAATCCACCTCCTAGGAAAACAGTTATTCAAAAACTCGCGAACATCACGTGCATAGTGCGGAGGTGCACCATCTTGTTGCAACCAAATACTTCCATTTGGTGAGTTAGGATTGTTGGCGATTGGAAAAATATCGGCAAGGCTAGGTATGAGTTCATTTCTTAAAAATTCCAAGTAACGCTCCCCTGTGGGATTACCTTTGAAAAAATACGGGCCAATAATCCTGTCGTTTATTATCCCTGCCCAAACATTGACTTTCTGAGGGTATTGAGTATGCCCGTCCATCATCCAGTGAGGATTATCCCTACTCCAATATCTGCAATTCTGACGATTTACTGAACCATTTAAGCAAAACGTAGCCTCATCGGAAAACAGAATTTGTTTTATAAAACGTGGAGTGCGGTTACACAAATCCTGCATTATTTCACAGAACTCCACACGGCGATCGGGATCATCATCATTGGGTTGTTGATGTAGCTGTACTTTGTATGGATGGTACTTTTCTGCTTTTAGAATACGTAATACAGAATTTTGGGATATGTCAAGGTCTGCTGCAATTTGTCGTGAAGTATTGTGAGGATTATTCTCTACATCGAATAGAACGTTTTCTTTTATTTTAGGACGTCCAGCATTCGGAATATGTTTGACATGACCAGTTTCTCTAAATTTTTTCTCAATCTTACTGACTGTTGAACGACTGGTAGGTATATTTGGATACTTCGCATTGAACAAGTCGCATACCTCTTGCCGAGTTCTGGTTCTATCTCCGCATCCAATAAAAATTAAAATTTATATGCGTTGGGTTTCACTTGAAGTAGCCATAGTTTACTTTTAGAACTTTTTCACTTAGAATTTGTGAAGAATATTTGTTGATATTCCAACTGACATTTATTTGACACTAACTTGCTTATTATGGCATTAATTTGTGATTGTCTTTTGTTTCCATTTTAGACTAGGAAATAGCTAACTATTAATATTTTGAAAGGATCCATTGGTGTACTAGAGCACTGACTCACTAGTCTGCCAAGGCAGTCCAACGGATTAGAGCCTTGGCTCAAAAAAGTAAAATTTTGCATTTTTCAACACGCTTTTATTATCTTTACTCGTAACTAAATAACTCACAATGTAATAAAATTTCGGAAGTAAATATTCACCCACTTCCAATCTTCCGAATAATCTGAAATATGTCACACATATCAAGGACCGATGACAATAAAGAATTTCATAATCATAATGTGATAATAATGAGAATATATTTTTCCAAACGCCAACAATCCTAACTCACCAAATAAAAGTATTTGGTTGCAACAAGATGGTGCACCCCCGCACTATGCACGTGATGTTCGCGAGTTTTTGAATAACTGTTTTCCTAGGAGGTGGATTGGTAGACGCGGACCGATAGAGTGGCCCCTAAGATCTCCAGATCTTACGCCCCTGGATTTTTTCTTGTAGGGTTATTTGAAATCGAAGGTCTATGTTGATAGGCCGCAAAATCTACAAGAGTTGAAAATTCGAATTAGGATCGAAATTATCAGAATTACTCCGGAAGTTATTCGCAATGTGCAGAAGGATTGTGTCCGTAGATTTGCTTATTGTCAAGAGACTGGTAGATGGCATTTTGAACATCTTATTTGACTGTTCTATTTTGTTGGATATAAAGTTATTCTCTTATTGAAATAAAATATGAATTTTTGTTCACCCTGTAAAAAAATATCTAATTAATTATTATCATTGAATGCAGTATGGAAAGGCCTTTCAGATGAGGTATCACAAGACATCTATTCCAATTTAAAAAAATTACCGATTACGTCACCATGTCAAAACCAGTGACATAACCCCTTTAGAATATACATAAAAACATCGGCATTTTAAAATGAAAATCGTTCTATTTTAGGATTTCTGTCAGAAGTACATGGCTTGCGAAATATCGAATTTGTTCCATAATTTTGACGCGCACTGTATATATGGCCGTTTCTTTCCCTTTGCCACATTGTCTGAAGGAAAGTTCTCCGTTGTACAGCCCCATTTTGTGCAGGTATCCTCTCATTGGGCTGTTACCAGTGAGAAGGCCCGTTATTGTTCTGACTTGGTTCCCACTCATCTTGAGTAGTTCTTCAGTTCTTTGTTTCGACGGTTCTATAATATATGTTCTCTCGTGGTACATGAAAGGGGCTTCCTTCCAGCGCCCTCTTTGTTTTCGTCTGACCCAGTCCCGTATGCAGCCTCGGATGGCCAATATATGGAGTTGATGAGCCCGCTCTGGCAGATTTTTCATTGCCCTCGATGCCACAGTGTCCATACCATTCTTGATGTCACTTTTGGGTACGTGAAAGCCTTCAGTGATGCCCGGCTGTCTGTGCATATTTTGATCCGTGTGTTGCGCACTTCCCTCATGTTGTTTTTTCTTACGCATTGCAATATTACGTACATTTCCGCTTGGAATACGAAAGTATTCATTCCCAGTGAATTGCTTATTTGTGAGTTTCTTCCCTCACTGTATATACCAGCACCAGTTCCTTCCTCCAGGTTTGCTCTTGGTAAAATCTCGATTTGTGGTCGTTGGTTCCATTTCAAGAATGTTGCCTCCCACAGTTTCCTCCATCTTGTTGTGATCCGATCTGTTACTCGTATTTTGTAGCCTCAGGAGTCTCATTCTTGCCTAACCATGATTGTTATGTCAATCGGTGGAAGGTCCTTCCATGGCTGCTGTTTCTTTCATAGCCCCCGTATGCCGAGGCAGGCAAGTCTTTGTACCTTGCTCACCTCAGAGGCATAGGTCATCATGGGTTTCACCATAATGTCCAATATACTATTTTGGGACTTAGCCCCCATGTTTTCCCGTGTGCTCGTCTGGCTACCATTAGTGTCACCTCAGCTTTCTTCTTCACTTTTGCTAGTTGTTGGTTCCATGGTAATTTCGAATCTAGGACTACTCCGAGATATTTAACTTTCCCTGACAGCTGGATGTTGATTCTTTGGAGAGTTAGAGGTCCCATGCCCTCTAGTTTCCTTCTTCGGGTAAAAGCTACTCTGATTTAGAGGTGCTGATTTTTGAACACTCTTCATTTATCCATGAACTGACCAGATTTAGAGCCGTTCGCATCCTCTTCCCAACTGTGGTGTTGAATTTCCCTTGGACTATGATGACCCTGTTACTCGATTGGCCAGGTTTTCTCATCTTGGACTATTTGGGAAGCTTAACTGGTTGCTAATATGTAGAACTTCTGTCCCAAATTATACTATACATTTCTTTAAAATCTTCTGATAATGGAAATTCAAAGGATTTGATGAGCTTCAAACATTTCATGATGATAAAAATAATGTATGGTCGTATAGGTGACTGCGCTCAAAACAAATCTTAAAATTTAGTTAGTCAGTTGGAAAAAAAATAAAAATTGATCAGAATACAAACTTACATCAAATCATCTGATGATAAACCTGGAATTCAAACAGCGAGCAGTCTGAGTATTGATGAATCCCCCTGCAAAAAATTATTTATTTTATTTCAGAGGAAGTGTTGTTGTCTGGATCAGCCTTATGGTTCTCACCCAATGCCACACACTTTGCTTACGCTGTTTTCGATGATCGAGAAGTGAAAAACTTTTCCTATTCAATTTATGGAGAACCGGGATCTTTGGAGAATCAGTATCCCACTGAAGCTCAAATCAAGTACCCGAAAGTGAGTAACTCACTTTATCATGACAGAAAAAGATGTCACTACAGAGTACACTTTTTAATATACTCAGATGAATCGTTTGTTCAAACAAAGTATATTCTATCACCATTCATTAATTCAATCATTTCGATGATTTTCATACAGGGTGTATCAACGATGCGAGGTAGGAGGATATCTGCTTCCCTATTCGAGATAGGAACAAATGTCTCAAAAAAAGTTGAGAGATGCAAGCTATGTTCCAAGAATAACTATCAACATCCAATAAATGTGTCACTTATCAAAGTTATGTTTTTTTTAATGAAACATCCTATATATTTGTACCCGATTGAATTCCTCTGGAAAAGTGTTTCTCAAAAATATGGGGTTGTATGGGTTTATACCAGGTGATTCGAAAGTTATGGTGGGATTTATGAAACAAAACGGGTTCAACACCAAATATCTCAAAATCTATTATTTGGAATAATAATTTTTTTCTAGCAATTTAGTCTACTCGACAAGTTGAAAATGGTCTAAAATAGAGGTACTGCTCTTAAAATTATGTGTGATAGCTCATTGGATCCGGAATAACGCCTAGAAAAATATGCCAGAAGCGTGTATTAGCACATAGAAAATTGCAAAGGTTATAAACAATTGAAAATGAAAAAAAAATGGCATTTCGTTTTTTGCCAATATTTCATAAACTATCCATATTTAAGAAATTCTGAAAGGAGAGGAAATTTCCAATTAAAAACTTCGAGCTCCCGGAACTCTATCTCCATTATTTATAATTTTAATTTAACGCTGAAAATGGGTCTCCGAGCGACATTTTTAGGTTGCACGCGCGGCGTCAAAAGCGAGTACGACATATTAATTAATTTATTTGAGGTATTAAATTTTTTTTTTTTTTAAATCATGGTGTATTCGGAACACTATGAATAATTCATTCCCGTTGGAAATTTTACTTAAAGTTAATTTTTCAACAAGTTAAACGATTGTTAACTAACAAAATTTTCTCAAACTTATGTCTTAATTGTAAATGAAAAAAAATGTTTTAATAATGGTCGTAAAAATTTTTCGCTTTCTAGAGCCTTTCTCATATAGATACTCAACAAGATCACGCCATAAAAGTTAAAAAAATTGTCATACTCGGTTTATAATAATTTTTGTACTTGAATAAAAACTAAAAAATCCAAGTAATGTTAACAAATTTTTTTTTTCTTAATCATCATATTATCGTTTTTTCATCAATACAGGATATAAATTGATTTGCAAAAACAATTTTTTCCACCATTTGTTGATACATTTTTTATAAACAAATTGATTATTTCAATATTTTTGAAATTTTTTTTTTTTTTAATTTTTATAATCTTTTTATATTTTATTGTTAAATTTTTTTTTTTTTAATATAATAATTAATTTTTTATAAATAAAATTTTTTTTATCAACAATTCCATTGTTTATTAACTTACCAATTCGTTATAAACAAATTTTTAACTTTTTCTAAAACTTCTAAAATGTACAAAAACAACCATATATAACAAAGTATAGAAAGAAAAATTTTCCAATTTTTTATTGTACGTTGGGAATTGGAATTGGGAAAAATTGGGAAGTTTTTTTTTCTATACTTTGTTATATATGGTTGTTTTTGTGAATTTTAGAAGTTTCAGAAAAAAATCTAACAAAGTTAAAAATTTGTTTATAACCAATTGGTAAGTTAATAAACAATAGAATTGTTGATAAAAAAAATTTTGTTTTTGTTTATTCATAGAGGACTTCCAATTAGGATTTTTGGAAAAAAACAATTTCTTAACCAATTTAAAAAAAAAAATTTTATTAAGATTTTTTTTTTAAAAATATAAATTTGTAATATAATGAAGGTGTAGGGAATTTTTTTTTTAAAAAAAAATTATTATTTATATTACAACAAATGGCGATTTTTTTTTTTGCAAATCAATTTATATCTTGTATTGATAAAAAAACGATAATATGATGATTGAGAAAAAAAAAATTTTTTAACAACATTACTTGGATTTTTTTGTTTTTACAAAAATTATTATAAACAAAGTATGAATATTTTTTTAATTTTTATGGCGTGATCTTGTTGAGTATGTATATAAGAAAGGCTCTACGAAGCTAAAAATTTTTACGACAATTATTTAAACATTTTTTTTCATTTACAATTAAGACAGAAGTTCGAGAAAATTTTGTTAGTTACCAATTGTTTAACTTGTTGAAAAATCAACGTTGAGTGAAATTTCCAACGGGAATACATTATTAATAGTGTTCCGAATACACCATTATTTTTTCAATAAAAAAAAAATTCAATACCTTAAATAAATTAATTAATGTGTCGTACTTGCTTTTGACGCCGCGCGCGTAACCTGAAAATGTCGCTCGGAGACCCATTTTCAGAGTTCAGAGATAGAGTTCCGGTAGCGGGAAGTTTTTTATTGGAAATTTCCTCTCTTTTCAGAATCTTTGTTTGAAATTTCTTAAATATAGATAGTTTATGAAATATTGGCGAAAAACGGAATGCCATTTTTTTTTCATCTTCAATTGTTTATAACTTTTGCAATTTTTTATGTGCTAATACACGCTTTTGGCACATTTTTCCAGGCGTTATTCCGGATCCAATGAGCTATCACACATAATTTTAAGAGCAGTATCTCTATTTTAGACCATTTTCAACTTGAAGACTAATTGGTGTATTTTCATTTCCTATTCACGAGTTTATCGAATGGCGTTTTTTCCAAACGGGGGCAACCAAAACTTGGGAAAACTTTTTTATCAGTTTTTCCTAATGGAACACCTTGTTAATTGCACTGAGAATTTGCCGTCCCACTAGAACTCACCGTGATCCCGGTCGGCCACGATTTCTCCGGACTTCGGAAATAATTTGGATTTCTATTGGCGAATGTTCTATTCCTGCTTCATCTTCACTGAGTTGTGAGCCAAGCAATTGGAAAAGGTTTTCAATCCTACGCCTTCCCTGTCGTCATGGCCAATGTCCGGCAGTACCTCGTAATCGTTCAATTATACTGAATATTTGTTTCGAATCATGAGTAAGTTGACAAGTCAAGCCAACTTTCCTCTCATTCTATGATGATTTAACCAACTCTTTTTAAGAAGAGACCTCATAAGGTTAGAAGAAGTAATCATCATCATCATTTCACTAATAACTATAATTATATAAGTAGATATATAATGGGTATGTAAGTAGACAGAGATAACAATACAGAATAGTCCACACTATGAGCTTTCAGAAAATGTAGGATTTTCCTACTTGATTTCCATCAGAAATGTGTCTAATTCTCAAGGAAAGTATGACAAAGTTATAATAACAGCAATAATGATTTTTTATTCAATGCTGGACAAAAGAAGTAACAAAATAAACTCAAGCAATTTGGAAACGCGTGAATTTACAGAAAATGTTCAAACAATCTACCGTTTTGAGCTATGCACAAATTGAGTCTATCTACAATTGCTGTTCGAACTTCAATAAAAACTTTTCTAATTCTATTCTTCATGTCTTCTAGTGTCCTTGGTTTCTCGCGAAAGATCTTCCTTTTGACATATCCCCAGAGATAGATAGAGATAGAAATCTAAGGGCGTGAGGTCTAAGGACCTTGCTGGCCACTGAATGGTTCGTTTCTTCCTTCTCATTTATTTCTGCGCCATCTGTTTTTCCTACCCGATTTTGATATTGGGGAGGCGCGTCATCATGTTGGTAATATAACCTGTGTCTGATGTCAATCGGTACATCCTCCAACAAATTTGGTGAATCATCTCGGAAAAAATCTCTGTAAATTTCTCCCTTCAGTGGAACATCAAAGAAATGCGGTCCAATGACCTGATCCCCCATTATGCCCCCCAAACATTCATCGACCATCTATTTTGGATATCAACTTATGTATTTCAAAACATTTGTTTTTCGCGAATGAAATTCAATATATTTCCGCAATAGCGAACCCTTGTATCATAATCCCTTCCATATTATTCAATTCGGTATGGATGAAGTTGTTTTTTCTCACAATTTTGCTCACACAAGTATGACTCATATCCAGCTGCCCCGAACTAACATGAGGATTCTCAACTGTTGAAAGCATCACCGCTAATTCATTTTCTTCATTCGTTGTTATTTTATTTACTACCTGTCTCTTCTTGTGCTTGACACTGCCTGTTTCCTCAAATAATTTTTTAACCTTCTGAAAACACTCTGGTCGTACATACCTTGAATCAGGATATCGAACTGCATACATCTACCGGCTAATGAACAATATCACAGTCACCCATTTCGGAAGGCAAAAATCAAGAGAACGCCCAAATCTTTTCTCTTCGCATCTTTTTTGCACCACCAGCCTGTTCTTTCCCATTTAAAGAACACTCATGCAAAAAAATAAAACAACGTATTCAAATACAATTTGTGAAATATCAGTGAATCGTGTCTAACAGCTTCGTACAGGTTTTCAATTTGGCAGTAACTATTGACTATTGAAAGGACACAAAGAGAACAATAGCTGTGAATAATGAGTTCAGCTCATCGCTTATTGTTGAACAAACTTCATTGGAAACAGTTTTTGTCAAACCCATTATTTCAGGAAATTTTGAAATCATAAATGTTATATATACTCCTTCACATCCATAATTTATTGTTGATGTAAATTATGCCTATTTTAGATAATGAAACTTCTTTTCAATTCTATAATAAGAACGACATAGTAGCCAACATGTCCTTGAAACTTCCAGATTCCAAATTTATAATAATGTACAACAAAACTTTTGAGTTTGTCTTCGTAACTTCACAGTGGAGATAGAAGACGAGTCAAGACCATTGGTCAAAACTGATGAAGACTATCATCCAGCACTTTCCAAGCAATTAAATATAACCAGAAATAATATATATTGCAGTAAATCAAAAAACCTTCATAAGTATAACTCTCTTGAAATACAATTTCAGGTTGCTGTATGAAATTGTTTAAATTGTTTTTTACTGCTTTCTTAGTTGTTTTGAACAACCCTCAGAAGTTAATGAAAACTTGTACGAGTTAAAATCACGGGGACCTTACCTTTTATAGTGGAATCCGAAACCACTCTTGGGACCTTGAAAAAAATTTTCACCAGCTGCGGGATTCGAACCCGAGCCGGGTGGAAACAGTCGACACAAGACCAACGCTGTTGCCACTGAGCCACAAGCCCGAAATGTTGAGACATCATGACTGGTTATGCTAATCCAATATTGAAATTTCAATTATAGTGTTCAATGTAATGAACCATTTTTGTAGCTCCGTTACAAGGCTCTGGGACGTCTGTCATACCTTCCGGAATTTCCTCTTTAGGTTGTTCCTATAACATTCAAATGTTCCAAGGATGATTTGATATAATTGATAATATGATCACAGAAGCTACTTTTAGCCGGTAAAATGTATTCAGTTCGATTTGGAATGTACAACCCTAGAGTTTTCGAAGATGTGGTTTGTGGAAGCAGGAAGTATAAATCACAATGAGGAAACAAAACGTAGAAGGGATATAATAAAAATTGGCGACGATGACGTGAATTGTTGAGAATCTTCACATAAGTGAAAGGAAATTGCAAATGATACCTTTCTGGAGGGGCAGCTAGGTCTTAGATTTCCATCTCTGGGGATATGTTAAAGGAGAGGTCTACCGTGAGAAACCAACGATACTAGAAGACATAAAGAATATAATTAGTTTTTTGCTCTATTACAAAATCAACTTTAACTGAAGTTCGAAGAGCAATTGTAGATGGACCTAATTTGTGCATAGCTCGAAATGGGGGATTTTTTGGATATCTACTGTAAATTTGGGCTTTTTCAAATCGTTTGAGTTTTTTTTTCTTACCTCATTTGTCCAGCTTTGAATAAAAAAATCGTGATTGCTGTTGTGATGACTTTTTCATAGATTCCTTGAGAATTAGATATATTTCTAATGGAAATCATGTAGGCAAACCCTACATTTTCTGCTAGCTCACTGTGTGGACTATTCTGGTATGGCCTCATTTACAGGGTGTTCCATTTGAAAGAACTGAGAACAAGTTATCCCGAGTTTGGTTGCCCCTTATTTATGACTAGGAAATAAAAATACACCATTTTCGAGGATATTTGGTGAAAAAAAAAGTTATTACATAACATTTAAGATTAGATATTTGTTGTTGAATGAACCCATTTTGTGCCATAAATTCCACCATAACTTCCGAACCACCTGGTATAATTCCATACAATCCTATATTTTTGAGGAACACTCTTTCAAAGGAATTTAATCGAGTGAAAATATATAGGGGGTTTCATTTAAAAAACAACTTTGATAAGTCACACATTCATCGGACACCCTGTTATTTTTAAAACAGCTTTCATTGCTCTCTACAACTTTCATTTGAGATAATTTCTTCTATTTTGAATGGAAAAGCAGCTATTGATACACTCTGAATGTACTGGAAGGCGTTTGGACCGTAAGAGAATTTCGAAGAGATTATTCCATAAATATTAGTAATTTTTCTTCCCATTCCACTTCCATTATTTTTTCTGGCATTCATTAACTTCACATTCTATATATACTGGATGATTATTCCTTTCCATCTACGTTTGGTGGAAGTAAAAATTTCACTTGATTTTTTCAGGTTGGTACCCCGAATCCTCTTGTCACAGTACATATTTACGACATAAGTACGAAAAAGACAGAGGAATTACAGTTCCCGTCGAAAATCAGCAATAAAGATCCAAATGATTTCATTTTGTACGACTTGACTTGGGTTACGGAATATGAAGTGGCAACCATATCCACCAATAGAATTCAGAATGAATCTTTCATCATCCGATGCCGATTGGACGGGTCTTGTACCGAAGTAAGTAAAAAAATAAGATATTCGTCTGAAAGTACTGAGCCGATGGATTTATAGAAAATAATTATTCATATGTAATAATGTAATAATCTATATGTTATATGGTTCGGTCTATGTGATAATATTTTATAAAACAATGTTACTGGGCATATGCTAGGGTTTTCTATGTTTTTTATTAGCCATTCACTATCGCACCATTTGTTTGAGCCACCTTGACATGTTTCGGAAAAAACTGTATTATATTCAATGCGACCAGTTGAATTACCATCATTTGATTTTTCTTCTTTAAAATAGTGTACTTTACAATTTGCAACTTCACCTCCTCGCCAAGATAATTCATGTGCAGCGATATGAGAAAATCTTTTTAAAAGACCTCTGGGACATATTAATGCCATTTTAACAATTTCACTTTCAGTTAATGCTATTGAACTTTTTTCACGTTTTTCTGAATTATCTTGTAAGTTCTTTCGCTTAGAATTACGTGCATCACGGGATTTCCCAAATGCCAAATCAGTGGAAGGGTTGAAAGTAACACAACATTTTTCGAAATACATGCTTTGCAACATTTTCGCTGTTGTGTTCCTCATTGTTTTCACCACGTATTCTTTATAATCTTCCCCATTCTGTTCCTTCATATAAAAGCCCCAGTCCATCAATATTCCTGCCACATTTTCCGCTGACTGTTCGGTTTCCAAATTGAAGTTGCGTTGTTTACAAAATTCGATAAAATGATTCCAAATGCAGGAATGACTTCTTTTTGTATTTTCTGGAGTTGATTTTTCAATCTCACTTATTATTTCTGCCTCGCCAATATTTACAAATCTCGACATACTCACTGGAATATTATTTGCTATTTAATTCTGTTTTTTACATTCACAATTGTCAAACTGATGAGACGCGCAACGCTTGATAAACGAACAATAAATGCTAGCATTGCATTTCTAATCCTTCCCAATTAGCCGATAGTAAACTACGATTTTTGTACTCACAAATGGGAATTATTAAACGTGAGTGGAATTGTCGAGATCATTAATCGCCATTTCAATATACGAGTTGATTACAAAAATTCTCCGTCGATCCTGGGGCCAACGTGAAATTTTCGACATCCATTTCTTTCAACTAGGAGGAAACTTAACAATATTTGGATTTTAAAATATATAAATTTGACAGCGCGAAGGTAGTTTGACATTTGAATAATATTCGTATTTGTGTAGGTAGTTGCCTATACCACAATTAAACATTAATGAACCAAATCGACCATACAGGTTATTGATGATCGATTTCGGTGTATGTTTGGTTGCATATATCACAATTAGGCATTAGAAGAGGAATTGAAGATTAATAGGGGTCATTAACGATTGAGTTCGTGTAGATCAAATAGACTCGTTACTACGAGGTCGCCAGAAAAAATATTTCGATAGCCGATTAACGTTGTCTCTCATACTCATGTCTACCCATCAGTTCTTTTTGTCGCATTCATGTAAAATTTGTATTCTTGTCGTCGTATTCGTCTGGATTTTTGCATATATTGTTAATGATCATTAATAACAATGCTATAAAAAGTATATTTTGTGAATATATTAAAAAAATTAATTTGAGGCAGTCAGGCCATACTTCAAAGCAGTCTAAATAAGATTTTTGTTTCTGAATTCTATGAATACTAAGATAAGAGATTAAAAAAATCCAAAGTGCCCAATGGTTTTTTTTATGCATTTTTTACGAATGTCATTTCCAAAATAACTGCAAATGCCATTCCTGACTTTCTGTTCAACTGCCATTGAAATACTACCTTTTTACAATTTCATAATGCCTAAAATACCTTCCCCATATTCGTCAGCAGCTCTAAGGATATCATTAATAATGAGTATTCAAAATCAATTTCCATAAACGATTGGTAATGTTTTAATTTCATGTGGGATATTCGATCATTTGTAGGAAGCGTCCTACAGGGAAGAAAATGGATGGCTAACGCCGCTAATTCCAAAATATAGCGAAGATGGGAAAAGACGATTGGAAATACTACCCCAGATTCAAGATGATGATAAATTTAACCATTTAGTGCTCACAGACATTGAAAACAATAGGACAACTAGACTGACGTATGGAAAATCGGTGGTTCTGTCTGTTTATGGATGGGATGAGGCTCGTGGTTTAATGTAAGTATTTCCAAATGAACTATATTTCTAGTAAACTCTGTGATTTATTAGGTATCGAACTAATAAACAATGATGGGACAAAACATTTATTATTCTTGAAGTCATGCATATTGCTGATTAGAAAAATAGGCGAGGACTCGAGAAATTATTATCACATAAATGTCCCCAGAATAGTAATTAACGTAACAAGTCCGAATATACGAATAGACGAATGGACAAAATTCTAGGACGAGCCGTAGGCGAGTGCTGGATGTCTGTGAGTCCAAAAAAACTATTTTCGGGCGTGTTGCGTACAATATTTTTTCGGCAACCGTGTAGAATAACAAATCAATGGGACGACATATTTCTTTATTTCTTTATTATACATTTTAATTCTTATTTGAATTAAACAGAACAGAACAGAAAATACCACATATTAACAGAAACATTCTAATTCTTATTTATATTGATATTTATATTAAAATTCGAGCAATTGCTAATATTGAAGGGATTCAATTTGTTTGAAATGCTTGGTATATTTAAATTCCTTTTGTTGAAGCCAGAACAAGAAGGCAAAGTTTCCGTTTCACATTGATTGTTTTCATCTGATGATTTTTGAATGGTCTTGGCAATTTCAATTTTGTTTGTAAGTTAATTCCAGCCACCGTGTCTCTTCAAATTTGTGATGTTTTCACCATTATCAGCAAATAACGTCGCCGAAGTTCGACGAATGCTATGGCCTGTGTAATTTTTAGGATTGGGTAAATGTAAAAATTCTGCGATTGTTATTCAGAGACTCCCAAAACTGTGGATACCAACAGGCTGAATCGAACATTTCCCTTTTTTGTAATTCACGAATAATCTGTTATGTGGAGTATTGGATGGCCGTGAAGATAAATATTGCCTATACAACAGCAGGTTTTTTTGCCCAATTACAACAAAAGTTCTCTCAATATGTGTTTTGGAATCCGGTATTTTTACAAGCAACATGTCTTCCTTGTCGTTTATTAGATCAATTGACATTTTTGTTAGTTCTTCTCGTCTACACACACGCTACACACACCGGCTAACCCAATAATTGTTGCTACCTGAAGATTAAGTTGATACTTTTATATCATACAATCGTAATATTCTGTTGAAATTACCTTCAGCATTAGATATGTTTCATTATCCGCTTCCCTAATGAATTTGTTGATCTGCTCACTGCTGAAGACTTCTGATTTCTTGGCTTTGTAACCAATATTCTTCCTTTTAAGAAATGCGATAACCTTTGGGAAAGTGGCTATCTTTATATTTTTCTTCACTAAAATGATACTTTCCCACATGTTGTACATGCTCCACAGAGTAGAGGATTTGACAGTTTCAGATTTTTGCGCCAAATAAGCCAAAATTACATCCTCTGTAATAGTTTTGCATTGCTTCATATCCATCCATTTCGTGAACAAATCGTTTTCGTACCTGGATTTTGATTTTTCAGGCAATAATTGTGCTGTAGCGGCAGCTGCTATATTGTAAATTTTCCAAGGCACATTTTCAAAGTCACTATCGCTGCTGCTTTCCATATTATATTGCGAATTGCGATCAAAAAACAAGCAAACTTTTGACAACTGATTTCATATGAACTGTCAGCCGTTATTTCGTTGCTATGGTAATGATCAACTGCATTTATCAAAACCATAAGATTTTCATATTTACAATGACAACAACGACGTGATTCTTCCCGGCCTAGTCCGGGAAGTACGTACTTAATCGTAATCGGGTTGATTGTGACGTTAAATGACAATGTTGCCAAGTTTCTCAAACTATAAATATCAGACCTAGAACACTACTCGCAATGCCAAGCGACGATGGCGGATTTGAATGGTGTAAAAATATTCGATCTGTCATGGGGTCGGCTTTGAATAGCCCCATGGTAAATCCTGCCTGTCGTAAGAGGCGACTAAAAGGATAACCGTAGGTGGAAGATGGTCTCATCGCCCGGTGAAATACCACCATATCGACTTTGTGTGCTGTGAAATGGATCATTCCATGTTTCAGTGTTCGGTCGATACTTTCCGGTCTCCCTCTTTCCTTTTCCCCAATTCCTCCTTTATTTTCAGGTGCATCCTAATAGTAATAATGATGAAGTCTCCTAGAGTAAAACACTCCGGAAGCAAAATACCTCTTCATTCGGATTTCCGGGCGAGAGGTACTCGAGGGGACTCAACATTAAAGATTAATTTTTGCAACATCCGCGGACTCAACAAGAACATCAATGACGTCCACCATCACCTACAGACGAAAAAACCGGATATTCTGGCTCTAACAGAAACACAAGTAAACTCGTCCACCAACAAGGTCCATATGCTTTGTCCTGGTTACGAACTCCATTCTCGATTCAGGTTCAAAGGTGGAGTCTGCCTTTACGCTAAGGCTAACCTTTCATGCCAGCGTGAAGAGAGTTTGGAACCGAAAGACTTTGATGTGATGTGGTTCAAGCTATCTGATACCAAACTGACTAAGTTCCTCTGCTGCCTTTACCTATCACCTAATGAACCTTCATATAACGACCTCTTTGAGTTTTCATCACTCAAACTGGACTACATTCAGGAGAACCATCCAACAGCTGAAACCATAATCATGGGAGACTTTAATGTACATAACGCTGCCTGAGCAGGAGTCGGCCGCTATGGCCCATGTCACTACGAGCGCACCTCTCCGGTCATGTGGATTGGGGGTAAATTGGGGGGTTGGCCCACCTGGGGAACGTGTTCCATGACGTATTCCTGGCGGAGTTGGTGAACGTCAAAGGTCAAAATGGCGACGGCAGACTTCACGACACCGTTGGCGGGTCGATTGGTGACGGAATGTATACTTCAACGGTCGTTGGTGGGTTCATGACGGGGTGGCCGCAGACGGCGGTGGAGGTTTGGTGGCGGATTCGGGGATTGATTCTGCTAGTGGGTGCGTACGTCGCTGAAACAATGGCGCGTGGCATAGGTGGGCGGATGAGTGTTGGCCAGTGGCTGTGGATTGGGGGTAAATTGGGGGTTGGCCCACCTGGGGAACGTGTTCCATGACGTAATCCTGGCGGTGACGGTAGACGTCAAAGGTCAAAATGACGACGGCAGACTTCACGACACCGTTGGATAGCTTTTTCCGGTGGCCCATGGCCAGAAACTTCCTTCAAAGATCGAAAGTAGGGGGGTTGATCCAGCTAGTGGGGTGCAAACGAGAAAACGACGGAAGGGAGAAAACGGAAAACGACAAAACACGAGAATGGCGTATCGAAAACGACGAAAACGACGAGAATGACGTATCGAAAACGACGAAAACGACGGAATGACGTATCGAAAACGACGAAAACGACGAAAACGACGAAAACGACGAGAAGACGTATCGAAAACGACGAAAACGACGAGATGACGACGAAAACGACGAGAATGACGTATCGAAAACGACGAAAACGACGAAATGACGACGAAAACGACGAAAACGACGAAAACGACGAAAACGACGAAATGCGAAACGAAAACGACGAAAACGACGAGAATGGCGTATCGAAAACGACGAAAACGACGAGAACGGCGTATCGAAAACGACGAAAACGATGAAAACGACGAGAATGGCGCAGTATTGGTATCGAAAACGACGAGAATGGTCTTGTATGTGTCAGTTTCATAAACAGAGGGCTATCAACGAAATAAGTATACAACGTGGCTTTGGCCCGTGGGAAATTCGGGGGTTGATCCTGTCAGTAGGGTGCGGTTGCGAGATCCGAAAATTTGGGGGTTGACCCACCTCATAGGAGCTCCTTTCGGACAAGAGAGAAAGACAGAGAGAGAGAGAAAGAGAGAAATATGAGAGTATAAAGATAGACAGGGTGTTTCATTGGCAGCTGAGAGAAAAAACATGGTCGACATGATTCAAGGAAAAAACATGGCCGACATCATTCGAGAAAAAACATGAGCACTTTGTAAGACAAAAGCATGGCCACCTGTCATCGGAAAAACATGGCCGCTTTGTAAAAGAAAAACATGACGGCTTTGAAAGAAAAAAACATGGCCACCTGTCATCGAAGAAAAAACATGACCACTGTGTAAGAAAAAAAAACATAACCACTTCTCATTGGAAAGAAAAAACCTGTGGACGGTCATTGGAAAGAAAAAACAAAAATCAAATATACAGAGTGGCTCAAATTACCATGAAATACATGAATTCATATACATTTTGTATACAGGGTGGACCAAAAAAGTCGATGTCTCCGATTCAGCCAATTTTCAACGAGACAATGTGAATCGATGATCTTGAGTCATTTTGGCATTTGAAAATCGATTTGAAAAAATAAAAATCTAGTTTCCGTCCTATCATAGCAAGTGAGGTGTCAAATGAAAGGAGAACACCCATATAATCTAAATTCATCAAGCTCAGCCCTCCAACTTTATCGTAGAACAATAAATCGCTATTTGATAGCCTTAAATGACATGAAATATCAAAACCAATACTCAATTCGTATTGGACGCATCGAGGACAGTCCAAAGTCATCAAAAACAAGAAATGTTAAAATTGAGGTTTCGAACCCACGACCGTCAATTCTTCAAAATTCGATTTCGATAATTTTGGTATCATTGGATTCGTACCGATGTCAAGATACATAATTAAACATTTTCCGGTGTCAAAAGGGCAGTAGGAGCGAACTTCGTTAGAATTGGGAGCACAACCTCGTGCGCATACTCTGAGAAGAGGAAAGTCAATGTTCTATACGTATTATGGATCCGTTTCGATGTAATCGCGTCAAAACGTTAGGAATCAACATAGAGTACTCTAGAAGCTATGTACTTTTGGAAATTAAACTGTGATCAGGTCTACAAGTTATATAGGTATCGAAATATAAAACTTGCCGGACTGATATATCATCATAGATTCAGAGTTCAGGAAAGTGGGTGATGTAAGCAGCGAATTTTCTGTTGAGTTCACAGCGATATTAAAACAATCAGTTTCGAATTGAAAAAAAAAATAGAACACACTGGAGAATAAAGCACTGAAGAATGAGAAAATGTACTTACTTTTCGATAGATGAACCCAGACACGAGAAAGTGTTGATGAAGAGCACGAGTACACGGAGTACACGGAGAGTCGGTTGCAGCGGTGATAAATAACTGACGCGTTTGCCATTTAAAACGTTTTTCCCTCCCAACCATCATGCCTACGTGACCGAGCGTTATCAGTATGACCGGAAGCTATTTCCTGTTGTCGATGATAAGGAAAGTTATTATAAACAATGGGGAATCCGCACTTTCTGATAAGAAGTGTTATTTCCGGTGTTCACTGCAATATTGAATGAAAGTCTAAATATATAAGAATTCGATTCAACTCAGAAAAAATGAAGTTTGTTTAGCCGCACATCGCTGTATCTCTTTCGAAGACGAATGCAGCTTCCTAGGACTTTTCGACATAGGAAAATGCATTCTAACCCACTATGTTATGATTTAGCCGCTGGTGTCACTGGGGGCGCTAGTGTCCGGATCGGCGGCCATTGTGGGTGACGTGTTATTGGTCAGTGGGGTAGAGACGATCATATTGGAGGTGGAGCGTAGGGTAGGCACGCTATTGGTGGGTGCAGACGGACATATTTGGGTTGGGTTGAGTTGGGTTGGTCGGACATGCTATTGGTTGCAGCCAGCGGTAGGATGGGTACAGACCACCATGTTGGAGGTGGACTGCGTTGGGTAGGGCTGAACAGCGGTAGGATGGGTACAGACCACCATGTTGGAGGTGAAAAAAGCACTTCGGGCCTGTTAAAAATAGAGATAGAAGAAAACTAATGCTCAATTCGGTTTGGCCCATCGAACAGAGTCCAAATCCATCAAAATCTCATAAACCGGAAGTGACCACTGATTTCGATGCGATAAGGAAATTTCGGTGTCAATGAATTCTTCTCGTACCAAAATCATAATTACGTATTTTCTGATGGCCAAAAGGCACTAAGGAGCTAACTTCGTTATGGGATGGAGATACAAAGGATTGCGAGTACTCTATCCAGGGACAACTTTGACTGAAGAACATGAATATGAAAAGTTTGCATGTATTCATGCGGAGTTGAAGACAAAAGAAAAGGGGAAATGTCGAAACCTGGGTTCGAACCAGGGACCGCCAGATCTTCAGTCCCATCGCTCTTCCAACCTAGCTTTTCGACCAATGAAACAATTTCTTGAAAATCACAATGGTATCCGACAGAATCGAAAAAACAAGCATAGGGTGTCACATAGGCTGATATTGTCATCTTGAAGGAGAATATGAATATATATTTTGAAGACAGGATGTATGAGGAAAAAAAGTGAACGGCACCTTTCGCATATTATCAACGAAGAATAAAATACCCATGATGACTCTGAATACATTCTACGAGGCATTATCCCGTTTACACAGCCGAAACATATACATGCAGATGTCTGATGGAACGGAGATCAATGCTGTATTCCAAACGAACACAGGAGCCAACTATTGGTTAGTTTAAGCCAATCTTACATTAAATTCAATAATACCCCGAATGACATTCAAAGTAGAGGGCGAATAAGTGACATTTTCCGGGCGTACCGAATGACATCACAACGGTCTTCAGATACATCGATGGACATTCATATTTCTTTCGTCGAGATACATATTACAAGTATATCGAATTCACCCGGAGAGTCTCAAGCAGGACAATTCAACTGGAATTTATTTGATATACCATGCCCCGCCGAAGGACTTTCACAGTAATTAAAGACTCTACTATCAAAAATTATATCTGTATATGATGATAACTAAATATGTTATTTGTACATCTGTTTTTCACATATGGGTATAAATAACCTCGAACCTCTGTTGAAAGAGTGATGTCACTGTGACGTGATGTAATGCGAAAAAACCGAAACAAACACACTGTTTTCCATGGCCAACCCCCGGAGGAGGTCTTACAAAAGACTGGAGGTGTGGACGGCCTCGTTATGAAGGTTTAAACCTTCGGAATCCCCACTTGTTATCGTTATTTAGGACGAATCTAAAATATCGATAACAGATAGGCTTCCATTTGGAACAATGAAGATGATGGAGGAAACACTTAATGGAAAATTTTGCCTCTTTTCTATTTCAACAGCACGAATACAGGCTTCCAAGTCAATGGAGGCGATTCATTATTCATTGAAATTTCCGACAGCACGAACTACGGTCTCTAATTTGATAAAGACGGTTCATTAATTCTTCGAAATTGGGAGACTTTTCAACAATTAAGAATGTCATCAAACATATTCACTGATTTTGTTCACCTCTCTGAGCAGATTATCGTTATCGGTGACGTCATCATTCATCTCAAACTGTGTTTGTGGTAACAAAGTTCGTGAAAATTGACCACACATTACAAATTCTTATTAATTTTCATACCCAAAAGGTACAGAGCTGGGATCGGAAGAAACTGTCTTTTTTGGGGTCTTGGTTCTTGGACCTTGGACCTTCGCCTTAGGCATTGGAACCGACGTTATCTCCAAACAGAAAGTTTCGTATTGAGTCCTGTTGAATTTGATTGATAAGGCAGAAATTCGCTGCCACACATCATCAATTGTCACCTCAGATGCAGGCTTGAAACGCATCCACCTAGCCCTCTGACAAAATCCTTGGAACAGAAAGTGAAACCAATCTGATCCGGTTGGCTCTACTCCCTCCGTTCCTCTGAGGATAATTTGGGTGAGTGCATCCCTCACCCACCCACCGGCTCCGCACCTTGGGTATATTTGCAATTTTGAACTCCACAGTTCTCCCTGGAGTCCAAAACGTCGAATTTTTCTAACATTATCTTTTACAATGTTGAATTTTTTCACTGTAGACATTACAAAATTTTTGTTCACACAAGACGGGTCTGAACCGCACAATGATCTGGAACAAACGGGCTGAAATCTGCGGTGCAATGTTTAAAAGTAAAACAGTAGACCGGAGGGACTGAACGCTTCCATTTCCCAAAAGGCCCCGATTTTATCAAAATGTGTACTTCTCCCAAGAATACATGCAGGAAAGTGCATATAGAAGTACTTCGGTACAAAACCACCTATTAATGAGTGACCATGGTAACGTATGGATTATTGTGCTAAATTTCCACTATAACACAAGATTACAAATTATGGCAGAAGCGTAATATGAACACTGAAAAAGACTCTCATGCTTTCACCAGCTGAGACTTCAAAGGACGCGGTTGGTGGTGTCATACTGCGCCATACTAACGAGCGGTATGTGCCATACTCGCAGATTCTGCGAGCTTTTCAAAGGGTGAAATGGCGGCAGCGCGGTGGCAGCATTGAAAGTGCAGAATCTTTGGGGGAAAAAACGCCCGTTTGGGGTGGGCAGTGCCAAAACCCCCTGTCTACGGTTGGGCCAAAGGGATCCCAGAACTTTTTTGGGCTATTACCCCTTTTACTTTTAAATTTTCTTTCGTTAAATTTTGAAAACCCGTTTTCCTGTTACCTTATGTTAAAGGGGTTTTTCCAATGCCCTTCCTTTTTTTCATGTATTCATGGGATGAAAACATTTTTTTAAAAAACGGGGGCCCCCCAAAAAAAATTTTTTCCCACCGTTTTTTGCCGTTCGGTTTTTTTAAATTTTTTCCCTTTATTGTTTAAAAAAATTTGTAATGTTTAGTGAAAAAAAATTAGCATTAAAAAATGTTAAAAAATTTCCCCTTTTTAACCCCAAAGGGGCCCCCGGTTTAACGCCCAAGGGGAACCCCGGGTTCGCAAATTACCCCGGGGGAAACCCCGGAAAAATTTCCCTGTTCAAAAATTTTTGGGAGAGGAAAACTTAAAAATGCGTCTGGTGACAAATTATAACGGCGGTTTTTATCAATCAAAAAGGGGGTTTTAATCCCCGGAAAAATTTTTTTTTGGGGTAAGTTTAATAAAAGGGGGAAAGGAGATCAGAACAAGCCCCAAAAAACGTTTTCCCTTTTTTCCTTTGGTAGGGAAAAAATTTGGGCCAAAATTGGTAAACCCAAAAAGCCCCCACATTTTGGGAAATGGATCCCCGGGGGCCTGTTTTAACCCCAAAGGGTTTTAAAAAAACGGAAAAGTTGGATGACATTTTGGGGAAAGTTTACTTCAAAAAGGGAATGAACCGTCTTTATCTTTTTAAGCCC
The DNA here is from genome assembly GCA_018342105.1 of Gonioctena quinquepunctata. Classification (NCBI taxonomy): domain Eukaryota; kingdom Metazoa; phylum Arthropoda; class Insecta; order Coleoptera; family Chrysomelidae; genus Gonioctena; species Gonioctena quinquepunctata. The sequence continues at coordinate 5,243 of JAFIRS010000383.1, read as the reverse complement.
TTTAAATTCTGTGGGGGAAAAGTTTAATATCGTTTCCCCCCCTTTTTAAACCCTTTTTAAAAGGAAAAAATTTTTCCTTAAATGTTTCCTAAAACGCCCTTTTTGTTAAAAAGCGAATTTTTCTGAAAACGTTTTTTTAATTTTTGATCTAAATCGATAACAAAAAAGGGGTTTCCCCAAAGGTTTTTAAAAACCCCCAAACCGTCCACCCCCCCCGGCCCCGGGTTTAATTTGACCGGAAAAAAAGGTGTTTTTTTCTTTTTGCGATACACGTCCCTTGCCCCTTTTAAAAAATTTACCCCCATGTGAAAACAATTTTTTAAAAAACATTTTGGGTTTTCGTCGCTGGTCGATAATTTTTTTCAATTACTGTGAAAAATTTGGCGGATTTTTATAAAAAATTCCTTGCCCTTGCGGGGTTTTAGAAATTGAAAAAAAAATATGTCTCGAGGCAAAAACCCCGTGTCTTCAAAGCCTAAAAAAATTTTGGGCCCCCCCTGTCTTGGGGGGTTTTTTTAATTTTCAAAATTGGCTAAAAACAACCAATGGTTAATCTTTTGGGAAATGGGGTTTATCCCCCTTCCCCTGGGGTCGGGAACCCATGTTGGGCTTTAAAGGGGGGGAAAAAACCGTAAAAGAATATATTTCGTTTTTTAAAAATATCGGTCCTTCCCTTTTTTTTTAAAACCCCCCCCCTTTTAAATATTTATTCCCCTTAATGAAACCCCTTTTGGTCTTTTTTTGGATACCATTAAGATTTTCAAAGGTTTTCTTGGTGGGGAAATTTCTTTTTAAAGGGGTAAAATTTTTTTTGGGCCCCAAAACAACCCCCGTTTTCCCCCAACCCCCTGTTCATCCTTTTTATTCTTGTTTTCGAAATTTATAACGATGGAATCGCCCTTTTTAAAACCCCAAAAGGGGTTTTTTTGGGGGGCCCCTTTTACCTCAAAAATCTATTTTTTTGGGAAAAAAATTATTGACCCGTTTTTTCATATCATTTTTTTGGGTTTTTTTTTTTAGGGTTTGGGGCCCGTTCGATATTAAAAGGGGAATTTTAAAGGTTTTCCCTTTATCTTTTTTTTTTTAAGGGCCCGGGGAAAAACTTTCGATGATTCTTTTCCCCCCCAACGACATTCTTTTTTTGTTTCAAAACCCCGGGGGGCCCCCTTTTTAACCTCCGCCCCACATCAACATGGCCCCCTTTTTCTTTTGGCCCAGGCCCCTAAAATTTTTCGTCCCAAAACCTCCTTCCCCAAAAAATGGGTGTCCCCCCAAAGCCCAATTTTAACCCCGGAAAAGTTTTCCACCAATGGGGTTTTTCCCCGGGGTCCCCCCCCAAAACCCCCCCCCGCCCCAAAACGCTTCCCCGGGCCCCCGATGGGGGCCCAACCCCATGCCCCGGCTAAAAACATAACCTGGGGGTTGAAATCCCCTTTTTAAAAAGGGGCTGGGAAAAAGCTTGTTTTTCGAAGGATACGGGTGGGGTGGAAAAGGGTTTTTTTCGGGGGTTGGGGTCAAATTTTTTAGAATTTCCCCAAAAAAATTTTTTTGGGGAACCCCGGAAAAACGCTTTTTTTGGGGGGGTGCGGTTCCCCCGTTTTTTAAAATTGTTTTCTTATCGAAGGAAAAGGGCCCAATTTCGAAAAATGGGGGTATTTAAAAATTTTTAAAAGGAAACGCGTCGGTTTTTTTCCCGCTGCCCACCCCTTCCCGTTAAAAAAACTTCATCAACCTTTCTCGAAACCGGGTTTTTCTATCGGAAAAATTCATTTTTTTCTTCCTTTGGCTTTTTTCCCGGGGTTTTTTTTTTTTTAATTCAAAACCCCCTTTTTTTTAAATCGCTGTAACCCAAAAAAAATTTTTCCTTTCCCCCTTTTTTTGAACCCAGTTATGATCGTGGAAGTTTTATTTTTCCCCAAAACCTTTATTGACCTGACCCAATTTAAAAATGCCTTCAAATTTCCCCCATGTTTAATTTAGCATTTTAAAAAGGTTATGTTTTAAAAAGGGGTTTTCCTTTCTCGGGGATCCCGGGGGGTTAAACCCCCAATTTGAAGTTCCCCTACTCCCCTTTTTTCCCCGGGAAAAAAAGTTTAATTTTGTTTTTGGGAAACTTTTGGGTCAATGATCCAAAATTATCGAAATCGGGAAAAGGTCGGGGGCAAACCTTTTTTTTCGGCTTTTTTTTGATCGGGCGCCCCCGGGGCCCCCCCAAAACAATTATTTGGTTTTGATTTTCATGTCGAAAGGGTTTTCAAAAACGTTTATTGTTCTACAAAAGGGGGGAATTTAAAAATTTGATTATATGGGGGTTCTCCTTTTTTTTTTTCCCCCATTTTTTTAGGGAAAATAGATTTTTTTTTTAAAAACGATTTTCAAAGGCCGCCCCAAAATTTTCTCGATTCCGTTCTCAAAAAGGCAAAAGGGGGAAAAAATCGGCCTTTTTTATCAAAATGTATAAATTATGTTTTTATGGAATTTTTAATTTATATTTTTTTTGTTTTTTTTTTTTTTCCCAAAACCTAACTTTTCCCAAAAAGGGAAAAATGGTTTGTTTTTTCGTTTCAGTTTTTTTTTCGGGAATTGGTTTTTTTTTTTTTTTAAAAGGGGCCCTCTGTTTTTTTTTTTACAAAGCGGCCATTTTTCCGTGACAAACGCCACGTTTTTAATGAACCCAAAAATGTTTTCAATGACAAGCGGTCATGTTTTTTAAAAACAGACGGCCATCTCCCAATGACAAGGATGTTTTCGATGACAACCCTTGTTTTTTTTCCCCCCCCAATGACGGCGACCATTTTTTCCTAAAACATTTTTTCCCCAAGGGGGGGCGGGGCATTTTTTACAAAGGGGCCATGCGGAGGGGGGCCCCTACCTTTTAAAAATTAAATTTTTTTTTTCCCAATGATGTCGGCCATTTTTTTTTGATGACGGGGAAAGTTTTTTAACGTGGTCTTTTTTCCCTTTTATGTCGGCCATTTTTTCCCCTTTTACAAGGATGGCCCTTTTTTTTTTTACTGACAAAAGGGGCCCCCGGGGGGTTTTTTTCCAAAACATGTCGACCATTTTTTCCCCAGGGGCCTGCCCCTTTTTTTTCCCCCAAATTTTCTCTTTTTTTTTGTTTTTTCTCTTTGTCCGAAAGGGGGTTTTCCCATGGGGGCCCCCCCCAAACCCGGGCCCCAACCCCCCCTTGAAGGATCCCCAAAATTTTAGGGGAAAGCCCCTTTTATACTTATTTCTTTTCCCTTATTTTAAAAAAGGCCCTACGCCATTCTCGTCTTTTTTTGATAAATCTGCGCCTTTTTCCCCTTTTTCATCGTTTTCGTCGTTTTCGCCCGTTCTCGTCTTTTTCGTCGTTTCCCCATACCCCCCTTTTTTTTTTTTTCGTGGGGTTTTTGTCGTTTTTCTTTTGCCTTTTTCCCCTCGTTTTTCGCGTCTTTTTTGTCGTTTTGGGTGGGGCCCTTCTCGTCGTTTTTCTTTTTTGATCCCCTTTTGTCTTTTCGTCGTTTTCGTCTTTTTTTGATCCCCTTTTTTCGTCTTTTTTTGTCGTTTTCGTCTTTTAAATTTTCGCCATTCTCGTCTTTTTTCCCTCGTTTTCAAAACGTCTTCCGTCGTTTTCGTCTTTTCGTCGTTTCCGTGGGGCCTTCCGTGGGTTTTTGTCTTTTTTGTCTTTTTTACGTTCCGTTTTCGTCGTTTTCCCCTCGTTTTCGATCGCCATTCTCGTTTTTCGTCGTTTTCAACCCCTTCCGTTTTCGTCGTTTTCGTCTTTTTTAAAACGTTTTCTCGTCTTTTTTTGTCTTTTCAAACCCATTCTCGTCGTTTCGTCTTTTTTTTGATCGCCTTCTCGTCTTTTTTGTCGTTTTCGATCGTCATTCTCGTCTTTTTCCCCTCTTTTTTGTCGTTTTCGAACCCCCTCGTCTTTTTTGTCGTTTTCGATCGCCATTCTCGTCTTTTTTGTCTTTTTTGATCGTCATTCTCGTCTTTTTTGTCGTTTCGTCTTTTTTGTCGTTTTCTTTTCGTCATTCTCGTCTTTTTTTTGTCGTTTTCGATACGTCTTTCCCCTCGTTTTCGTGGGTTTTTTGATACGCCATTCTCGTCGTTTTCGTCTTTTTTTTTTTGCCTTTTTTGATACGTCATTCTCGTCTTTTTGTCGTTTTCGTCGTTTTCGATACGTCATTCTCGTCTTTTTTGTCGTTTCCGTCGTTTTCGTCGTTTGATCGCCATTCTCGTCGTTTTCGTCTTTTTTTATCTTTTTTGATCGCCATTCTCGTCGTTTTCGTAGTTTTCGTCGTTTTCGATACGTCTTTCCCCCGTCGTTTTGTCGTTTTCGTCTTTTTGTCCCCAAAATTTTCGTCTTTTTTCGTCGTTTCCCCCACTGGGTGGATAAACCCCCCCCACTTTCGATCTTTGGGAAGGGGTTTTTGGCCATGGGCCACCGGAAAAAGCTATCCACCGGTGTCTTAAAGTCTGCCGTCGTCATTTTGACCGAGGGGCTACCCCACACCGCCAGGCCCCCATCATGGAACCCCTTTCCCCCGGGTTTGGGGCCCAAACCCCTTTTCCCCCCCCAAACCACAGCCACTGGAAAATCCCCCCCACCTATCCACGCGCCATTGTTTCAGCGACGTCCCCCGCAGAATCAACCCCCAAGATCCGCCCCAAACCTCCACCGCCGTCGGCCCCCCCTCAGGGGAAACCCCCAACGACCGTTAAAAAATTTTCATTCCCAAAAAACGCCCCCCCAACGTGCCCAAAAATCTGACGTTGTCTTTTTTACCTTTGATCCACCGACGCCCCCAAAAGGGTTACGTCATGGAACACGTTTCCCAGGTGGGCCAACCCCAATTTTCCCCCCCAAACCACAGCCACGGGAAACCCCATCCGCCCACCTATGCCACGCGCCATTGTTTGGGTACGCACCCACTAGCGGGAAACAATCCAATCCGCCCCAAACCTCCACCGCCGTCTGCCCCCCGTCATAAACCCCCCCAACGACCGTTGGTATACATTCCTCCCCAAACGACCCGCCAACGGTGTCGTGAAGTCTGCCCCCCTTTTGGGCCTTTGAGGGTTTACCAGCTCCGCCGGGAAAAAGTCGGAAACCCCCCCCGGGGGGGCCAACCCCAATTTCCCCCCCAAACCACGCTGACCGGAGGGTGCGCTGGTGACTGGGCCATCAACCCGACTCCTGCTTGCCGGGCCCAAAATTTTCTAACAAAGCAGATGATGCGGGTCGTAAACCCCGG